>OZ038375.1:60930275-61346739 GCA_964036015.1 Leptarthrus brevirostris
CTAGTGTTAACAAGGCTTGAATAAACTTCATCCTTCATTGTTCCCCATAAGAAAAAGTCCAATGGGGTAAACCGTGGGGATCTAGCAGGCCAAGGAATCGGTGCACCTCCTTCAATCCAGCGGTTAGGAAATTTTTCACATAGTATTGCCTTCACAATGTTAGCCATATGCGCTGGTACTCCATCGTGTTGGTGAAACATTCCCCTAAGATTATCCATAGGGTTCTCCTCTATTCGATCTGGCAGTGTATTGTCCAAAAAGTCCGCATATATTTCACTATTAAGCACTTGCGGCAAAATGAATGCTCCTACCAAATGGTTGCCGATGATACCAGCCCAAACATTGGCACTGAATCTCTGCTGGAATGATTTCACTTTTGCCCTGTGTGGGTTAGTGTTCGACCAGTTATGGAGGTTATGGAGGTTCGTGATATCATTCCTGGTGAATTTAAATTTATCTGTCTGTTGTGTTCTCTATAAGAATAAATGGGAAAAATGATACGCGGCTATTCAAACTTCATACTTTATTTAAAAGCAATTCGGTTAACTAATAATGACTGGTTCAAATGCTTTGCTTGCCCGAAATAATTGCCGGTCTATCGTGGAGTGTCTTGCTTCTCTTGGTGCGTCTATAAAACATGTATAGTGGCATCAGAGATGTGCGTATTACGTTATGTATAAAGGGAATGAGGAATACAAGAGACAACATCGTCTTCCCCCCTCTGGAAAATGATTGAGAATCTGAAGTGGTCTGAAGGTCTCCTGGTTCTTATTGATCTTAGTAAATGAGGAGTATGATCTGAACCTTTTGATGGTTCTCCTGCGACTGTTGCTACTGCCAAATTTGTGCACGGTGGTTTAGTATTGTTATGAACAATCGTGTCTTGCTCCTGGTGATCCTATTTCTTGTCCAGTCTCAGGTTGAATGTTGCTTCTATCGGTGGGCTGATTTGTTTGTCTGGTGATATGTTATTCGATCCGTCAAAGTTAGTCATTGGGTCAGTAACGTTAGGTCTGTCAGTCAGTGGCTTATTATAGCGATTTTGTGTTTTCGGTGAAATTTCATAATTTTCGTTCTGTGCTATGCAGGCGGTTGATCTCAATTTATCGATATGGTGGAGATGTTTCTCACTGCCGATAAGAACTGTATAATGGCGGCTCCCTTTTCGATCGTAAATGACTCCAAATTTCCATTTGAAACATTTGTTGTTGTAAAACCTGGCCTGCACTAAGTCTCCGATATGGAATTCTCTAATGTTGAGACTTTCTTCTCGTTCAGCTGAGATTTTGTCATGTACCTTCCGCGTGACTAAATCGATTCTGGTACGTATTGGCCTCTTCAATATCAGCTCGGCTGGACTTATTCCCGTCATCGAATTCGGTTGCGTAATAATTTTGGAATGACGACGCGGATACCATAAAATGCACATTGTTGTATTCCGTGCAGGTGTAGATTCGTCACATGAGCAGATCTTTATCACGGAAGCAGATTTTCACACCTGTGGTAAAACATAGAAGTGAAAATCTTCCGTTGTTTAAAAGTTTTGCTACTGAGGCGGAACACCTTTGCGAAGTCAAGATTCTTCATATACCCGGAAGAAGAATGTTGACAAAAACATTCTGTTTTCAATCTTTTAAGATTCTGAGTTAACGGTTAGTGAGTAGTTGATAGTCCGTTAAAAGCCGTAGTCATTACGTAGTGGTTATAAGTTAACTAATTTTGAGTTGTAAGAAAATAGTACTAAACCATATGGAAAGAAGAAACAAGTTATACTGTAAAGAGGAAGAAAATAGTGATAATTTATACGGAAAGAATAAACAAGTTATACTGTAAAGACGAAGAAAACAGTGATAATTTATACGGAAAGAATACTCAAGTTATACTTTAAAGACGAAGAAAATAGCGATAATTTATACGGAAGAAGTATTTAAGTTATACTGTAAAGACGAAGAAAATAATGATAAGTTATACAAAAGTCAAAAATAAGTAAATAAAAGAACATCAAGAAAAAAAGGAGTGTCGTTTCTTTGGGTCAATCGACCAACTGACGAGTCCCTCAGGATAGTTAGTTGTAGCTCTCATCATCACAACAAAACAAATACAACAATTGGCGCAGCCGGAAACTTTTCCGAAAAAAACGGAAAGTGACATAAGCCTCCCAAGGCCAACGAGGGACAAGATCAAGGAGCAGTAATTCAACGCGGGATAGAAGTCAGAAGGCAAGTTGCGGGAAGCATTAATTACCACCACAAATAAGGTTAGCATAAGGTCACTAGGATAAGTTATTATTTATTTATTTGTAGCATTAGGAGTAGGAATATTTTTGTAAACGAGCATTCGCATTCGCGTAATAGATTTCAAATTTTTTGTTGATGAATTTCTGATTTGTTTTTCTTCCGGATAAATTACACTGACTTAATGAAAGTTGTTTTGTTTGTCTTTTAGAAATAGTTAATTTGTCGTATGTTCAGCGGCGTTTTGTAGGTTGAAAAGATAGGAATTGATATTTTATCCACGGCATTGTAATCTTTGTGTTTTATTTTATTCACGGCTTTGTATTATTTGGGCTTTTGTTCACGGCGTTGTAATCTTATTCACGGCGTTGTACTCTTTAGATCTTTTTTTTTTGGCGTTGTAAATTTTCCGCTTCAAGTGCCGTATCGGCGTTGGAAGTTTAAGAAAAATCGTTGTACCTTCCTTGTATTCTTTGGTCTTTTTGTTCACGGCGTTGCATTCTTTGCCTTTTTTTGTTCACGGCGTTGTGAATCGAATTTGTGGTATTAATTTAGGGTTGTGAGAAATGTCAGTTTTTCTGAATCGCTACGTCAAAGTGTTTTCGACATGTTTGTCGTCCTGCATTGCTTAGTTAGGATTTTAATTTCAGGTTTACTAAATTAAGTGTGTAGATTGAATAATAAAGTATCTCTTAACATTTTAAAATGGCAACGAATTTAGTAAACAATATATTTGAAGTGATTCCAGTGTTTTCGGGAGAGCCAGCTGAAAAAGCAGAGTCAAATTTGCGCTTTTTCCTGGATATCTCCCAAGCGTATTATAAAACAGTTGTCATTTTTAGATATAGTCACTAAGGTTAAACTGAGAGCGATTCCGTACGAAATTTGTGATAATCGTACTTTTGCGACTTTTGCGAGCTTAAAAAGGCTCTGGCGGATTACTATCTCCCTAGAATAGATCTAGCAGGATTGATGCAAGATATGCGATACTGTCATCAGATTAATGGGGAAACGGTAAAGCAATTTGGGAGCAGGCTGTACTTCAAACTTAAGGAATGTGTGGTGTATACCAATTCACTTTGCGGGGACAACGACAATCCTATGTTGGAGGAGTATGAAAGAATGGCCATTCAGACGTTTCAGCGAGGCTTATTAAGCCCGCCTCTGAGGCAATTTTCATGCTTGCTTAATGAATCCGAGTTCCTTAGAGTAGTCAAATGGGTTTCTGAAAACCTTAGAAAGTCAATGCCAGATACGACATGTTTGTATATCATGCCATAAACTTCTCACTGATCAAGGATTTGTGATGAATAATATCCAATCTTCAAGCAACCCAATGCTTAGGAGTAACGAAAAATTCTCGCACCCAGTACAATATACACAGAACCAACCTGAAAATTATTCCAGGAAAGTTCCAGCTTCACAGGCGAGCGAAAAAATATTACTTCCTATAGACACGGAGAACCCCATCATAGCATTCGGAGAGACAACAGTACGAATGTTAAGGGTTTCGGGATACGTCATGCAAGTTTGAAAGAGAAGAAATATATTAGAGAGTCAACAGGAAGTACGGAATACAAGTTGCTAGAGAGATCCCACAATGGAAAGAGGGAGGGTGAGTTAACGCATACAGACGCGTTTTCTCCTTTTTGTATAACCAAGTCATACCAGACTTCAGGAAAAAGTAAAGCACATAGATTACCAGAAGTCAATAACAAGCCAGAAGAAAATACCAGTAATAATTTTAGTGAAATGAAAAGTTTAAAAATGAAGCAGCCTACTATAAGATGTTATGCTTTCTTTTCTGCGTGCATACCTTTTATGCCGGCTAGGCTGGAGAAGGGGTGGGTTAAGATGTTTTAATGGTCGCCACGTGATTTTGAGCTAAGTCCACGAACTTATCTTTGCTCCATTCCAAAATAAAAGAAATGTTGTTGTAATTGTGTTTAATTTTATTACCGCCAAATATGCTAAGCTCAGTTTCACTCGACATAAAACGTACAAAAGCAACTTGCCAAAAAAAAATATGTAAAACAAGGTTTTATGATCTAAATAAAAATATGTAAAACAATGTTTTGTTTCCTAATAGCAGCATCTATTGAACAACCCGAAAATTTGTAGCGTACAAAATAAAACACAGGTCAAAAAAAGAACTTACTTGCTTCTTATTTTGATTAAAAGATACGAAATAGCGATACTTATCTTTTTCCGAGGATCCGCAATGAAAATTGATGTGAGTCGACCGAGTCCAATCTTCCTGTTTTCACACTCCCTAATTAAACTTTTACTTTCAACTAGCAAGACTAAATTTGAAAATTCCTCACTTTGACGTTAAAAAGAAAACTCGCACTGGACTAAGAGGCCAAGTCTATAGGGATCGTTCCTTTTATATCTTTTTGCCCCGTATTTGGAAGTTTTAAGTAAAATTCCAGGAACATTTCCAAGCGGTACAAATCGGTTTGAAAATAATAATATTATTTTCTACTTTTTTGGATTTAAATTATCTACTTTAATTGTAGAATATTTTAGTGTATTCCACAGAGTGATAAAAAATCTTTAAAACATTTAATTTTACGAAAATTGCTGATGTTGACAGCCACCTTTCACGTGTAAATAATTTTTATTTTTCTAGTATACGGGGCTTGATTTTATTACCAATTAATTATATGTTCCACTGTAATCCGGTTCGGTAAATTTTTCACCTGAGGAACGTGAAGAAAGGGTGAATTTTCGACTGTACTTCAACGTATGTAAAGGTTATGTTAAAGTGTTAAAGGTATCGCTTATGATACGAATAAAGAAAGTTTGGACCAGGTAAGTATATATATTTTTACTAAATCTTATGATCTAGTGATAAGGTGTGCTTTCCCCATCCCAGTGTCTTTTGCTTGCATGTTTTTATTAAAATCATGCATTACCAGGTGTTCTGCTATTTTCTGTGATTTCTGACGAATTTATCGTAAAACTAATATCCACAGGTAAGTTCTTCTTTAAACCTTGCACATTATAGCTAGATAATTATATAATTCAAAATATATCCACGCTAATCTATCTCTAATAAATTCATAATTTTCTCAGGATAATCCTTATTTCGATAGGCTACGTCTCCTCATCAGTACTTCCTAGAGATCTCCAAACGTAATACTTGAGATTGCTTTCCAGCAGGACACGCAGATCAACTGGGCTCCAGACCATTTTCGACGAAATATGTTATCCACCGGGGTAAGGTAATAATCCATTTATGATTAGGTAGTGAATCTGTAAATAAATAAATATTTTTGCAGCATCACTCTAACTAAGAATGCGTTTTCACGGGACAACACATCATAGACCAACAAGTAAGATCTTTTGAGTTTTGTACATATTCAGCTAATTGTATCTTAATTTATTTTACGTTCCGGCGTAACATTGCCTCCCCTTCCTCCGGGAGATTTCCTTGAAATCTCTTACTTCGAATCCTTTTGTCGGAAGTTATACGGGTAGATTAAATGACCTACTGGTCACACTGAACAAAAATTCTCATCCTTACATCTACAAAAATGTCTCATCACTTGTTTTGAAATTTAAATGCCCTCCCTACTTTTTCAAAGGACTTATTTACATGACTATGCTTATTATGATATTTGATTACTTAACCAATTGAACTTACTAATATAGGGAGTATAACTGCATGATAAGTTGTTAAAACCATGAAATTCTTTGGAATAAATAAATAAAATCTTACATATACGTTTTACTAGGGTGCCCTGTGATAGGCTAGGCAGGGAAAGAAGTTCCTAGGCACAGGAATTCGTTGCGTGATCTAATGATTTTTCATACGATGCTGATAAAACGAGTAGATGCTGAAACTAAGTACCTCTTGTAGGACCCTGAATAAAGGGTGTGAAATTGCAAGAAAAAGTGTCTTAATTAAAACTGTAGCTTCCAAAGTGATGAAGCCCAACCTATCCACAAATATTAAATTAAAAATAAATTGTTCGAGTTGACCATGATATATGCCTTCCCGTATGCTTAACATCTTTTTTTTTTGTTTATTCCTCCCTTTGCTTATACTCAATAAAGGTTCAGCGTCCATTTGTTTTTTGTTTTTTTGTTTTTTAAGGGTATCCTCCCAGACTTGAGGAGGTATTTGACGTTGGTCTGCTAGGAGGACATAGTAAGTTACTAGAATGCGCCCGAAATATAAAAGAAGTTGAAGAGATATAATCGGTGCACTCGGTAAGAACAGAAACTAACAAAACAAAACAACAACAAAAAAACACAAATTCTCCAGAGGTTGATGGGGCCTATATTAGGAAGGTTGTTCATTTGATGTCACCAGTCTAAACGAGGATCATAAGGTTCTGGTGTATGGAAGAGTTCCTGCAACCACAAATACCGTGCAAAGTGCTGTTTCGGAAGTGTTCAGAAAATTAAATGCGCACAAGATGAATGCTAGGTTTACAACGTTCGTTCAATCCATGCACAAAGCCGTTGAAGTATGATTGGTTCATTTCCATGCATTGTCATTGCTATGATCTGAGCATAGTTGGAGGTAGGTTTTACTGCCGAATTCACCAAAAAAAAAAACTAAAAAAAAAACTCAGCTGATGCATCGTAATCAGTTCGACTCCAGGACATTATCTAAGTTCAGTTCAAAATGCGTGAACATGTTCGAATCCAAAATTCAGTAAAACACAAGTCCTTGTAAAGACGCATGATGATTATGAAAATTATTTACACAGAAACACATAAAGAACAACTACGCACACTCAACTCAATTAAAAGTATCTTTTCAAAACAGGATGTCTACCGCAGAGTTGCCAATTCGGGCGATTTCTCGCCGATTGGGCTACTTGAGCCATCAGTTGGGCGAGAAAATTTTCCTCTCTGCGACTAGGCACTTTTTGGGCGATTTTTAATTCTTGCTGGGCGCTTTTGGGCGATTTTAAAATTCTTGCTTTTGGGCTATAGGCTGAATCAGAATGCACGGCAGCCTACAGCAACAGTTCATATTGGCTAATCGAAATCACATAACCCGACGTGACAGTTGAACAATTTTTGCTGTCGAGTCATCTCAAATTCTCATTTTGCGCTGATACCTTATTACTGAACGAGTCCAAACTGACGTTTATCGCAAAGGCATTTGTTCGCTCACACATAAATTCTGATACAGCCGACATCAAAATTTTTTTCGTCCCTGCGCTTGCTTACCGCCCCTCTCACCCCGTTAGGGAATAGATTTGTAAGGTAGTACATAAAATAAGTAAAAGCGAAACTTTCCCGAATTCAAAAGTACACGTAAATACACGTAAGTGCAAATAGCCACTTCCATTTGAAATACCTACTTAAGGGTATTTTTTGTTTTTCTCGACGCCTCTACCACAATTTTGCTGTGATTACTGTAATAAATATTACTTTAAAGTTGTACAAACAACAATTTGAAAGACTTCATTGATTATAAAATCAAAGGGCGATTTCAAATAATGGCGCGGCGACTTTGGGCGACTTCAGCGCCACGGCTCGGCGACTTTTGCTCTATACCGTCTGACATCTCTGGTCTACCGGAGGAGACACTTTTACAAAATGTTGTGTTTAACCAAATATTTCATACACAACTTACTACGGTACGATCGCCGATCAACTCACCAAAACCGAACGAACCGGTTTAATTGTATATCATTCTTAATTGTTTAATATATATTTTAATGTAATAAATTGCAAACTGTTATAGTAACACATATGAATTATTTTTAGTTTTAAATTGCACTTTGGAATGCTTTTCCACAGAAAAAAAAATGGTCTCACTAAATTCCTGTTTTCGTTATTGAAGCACGCCATTTTCACATTCACTTAGGTTATTTATATTGTCATAGCACTTTTAAAAGTAATTAACGTCGAAATATAATCATATAAATGTCTTTTTAACCTTGTTTCCACTTTGAAATTATACTCAATTTTAAATGTAGTAAAAGAGTCTCTGACATCATTGTGATCACAAATTCATATTTTCGTAACCGATTTCCACACTTATAAATCTAATTTTTAAAATGTTCAGAAAAATTTCCTTCATCGAGTAAATATCTTCAGCCGCTCACTAAACCTAGAGGTATGATTTTTAACTTACATTCGGGAACTTTACTTTATGTTAAGTTTTCCTTTAGCAATCTTAATAACGGATATTTGTGGAGAGATTTTGGTACTCAATTTAAAGCTAAAATAAACTTAAATACAAACTTATATGTAACTACTTTATGTTTCCCAGTCTATGTATAACGCTTAACCATCAGACTTTGCACTACTGTATAATCTCAACAACTTCATAAAATCGAAACATTTAGAAATAGATTAACCATCTCATGAAGCTATAACTCCCATATTCAACCTAGAAAAAAAAACGGTTTATCTCCTTAAATGAAAAGCTGTGTGTGAGAATCCTCCAATGAAGCACTAAATACTTTGCTACAATCTCTGCCAACCTAGGTTAATCTTACTGTACAGCGTTCAGGGAGTTGCGCGGATACCTTTTCCTTTAATATAATGAAAACTTTATTACCACTCTATCGCACAACTCAAAACGGCTTAAAACAATTTTCCTTCGACAAAGCAAAAGTAGAGACTTTTACTGCACATCACCAGAGTGATATATCTTCAAGTCTTTCGAATGCCAAACACCTACATTTTTTCCGGAACGGTTTAGCAATTCGTACGTCCACGGAGAAACCACTTTTGCCACGCTAAAAGGACACAATAAATATAATAAATATAAATATAATCAATATATTTAGGAGCTAACTTGGCATTGAAGTATTTAGCGGCGTCAGATAAAATGTAGTTTTTCCACATAACAAAATCATTGACAAGAAATTTTTGATCCCTTCTACGTATGTCATACGAATGTTTCGATATCTTAGCTGCCTTATGTAAACTTTCTCTGACGTCATTCCTTACAATCTCTAAAGCTCGGGATCTACTTTTTGCATCAAACTCTGCAGTACTTATAACCTAATCGTATTCCTCTCCGTTGTTATCATTTCCCTCCCAAAGTTTACGAAGAACGGTGTGAGTTTCAAAACCTCATGTACTGATGTGCGAAAAGCGCAGGCTATTTTAGCTAAGTACGTATCCCACACGCGGTGGTTTTCCGCCACATAAGCACGAAATATGGTTTTGATAACCTGGTTTGTCCTTTCCGTAGGGTTGGCTTGGGGATGATAAAATGCTGTGTATTTTATGCTAGACCCATATTCGGTACACAGCTTCTTAAAGTCTCTGCTCTTAAATTGCGCCCCATTATCGCAAACCAGGGTTTTTGGTACACCGAATAGCAAGAAAACATATTCCTCGAGTGCTTGACAAATAGAATTTCTGCTAGCTGAACGTAATGGGAAGATCATTGGATTCTCACTAAATAAGTCAACTACTGTGAGAATGTATTTGAATCGGGGGTTGGAACGCGGTAGAGGACCAATAAGATCAAGACTAATTGATTGCCAAGGTTTACTTGGTATAACTCGGGATGACATTAAGCCAGCGGGTCTCTTTAGTTCAGGCTTAGTCGACTGACAAATATGGCACCGTTTTACATAAGTCGCCACGTCGCTCTTCATTTTTGGCCAATAGAAGCGTTGTATCAATCGATGATATGTTTTAAGTACTCCGCAATGACCAGAGGTTGGTAAGTCATGTGCATTGAATATTATGGCTTTTCTTTCTTGTTTCGGAACCACTTGCTTCCAGGACTCATTATCTGAAGTTAGTTCTGGATACTATTGTCGACAATGTTTCCACAACAAGTTGTTTTGCATTTTCCAGTCCGGGTATTTTGAGGGATTTTTCGTTACCTTTTCAATTATTTTAGACAGCCACTTATCAAAATTTTGCTCGTTAGTCTGCAAAAAATCAACTATAAAAACCGAACGAGATAACCAATCTGGTAACAAATGTTCTTTGCCCTTACGGTGTACTATCTCGAAACTATATTGTTGAAGGCGCATGGCCCATCTTGCCAGGGTCCTTCAAATTATGTAACCATACGAGGGTAGCGTGGTCTATAACTACTGTGAAATGGCTCTCTTCGACATATGGTCGTAATTTATCAATCGCCCATAACACAGCAAGACACTCGCGTTCTGTAGTCGAATAGTTACGTTCGCATTTATTCAGAGATCGGCTTAGATACGCGATAACTTTATCTTCCTCATTATCTGCTGTGTTAAAACCGCCCCTAGTCCATAGCCAGATGCGTCAGTATGTATAATGAATGGTTGCGTAAAATCCGGGCAAGTCAGTATCGGTGCGCTAACTAAACAATCTTTTACTCTACGAAACGCTTGTTCACACTCTTCTGTTAATTTAAATTTATTTCGATTTTTTAATAATGCTGTAATAGGGGAAAGAATAGTCGAAAAATTAGGAACAAACCTGCGGTACCATGCTATAATCCCAACAAATCTTCGAACCTCGGATACATTTTTAAGGTTTCCTATACCTAAAATACATCTAACTTTCTCAGGATCGACCTGCAGACCCTTCTCACCTACAATATATCCCAAATAACATAGTTATCCGCGGCAGAATTCACATTTTGCATAATTAATAACAAGGCCCGCTTCATGTAATCGATCTAGTACCTTTTCTAAAACTCTTTTGTGGTCTTGGAATGTCTGCGTTACTATAATAACGTCCGTGTCGATTAAGCGCTGCCACGTAGCTGGGGAATTACTTAAGCCGAATGGCATTCGACAAAACTGGAACAGCCCTCTGCCAGGTACTGTAAAGGATGAATATTGCTTGGAGTTAGCTTCTAGTGGCACCTGCCAAAATGCACACTTAATATCTAAAGAATTCTTGCTTGCTTACCGCCCCTCTCACCCCGTTAGGGAATAGATTTGTAAGGTAGTACATAAAATAAGTAAAAGCGAAACTTTCCCGAATTCAAAAGTACACGTAAATACACGTAAGTGCAAATAGCCACTTCCATTTGAAATACCTACTTAAGGGTATTTTTTGTTTTTCTCGACGCCTCTACCACAATTTTGCTGTGATTACTGTAATAAATATTACTTTAAAGTTGTACAAACAACAATTTGAAAGACTTCATTGATTATAAAATCAAAGGGCGATTTCAAATAATGGCGCGGCGACTTTGGGCGACTTCAGCGCCACGGCTCAGCGACTTTTGCTCTATACCGTCTGACATCTCTGGTCTACCGGAGGAGACACTTTTACAAAATGTTGTGTTTAACCAAATATTTCATACACAACTTACTACGGTACGATCGCCGATCAACTCACCAAAACCGAACGAACCGGTTTAATTGTATATCATTCTTAATTGTTTAATATATATTTTAATGTAATAAATTGCAAACTGTTATAGTAACACATATGAATTATTTTTAGTTTTAAATTGCACTTTGGAATGCTTTTCCACAGAAAAAAAAATGGTCTCACTAAATTCCTGTTTTCGTTATTGAAGCACGCCATTTTCACATTCACTTAGGTTATTTATATTGTCATAGCACTTTTAAAAGTAATTAACGTCGAAATATAATCATATAAATGTCTTTTTAACCTTGTTTCCACTTTGAAATTATACTCAATTTTAAATGTAGTAAAAGAGTCTCTGACATCATTGTGATCACAAATTCATATTTTCGTAACCGATTTCCACACTTATAAATCTAATTTTTAAAATGTTCAGAAAAATTTCCTTCATCGAGTAAATATCTTCAGCCGCTCACTAAACCTAGAGGTATGATTTTTAACTTACATTCGGGAACTTTACTTTATGTTAAGTTTTCCTTTAGCAATCTTAATAACGGATATTTGTGGAGAGATTTTGGTACTCAATTTAAAGCTAAAATAAACTTAAATACAAACTTATATGTAACTACTTTATGTTTCCCAGTCTATGTATAACGCTTAACCATCAGACTTTGCACTACTGTATAATCTCAACAACTTCATAAAATCGAAACATTTAGAAATAGATTAACCATCTCATGAAGCTATAACTCCCATATTCAACCTAGAAAAAAAAACGGTTTATCTCCTTAAATGAAAAGCTGTGTGTGAGAATCCTCCAATGAAGCACTAAATACTTTGCTACAATCTCTGCCAACCTAGGTTAATCTTACTGTACAGCGTTCAGGGAGTTGCGCGGATACCTTTTCCTTTAATATAATGAAAACTTTATTACCACTCTATCGCACAACTCAAAACGGCTTAAAACAATTTTCCTTCGACAAAGCAAAAGTAGAGACTTTTACTGCACATTACCAGAGTGATATATCTTCAAGTCTTTCGAATGCCAAACACCTACATTTTTTCCGGAACGGTTTAGCAATTCGTACGTCCACGGAGAAACCACTTTTGCCACGCTAAAAGGACACAATAAATATAATAAATATAAATATAATCAATATATTTAGGAGCTAACTTGGCATTGAAGTATTTAGCGGCGTCAGATAAAATGTAGTTTTTCCACATAACAAAATCATTGACAAGAAATTTTTGATCCCTTCTACGTATGTCATACGAATGTTTCGATATCTTAGCTGCCTTATGTAAACTTTCTCTGACGTCATTCCTTACAATCTCTAAAGCTCGGGATCTACTTTTTGCATCAAACTCTGCAGTACTTATAACCTAATCGTATTCCTCTCCGTTGTTATCATTTCCCTCCCAAAGTTTACGAAGAACGGTGTGAGTTTCAAAACCTCATGTACTGATGTGCGAAAAGCGCAGGCTATTTTAGCTAAGTACGTATCCCACACGCGGTGGTTTTCCGCCACATAAGCACGAAATATGGTTTTGATAACCTGGTTTGTCCTTTCCGTAGGGTTGGCTTGGGGATGATAAAATGCTGTGTATTTTATGCTAGACCCATATTCGGTACACAGCTTCTTAAAGTCTCTGCTCTTAAATTGCGCCCCATTATCGCAAACCAGGGTTTTTGGTACACCGAATAGCAAGAAAACATATTCCTCGAGTGCTTGACAAATAGAATTTCTGCTAGCTGAACGTAATGGGAAGATCATTGGATTCTCACTAAATAAGTCAACTACTGTGAGAATGTATTTGAATCGGGGGTTGGAACGCGGTAGAGGACCAATAAGATCAAGACTAATTGATTGCCAAGGTTTACTTGGTATAACTCGGGATGACATTAAGCCAGCGGGTCTCTTTAGTTCAGGCTTAGTCGACTGACAAATATGGCACCGTTTTACATAAGTCGCCACGTCGCTCTTCATTTTTGGCCAATAGAAGCGTTGTATCAATCGATGATATGTTTTAAGTACTCCGCAATGACCAGAGGTTGGTAAGTCATGTGCATTGAATATTATGGCTTTTCTTTCTTGTTTCGGAACCACTTGCTTCCAGGACTCATTATCTGAAGTTAGTTCTGGATACTATTGTCGACAATGTTTCCACAACAAGTTGTTTTGCATTTTCCAGTCCGGGTATTTTGAGGGATTTTTCGTTACCTTTTCAATTATTTTAGACAGCCACTTATCAAAATTTTGCTCGTTAGTCTGCAAAAAATCAACTATAAAAACCGAACGAGATAACCAATCTGGTAACAAATGTTCTTTGCCCTTACGGTGTACTATCTCGAAACTATATTGTTGAAGGCGCATGGCCCATCTTGCCAGGGTCCTTCAAATTATGTAACCATACGAGGGTAGCGTGGTCTATAACTACTGTGAAATGGCTCTCTTCGACATATGGTCGTAATTTATCAATCGCCCATAACACAGCAAGACACTCGCGTTCTGTAGTCGAATAGTTACGTTCGCATTTATTCAGAGATCGGCTTAGATACGCGATAACTTTATCTTCCTCATTATCTGCTGTGTTAAAACCGCCCCTAGTCCATAGCCAGATGCGTCAGTATGTATAATGAATGGTTGCGTAAAATCCGGGCAAGTCAGTATCGGTGCGCTAACTAAACAATCTTTTACTCTACGAAACGCTTGTTCACACTCTTCTGTTAATTTAAATTTATTTCGATTTTTTAATAATGCTGTAATAGGGGAAAGAATAGTCGAAAAATTAGGAACAAACCTGCGGTACCATGCTATAATCCCAACAAATCTTCGAACCTCGGATACATTTTTAAGGTTTCCTATACCTAAAATACATCTAACTTTCTCAGGATCGACCTGCAGACCCTTCTCACCTACAATATATCCCAAATAACATAGTTATCCGCGGCAGAATTCACATTTTGCATAATTAATAACAAGGCCCGCTTCATGTAATCGATCTAGTACCTTTTCTAAAACTCTTTTGTGGTCTTGGAATGTCTGCGTTACTATAATAACGTCCGTGTCGATTAAGCGCTGCCACGTAGCTGGGGAATTACTTAAGCCGAATGGCATTCGACAAAACTGGAACAGCCCTCTGCCAGGTACTGTAAAGGATGAATATTGCTTGGAGTTAGCTTCTAGTGGCACCTGCCAAAATGCACACTTAATATCTAAAGAAGTCATTAATTTAGCATCTCTTAGCTTATCGAAGGTAGCCGAAACGTATGGAAGCGGATATGCTTGGTAACCTTATTAAGCTTAAGCTGATTTTTGGTAACCTTATTAAGCTTTCTGAAATCGACACAGAATCGGTATTGGCCATCCTTTTTCCTTACCATAACGATTGGTGAGGTGCACGCGCTATTACTAGGTTCCACTACACCCGCGGCTAGCATTGTATCCAGTTCCTCTTTAATAATCTCCTAAATTGTTGGCGAGACTGGGTAGTACCTCTGCTTAATTGGCGGATAATCAGTCTGAATCCCGTGCTCAACCCTATTAGTGCAACCTAGTCCAGTTCCCATCTTAGCTTTGGCTTTATTTATAATTTCTTACAAATTTGTTTGACATTGAAGAGCAACGACATGATAATTGACCGAAGTATCTAAGAATTGCCGCGAATTTTCTATAAAGTTTGCCTGAATATTCATTTCACGCCAAAAGTCTATGCCGAGTATAATGTTAAGAGGCTACTCAGGAATAATGAGGACATCAAATACTTTTACGTGATCGCCTAATTCAATTGGTAAACTTATCTCCCCAAGTACATCCACATTTCCACCATCCGCTAGACTCACTCTTTTCGCTCCTGTAACGCTTAGCTTCAGTTTCATATGCTTTATCGACTCCCAACCCTTACCTCCAATAACAGTTCGCGAAGCACCTGAATCGAGCAAGCCAGAACATTTTAAACCGAAGATCGTACTTTCAAGATGAGGACGCATATCATTTCCTGCCTGAGCAAAAACGTAGTCCACTAAAGTACTATATGCGTTGTCCTTTCTTAACTCTTTAGATAGGGCGGGTTTTATGGGGTTATTCGGTTCGCAGCTTAAACGCGAGCCCCGTTTGCGTTTCCCGTCTCCGGTGCTGATTGACGGATATTACTGGAACTTTGTCTAGATGTGCTGCCACTGTTGCATTGGTTACAATTAGGGCGCATCACGCCTGGTGCTCCGCTTCCAAAACACCTCAACACAGAAGCAGCGCTACAGTATCTTGCTATATGGGCAGGATTTCCGCACTTAAAACAACGTGGATGCCTGATATTATTAGGACGTGGATTACGAGTCGAAATAGCTGACACCCTTGATGGTTCGGTCGAGACATAAGTCAAGTCAGGCTCTAGCAGTTGAATACTTCTTCGTGATGGAGGAGGTACAAAGGATTCAACATTAACCCGCACCGCTTCTAATCGCCTGCCAAACTCTACTTAATCTTTAATGCTCTCTATCTCTGTTAGTTCTAGTTGCGTTTGGTAGAATGGGCTAATATTTTTCTTGAGTATGCGTAACTATTGATTCTCGTTCAGCGGATCCGTGAGTCTAGAGAACATATTTGACATAGTTGCTATATATATAACCATAGATTCATATTTTCCCTGGGTGCGTTTCTTAATCTCCTCGAGCAGCCTGTCATCATAATCAACTGGCAAGAATTCCTTCTTCAATTCTCTCACTAAGTCATTCCATGAATTGAATAGGCCTTTGATACCATATTAAGGCCTTACCGGTAAATAGGTCAAGTGCCGAACGAAATAATTGCTGTTTGTTTATCCCTCGTGCATCAGCAAATTCTTGCACTCTATCTAAAAACGAATTGAGAGATTGCCCTTGATCCCCGGAGAATTTAACGTCCCATTTATAAAATGCTACTCGCGGATGGATACCTGCAAGAACAGGATTATGTGAAGCTGTGTCATCAACGGCTTCTTCCGAGGCATCACTTTCTTCTTCTTCACCCGCTGCCTTGATTTGTAAAGTCCCTAAGGCTAAGATTAATTCTGCCCGAATCCTTGATTTTTCTTTTTTCTGTTGCTCATCGACAGCGACTCTTTGGAGCCTAGGCAAGGCCCACTCAATTTTCGTCACAATTTTAATATGGTCTGAACAACCCGTTTGCCCTTTAAAAGCCTCAAATAACGTCTTAATCTCGTCGATTTTCTTATTTACGTCTTACGTCTTCGATCCTCTTCGAACTTGAAAGGATATGGATCGACCAAAACTAATTTGCCCTCCCTCTCCAATTTCAGCGCTGCACGCAAACTTACTCTCATGTCATCCACCTTGCCAACCGGCAAACCCCTAATCGCGAGATCATATGCCAGCTCCTCCTGGGTTAATCTATTGATTTCTATTTTGTTGGATCTAAAGACTTTATCTAAATTAAATAAATGATGCAGAGCACTGAAGTATGTGCCTTAAATAATCAGAGAAGAAATTCAATAATACTGCTACTGTGCTATTAAGAAATATATTCGATGTAAAGTATTCAGTGCAAAGTACGATTCATTAAATGAAACCGAAATTATCCTATATCAACAAATAGCTCTTCCAATTAATGAGCAAAACAATATTTGCCAAGCATATACGTTTTCCTAAACAACCAGCAGATTATTACACAACAAAATTCCGCTAATAATTATTGAAAAATCATTTTCCAAATCTTACTTAATTTATTTTCAACTTAAATTTCTCTATCAAACTGAATTCAAATATGTACAACAAAAATTGTAAAATAATCTGCGGGAATAAGTGCATCCACATGCATCGACCTTATCAGCATGTATCCAAAAAACCAATTTCCGAAGTGTATACCAAAACTTAAAATGAATTCATCTGGAGAAACTGGGGCAATTGTTGTCCTTGACCTTGACATCAATCTTAATAGAAATTTGCACTAACAAATCTCTTAATGAATTCCCCTTATCGGAAAGTCGATCTGATTTGTAAAAATTTCGAAAACCGATTATCAATGTAGTTCCCTTTAGTTGATACGTGACTACGAGTGTAATTCGGTCGGGGCTTAAACGCGTCTTTAAATTTCCACGTGTGTTGAAAATTAAATAAATTTTAAATAATATCATCCTGAATTAAAAGGGCAAAATAATTCGTAAAGTGTAGTACGTGAAAAAAAATCGGTAATTAAAGTGATTAAAATTGTCTTAATGAATGTGTGCAATTACGTGAAAAAAAAAATTCCGTTTCATAAAAAGCAAGCTAATTAGCAAAATGCAAAAAGTGAAAGTGTTATATGTTTGTTACTTAAATTTTGTTAGTGCTATACAAGGAACGCCATAAGCCTAAAAAGAAACACATGCGATATTTACGCAAAAGCCAGTTATTTCTAAACTATGGTAAGTTTTCATTACCTTTTCTTTCTACTATATTCGTAATTTTGTAAATGTTTGTATGTTTCGCTAAGAATTAAATTCGAAATTAATTTAATTGTGTTTCCCCAATTCTTGCTCTCTTTTTAAAGCGTATTGCAAACGTTCATTCTTTATAAATAAATTCATTTGAAGTTGCGGGCAAGTTTGTGGATAAATGGCAAGTTGCTTTGAGTGGAGCTTATATACAAATGTTGTGAGACATGGTTGACATTTCTTGTGTAATGAAGACTTTATTTTGTATTTAATTTAGAGATTATAATTAGATGTTTTCACCCCTTTAGGCCCCACGTTGGGCGCCAAATTTGTTATGCTTTCTTTTCTGCATGCATAACTTTTATGCCGGCTAGGCTGGAGAATTGGTGGGTTAAGATGTTTTAATGGGCGCCACGTGGTTTTGAGCTAAGTCCACGAACTTATCTTTGCTCCATTCCAAAATAAAAGAAATGTTGTTGTGATTGTGTTCAATTTTATTGCCGCCAAATATGCTAAGCTCAGTTTCACTCGAAATAAAACGTACACGTGTGAAAAAAAAAATATATGTAAAACAAGGTTTTATGATCTAAATAACGTTTTATTTCCTAATAGCAGCATCTATTGAATAACCCGAAAATTTGTAGCGTACAAAATAAAACACAGGTCAAAAAAAGAACTTACTTGCTTCTTATTTTGATTAAAAGATACGAAATAGCGATACTTATCTTTTCTCCGAGAATCCGCAATGAAAATTGATGTGAGTCGACCGAGTCCAATCTTCCTGTTTTCACACTCCCTAATTAAACTTTTACTTTCAACTAGCAAGACTTAATTTGAAAATTCCTCACTTTGACGTTAAAAAGAAAACTAGCACTGGAGTAAGAGGCCAAGTCTATAGGGATCGTTATTTTTATATCTATTTGCCCCGTATTTGGAAGTTTTAAGTAAAATTCCAGGAACATTTCCAAGCGGTACAAATCGGTTTGAAAATAATAATATTATTTCCTACTTTTTTGGATTTAAATTATCTACTTTAATTTTAGAATATTTTAGTGTATTCCACAGAGTGATAAAAAATCTTTAAAACATTTAATTTTACGAAAATTGCTGATGTTGACAGCGACCTTTCACGTGTAAATAATTTTATTTTTCTCGTATACGGGGCTTGATTTCATTACCAATTAATTATATGTTCCACTGTAATCCAGTTCGGTAAATTTTTCACCTGAGGAACGTGAAGAAAGGGTGAATTTTCGACTGTACTTCAACGTATGTAAAGGTGATGTTAAAGTGTTAAAGGTATCGCTTATGATACGAATAAAGAAAGTTTGGACCAGGTAAGTATATATATTTTTACTAAATCTTATGATCTAGTGATAAGGTGTGCTTTCCCCATCCCAGTGTCTTTTGCTTGCATGTTTTTATTAAAATCATTCATTACCAGGTGTTCTGCTATTTTCTGTGATTTCTGACGAATTTATCGTAAAACTAATATCCACAGGTAAGTTCTTCTTTAAACCTTGCACATTATAGCTAGATAATTATATAATTCAAAATATATCCACGCTAATCTATCTCTAATAAATTCATAATTTTCTCAGGATAATCCTAATTTCGATAGGCTACGTCTCCTCATCAGTACTTCCTAGAGATCTCCAAACGTAATACTTGAGATTGCTTTCCAGCAGGACACGCAGATCAACAGGGCTCCAGATCATTTCCGACGAAATATTTTCTCCACCGGGGTAAGGTAATAATCCATTTATGATTAGGTAGTGAATCTGTAAATAAATAAATATTTTTGCAGCATCACTCTAATTAAGAATGCGTTTTCACGGGACAACACACGTAAGTTCTTTTGAGTTTAGTACATATTCAGCTAATTGTATCTTAATTTATTTTACGTTTTACGACGCTCCCAATATAGCACGTAAGAAAGAACGAAAGCGAAAAACTCATTGAAACAGTTAAAAAGTTGCAACAAGAAAAAATAGAATTAAACAGAAAAGTAGATCTTATGAATTGTGAAAATACTAAATTATTAAGTGAAATAGAAAAGGGGAACAAATCCAATTCTTTATTGCTTAAAAAAATGGAAATTTTGACTAATGAAAATCAAGAAAATGTAAATAGGATAAATGAACTTAAAAAAGAGAAAAATTAAATGTTCGCAAAATCACACACAACAGTTAAAGAAAAACTACTTCTAGAGAAAAAATGCATGTCACTGTAACACTCGTCTTAATTAATCCGTCGGGCCCGAAGAGCCCCATTTACGTTACAATTGGTGTCAGAAGTGGGATTAATTAAGAAAAACTAAAAGTGAACTTGAAAAAAAGTGCGACTGTGAAATTAAAGTGAAATAGAAGGAATAATCTAAATATGGGTCGCAAATTGAAAGACTTAGGGTAAAAACATAGCGAGACAGTTCAGGTTGAGGTTTAGCTTGTGGTCTACTTAACTTATCAGTTTAACGTCAGGTTAGGTATGTGTTAGCTTTAGATTGCTATTTCAGAAAAACATTCATTTCAGTGAAAATAGTGCATCTTAGTGGTTGTGTATTGGAAAAATGTTATATTTAAATTCAGGCTAAAATAAATAATGTTTGAAGATAGTGATAGTGAGGAAAGTAGTGTAGCTGTAAAATGGTGGATGCTTAACAATAATGAAAGAGAAAGACTTTTTGGTGTACACCCAATAAACAGAGAGAGGCAAATCTATTGGGAATATTACCATTTATACAAAAAAAAATTAAAACTTATCCAGATAATTTTTATGAGTATTTAAGGATGACACCAAATAGCTTTTTCTATATTTTATCGTTGATGGAATCGAGGTTGCAGGTCCAAAAATACCACAATTTTCAGAGAGATCCTATTGGTTCTGAAGAAAGGGTTGTACTTACATTAAGGTATGCATGTTTTAGGGAAATTTTATTTGTTTATTTGGAACAAGTAATATAAGTTTATATAAAAAAATATATACCTTTTATTTAAAAAAAAAAACATTCAACAGAGATTTGATTATTTTGAGATCAGTGTTGGAAATTTTCGCTTGTTAATGTTCATCTTCTCTAATTACTTGCACAGAAGACGGTGCAGGAAATGAAGGCATGAAGTAGCGTTCGCTAGAAACTGAAAGTGAAGTTTGTTCCTTTTGGGTTTCTCCAAATGAGATATCGTATAGTAATTCCTGTACTTTCATACCAAATACTAGCTACGGGGAAGCTTAATATTACAGCAGATGGTTTTCTGCCTAATTCCAGTGAAAAAGTACCGTTCGTTTTTATTGCCGATGAGGCTTACCCTCTTTTACGAAATTTGTTAAGGCCATATGCTCGACAAAATTTAAATAAAGAAAAGGAGGTTTCGGAATTCTATTTGCCAAATGGAGAATACTATCAAAGTCTATAGAAACTAAGCCTGAAACAGCTGACGAAATAATAAAGGCGATTTGCGTATTACATAACACTATTATCGATAAAGAAGGATTCAATAGTGACTTCCTAGACGCTAAACAACCAGTAGAAAGGAGTAGTATGCAATCAAGCAAGAAATAATCGGGCAAGAACTGAATCTATAGAAATTAGAGAAAAATTCAATAAATACTTTTGCGATAACTCGATATAAACATTACAATTGTAAAAATTAAGAACAATATAATATACGTATGTACACTATATTAAAGCAAGAACTGTAATTACTTTAATCATATATTACCTGTTATATTCAATGCGTTCCCGATTTCCTTCCTTTAAGTGAGATTTGTGTTTTTATCCCAAAGGGGCACTCTTTTGAACACTTCATAAATTAATTTCTCTATATCACACATTTTTATCGCATGAACCGTTGCAGTCTACCTCACTTTGCTGACTGACGAGAACAAAATTATTTGTTTTAAGCTGAACCGCACGGTAAGCTGAACACTAAGCTGAACAGTTAGCTGTCGTGTTATGAAATGGTTTATTTATCTTTGCATATTTGTAATTTTAGCTAGCTAAATCGCAAGCTAAACCTCAACCTGAACTGTCTCCCTATGTTTGTACCCTTACGTGTTCAATACTTGAAAGGGGAATTAACTAATCGTTCCCTACCTACAGTTGGAAATAAATGTGCCCTGGTAGCGTTATTACAAGAATCTATGGAATCCAGATTCTTTCGTTTTTGAAGACGAGCTAGAAGAAGAAGAAGAAGAAACAAATACTCCAAGCACGACAGATCTTTTCAATGCTCTCTTGAAACTTAACTCATCAATGGAAGAACAGAAGACGTCTTCAGCCGAGTTGAAATCAACGATGGAAGGTTCGGTTAATGAGTGAAAAGCATCAATAGCTGAACAGAAATCGTCGACAGCCGAATTAAAAGCATCGATGGACGAACAGAAATCATCAACAGCAGAGTTGAAATCATCAATGGAAGGGTCTGTAAGCGAATTGAAAGCGGCAATTTAAGAACAGAAATTGTCTACGGCTGAGTTGAAGTCATCAATAGTAGTGGAACTTAAGGTCTCTGTTGAAGAAGTGAAAGCGGAAATGGAAATTTCTATGCAGAAACAGTTTGAAGGTCTGGAAAGTCAAGTGGAAAACAAAATGGGAGACATAAAATCAGATATTGAAAAGAGATAAGAAGAGGTAGAACTATGTGGACAACTCAAAATAAAAGAAGCTGAATGTAAAATGGAATCAATGAAGAAAAATTTCGAAGAAATAAGGACAGAGTTAGAGAGTGTACAGACACGTCATTTAACTACGTTATCTACAGACGTCACTGTGAATAAAAGACTTCATCCCCCAACATCTGACGGTCAAACGCCTGGCAGACATACAGACTCCAGTTCGAGACAGCAGCAGCAATGAACTATTGGACTGATGAGGAAAAAGCTACAGCTTTAATTTTGGCACTCAGAGGAGCAGCCGCTGAACTGTTGCAGACTATACCGGCAGAACTAAGGTACGATTATTCATCTTTAATACAAGCTTTAGAATTACGATACGGCAACCAACACATGCAAGAGGTCCACCGTCTACGGAGTCGAACACAGAAGCATGGAGAAACGTTGCAGCAGCTATTTGCGGACATAGAAAGGCTGACACATTTGGCTTATCCCACGTTTAGCCAAGATTATGTCAATGAGGTAGCAAGAGAAGCATTTATTAATTCACTTGCAGATCGCGACTTAAGAGTAAAGTAAAGACCAACTCTGCGGTGGAGGAGTTGGCCGGTAGAATCGACGGCCCCGGAATCATCATCAACGTTAAGAAATTGCAGCGAAATGATAGCAGCTTAGTAATCAGCGGAGGAATTCAAGAACAAAAATGTACGATAACAGTAGACACAGGTGCTTCCAGGTCTATTCTTCGGTACGATTATGCTAAAAATCAGTGGCATAGCAATAAAAATCGATACATTTTGAGGACAGCTACAGGAGAATCCGTCGAAGTGTATAAAGAAATACTAAAGACAATATCGATATCGGCGACAACCAATTTTCACACAGATTTCTGAATACTTGGCCTCGATTTCATGAGAGCACACAACATTCAACTGGATATTGGAAGAGGAATCCTATGGCTCTGGGATCAAATTATTATTCAAAGCTGAACATTGTGTCATATGAAGACGTCGAGCTCCTTCCTTGTGCAGAAACCTTAGTACGAGCAAAAGTTCTCGGTGATCCCGAGAGCTATTGATTCTATCTAGTAGAACCAGATCGAACAGAACAAATAAGAAATGTCGGAAAATGTTTAGTAACTATCGATGAAAAGAAAGAAGTTTTGGTACGAGTCCTAAATTCCCGTGAAAAAGGAATCAAATTAAAGAAAGGTAAAGTCTTAGGTCATGGCGAACCAGCCGAAGAGATTGTGTTAGCGGAATATTCAGACTTAGATGAAACCAAGCAGCCAAAGAAGGACGTTAAACAGCTAACCAAAATGATACTTCCGTCTAATAAACTGAGCCAAGGGGAATATCGTAAAGCAAAGAAGTTGAATTGAAGAATTTGCCGATATTTTTGCACTACGGGACGAAGACTATGGAAAAACTGATATAGTGCAACATAAAATTGACACCGGAGACGCCCGCCCTATCAAACAGCCACCAAGAAGATTACCACTTGCAAAGCGAGAAGCAAGGTCTAATAGAAGAGTCCAACGGTCAATGGATTACACCAGTGGTGCTAGTAAGGAAGAAGGATGGCAGTAGAAGATTCTGTGTCGACTACCGTCGTCTAAATAATGTCACGAAGAAAGATAGTTACCCACTACCCCGCATAGACGACACCCTAGATACTTTATCAGGATCCAAGTGGTTATCAACGTTGGACTTAAAAAGCGGCTATTGGTAAGTCGAGATCGATCCAGATGATAGGGAAAAGACAGCATTCTCGGTGGGAAGTGGATTGTGGCAATTTAAATTTATGCCCTTTTGGGCTTTGCAATGCGCCAGCGACATTCCAGCGCTTAATGGAATGTGCTCTAAGAGGTTTAACTTGCAAAAGCTGCCTGGTATATTTGGATGACATCATTGTAATTGGACGAAGTTTTGAAGAACATCTGGGAAATCTACGAGAAGTGTTCCAGAAACTGAAGACAGCCAAACTAAAACTAAGCCCTAAAAAATGAACGCTCTTTGCAGACCAGGTCAAATACCTTGGTCATGTGGTTTCAAGAGAAGGAGTTAGCACCGATCCTGAGAAGATAACTTCAGTAGAGAACTGGGCCCCTCCGAAAGATAAACACGAGTTACGGAGCTTTCTTGGACTATCTCTTTATTACAGACGCTTTGTAAAAAATTTTGCTGATATAGCAAAGGATTTGAATAAGCTAACGGAGAAGGATAAGGCATTCGTTTGGACAGGAAAAGCAGAAAACAGCTTTAAAGCACTGAAGTGGGCGCTTTGCAATGCACCAGTACTCACTTATCCAAAGGCGGGTGAGACATTTATATTGGATACCGATGCAAGTAATGTTGGGATTGGCGGTGTGCTGTCACAAGAAGTAAACTGGCTCGAAAAGGTGGTAGCATACTATAGCAGAGCTCTATCAAAACAAAAAAGAAATTACTGTGTTACGAGAAAAGAACTGCTGGCTATTGTTGATGCAACAAAGCATTTCCATAAATTCCTCTATGGACAAAAACTTACTCTCCGAACTTATCATGCAGCTCTAAAGTGGTTGATGCAATTTAAAAACCCTGAAGGACAGGTGGCGAGATGGCCAGAGAGACTGCAATCCTATGATTTCGAAATTATCCATAGCAAGGGTAGATTCCATGGAAATGCAGATGCACTTTCACGACGACCATGTAAGCCGGATTGTAAGTACTGTTCCCGTCTGGAAGAGAAATGCGACCATGTGATTGCGAAAAGAACAACTGTCGTACCCTTGACAGGATGGAACAAGGAAGAATTTCTAGCAGCTCAACGAGAAGACGGGAATATATCTCCAATTTTGACGTGGAAGGAGAACGACGAAAGGCCCCAATGGAAAGATGTTTCCGACAGAAGCGCAACATTAAAGAGCTACTGGGCGCAATGGAATTCGCTATGTGTTGAAGATGGAATATTGAAACGCAAATGGGAAACACCCGACGAATCATCATGCCGGATGCAGGTATTAGTTCCCAGGAACAAGATAAAGGATTTGTTGGAAGAATTTCATAACGGTGCTTCGGGAGGACATCTTGGCGTCAATAAGACTTTGGAGAAATTAAGAGAACGATTCAACTGGTTACATATGCGGGAGGATGTGGAGGACTGGTGCCGAAGATGTACTGTTTGTGCCCGTAGCAAAGGATCTTATATCAAAACAAGGGGAGCGATGCAGCAATACAACGTTGGAGTACCTTTTGAGAGAATCGCGATTGACGTTGCGGGACCATTCCCAGAATCAGATCGAGGTAACCGGTACATTTTAGTGGTAATGGATTATTTCAGCAAATGGCCAGAAGTATATGCGATCCCGAATCAAGAAGCGAAGATAGTGGCAGAGGAGTTAGTAACAAACTGGATATGCAGATTTAGCGTCCCCAATGAGCTTCATTCCGACCAAGGACGAAACTTCTAATCTCAAGTATTCCAGAAGGTATGTGAAATTCTTGCAATAGGAAAGACGCGGACAACACCACCTTATCCACAATCTGAGGGGATGGTCGAGAGATTTCATAGAACAGTGGTCGAACATCTCAGAAAAGTAGTAGATGAGCATCAACGGGATTGGGATAGCTATATTCCATTATTTCTAATAGCTTATCGAACAGCCGTCCATAACTCAACAGGACAGACATCCTCTAAAATTGTGTTTGGAAGACAGATTCGACTGCCCAGTGATTTGAAGTTCGGAACACTTGAGAAAGATACTGAAAACACTGAAGACTATATTAGCATACTTTGGAAGCGTCTCGAAGAAATCCATCAACTGGCAAGAAAGAATCTCAAGACATCCAGCGATAGAATAAAAACACGATACGACGTCAGAGCTAATTCGAGCGGATTCAGGGAAGGAGACCTCGTCTGGCTATTCAACCCGCGACGACGAAAAGGAGAATCGCCAAAGCTTCAGCAGCAGTGGGAAGGACCCTACAAGATCCTTACGCGCATCAACGATGTGGTCTACAGGATACAGCGGGAAACGAAAGAGAAAAAGAAGATCGTGCACATTGACCGATTAAAGCCATACCAAGGAGATACAACTGTTCGGGACGAACAGTTCTAAGTTGTGCAATGCGCATGTCCTGAATTTCGCATACCAGGAAAACGTCAGATGCCGTATGAAGTCAAGGCCGACTAGAACCTGTGGTGACTTGGTGTGGTGAAAATGAGTAACGGAAATTGTTAGAACTAAGTTGTTGAACTTTCTAGAATTAAGTTAAGTAGTATAAATAGGGCTGAGTAGCAGCCTAGTGAGTCAGTTGAATTTTAACCAGTGAAGTGATAAGTATAAATAAGTAAAGTGAAACCGTGTAATGTGAAGAGAATATTATCAAGAAAATTGTACGACAAATTAATGAAGTGAAGTGAATAAACTTGTGAACATTTGTGATTAGAAATAACTGTCGTAATTAATCCGTCTAGCCCGAAGAGCCCCATTTACGTTACAGTATGAATAAAAAGTCTGTACTTTTGTAATAGTAATTTTTTTATATTTATATATATAATAATAATTTTTTTTAAACAATGTAATAGAAAGTGATACACTTCTGTAGTAATGATTAATTTAGTAATTGAATTTTTTTTAAACTGTGTAAAAAAAAGGTTTTCAAAATTTTTTTTTCCTTGGAGGGTGGAGGAATGTTGTATTCCGTGCAGGTGTAAATTCGTCTCATGAGCAGATCTTTATCACGAAAGCAGATTTTTACACCTGTGGTAAAATACTGAAGTGAAAATCTTCCGTTGTTTAAAAGTTTTGCTACTGAGGCGGAACACCTTTGCGAAGTCAAGATTCTTCATATACCCAGAAGAAGAATGTTGACAAAAACATTCTGTTTTCAATCTTTTAAGATCCTGAGTTAACGGTTAGTGAGTAGTTGACAGTCCGTTAAAAGCCGTAGTCATTACGTAGTGGTTATAAGTTAACTAATTGTGAGTTGTAAGAAAATAGTACTAAACCATATGGAAAGAAGAAAACAGAATCTTTTAAGATTCTGAGTTAACGTTTAGTGAGTAGTTGACAGTCCGTTAAAAGCCCTAGTCTAGTGGTTATAAGTTAATTAATTGTGAGTTGTAAGAAAATAGTACTAAACCATACGGAAAGAAGAAACAAGTAATACTGTAAAGACAAAGAAAACAGTGATAATTTATACGGAAAGAATAAACAAGTTATACTGTAAAGACGAAGAAAATAGCGATAATTTATACGGAAGGAGTATTTAAGTTATACTACAAAGACGAAGAAAATAGGGATAAGTTATACAAGAGTCAAAAATAAGTAAATAAAAGAATATCAAGAAAAAAAGGAGTTTTGTTTCTTAGGGTCAATCAACCAACTGACGAGCCCCTCAGGAGAGTTAGTTGTAGCTATCATCATCACAACAAAACAAATACAACAATTGGCGCAGCCGAAAACTTTTCAAAATAAACGGAAAGTGACATAATCCTCCCAAGGCCAACAAGGAACAAGATCAAGGAGCAGTTATTCAACGCGGGATAGAAGTCAGAAGGCAAGTTGCGGGCAGCATTAATTACCACCGCAAATAAGGTAAGCATAAGGTCACTAGGATAAGTTATTATTTATTTATTTGTAGCATTAGGAGTAGGAATTATTTTGTAAACGAGCATTCGCATTCGCGTAATAGATTTCAAATTTTTTGTTGATGAATTTCTGAGTTGTTTTTCTTCCGGATAAATTACACTGACTTACTGAAAGTTGTTTTGTTTGTCTTTTAGAAATAGTTAATTGGTCGTATGTTCAGCGGCGTTTTTCTGAATCGCTACGTCAAAGTGTTTTCGACATGTTTGTCGTACTGCATTGCTTAGTTAGGGTTTTAATTTCAGGTTTACTAAATTAAGTGTGTAGATTGAATAATAAAGTATCTCTTAAAATTTTAAAATGGCAACGAATTTAGTAAACAATATATTTGAAGTGATTCCAGTGTTTTCGGGAGAGCCAGCTGAAAAAGCAGAGTCAAATTTACGCTTCTTCCTGGATATCTCCCAAGCGTATTATAAAACAGTTGTCATTTTTAGATATAGTCACTAAGGTTAAACTGAGAGCGATTCCATACGAAATTTGTGATAATCGTACTTTTGCGACTTTTGCGAGCTTAAAAAGGCTCTGGCGGATTACTATCTCCCTAGAACAGATCTAGCAGGATTGATGCAAGATATGCGATACTGTCATCAGATTAATGGGGAAACGGTAAAGCAATTCGGGAGCAGGCTGTACTCCAAACTTAAGGAATGTGTGGTGTATACCAATTCACTTTGCGGGGACAACGACAATCCTATGTTGGAGGAGTATGAAAGAATGGCCATTCAGACGTTTCAGCGAGGCTTATTAAGCCCACCTCTGAGGCAATTTGCATGCTTGCTTAATGAATCCGAGTTCCTTAGAGTAGTCAAAAGGGTTTCTGACCATGAAATCTTAGAAAGTCAATGCCAGATACGACATGTTTGTATATCATGCCATAAACTTCTCACTGATCAAGGATTTGTGATGAATAATATCCAATCTTCAAGCAACCCAATGCTTAGGAGTAACGAAAAATTCTCGCACCCAGTACAATTTACACAGAACCTACCTGAAAATTATTCCAGGAAAGTTCCAGCTTCACAGGCGAGCGAAAAAATATTACTTCCTATAGACACGGTGAACCCCATCATAACATTCGGAGAGATAACAGTACGAATGTTAAAGGTTTCGGGATACGTCATGCAAGTTTGAAAGAGAAGAAATATATTAGAGAGCCAACAGGAAGTACGGAATACAAGTTGCACGAGAGATCCCACGCTGGAAAGAGGGAGGGTGAGTTAACGCATATAGACGCGTTTTCTCCTTCCTGTAGAGCCAAGTCATACCAGACTTCAGGAAAAAGTAAAGCACAAAGATTACCAGAAATCAATAACAAGCCAGAAGAAAATACCAGTAATAATTTTGGTGAAATTAAAAAGTTTAAAAATGAAGCAGCCTACTATAAGAACGAAAGCGAAAAACTGTGAAACAGTTAAAATGTTGCAACAAGAAAAAACAGAATTAAACAGAAAAGTAGATCGTATGAATTGTGAAAATACTAAATTATTAAGTGAAATAGAAAAGGGGAACAAATCCAATTCTTTATTGCTTAAAAAAATGGAAATTTTGACTAATGAAAATCAAGAAAATGTAAATAGAATAAATGAACTTAAAAAAGAGAAAAATGAAATGTTCGCAAAATCACACACAACAGTTAAAGAAAAACTACTTCTAGAGAAAAAATGCATGTCACTGTAACAAGAAAATAATGAGTTAAAATTTCAAATCATAGGTACAAGTAAAGAAAATGAGCTTCTTACTGAAAAAGGCAAAGATTTTCAGAAAATACTTGCAAATTACGATAAAAAACTTCAGGAAGTCAGTCGTTAGATAATAAAGATACCCGAATTAAAGCTTTGACTTCAAGGGTAGAAGTTAAAGAGAAAGCAGAACTCGCGAACAGATCAATAAAGAATTACGGTTATAAAACTTCCATTTTAGATCAATTAGGTAAAATTGAAGAATATAAACTGCAAGCGACTAACAAGGAAATTAAAACTCTAAGAGCATTGTTAACAGAGAAAAAGCAACATGTTATAGAATCTATAACAAAGAAAAATTAAAAGGAGATCGTAAACTTAAGAAAATAAAGAAACATAGAGCAGATGTAAATAACCGCAATCAATATTTAGAAATTATGCAAAATAAAAACGCTTCGCCCAAATAAACACCAACAAAACTAAAATTTTCATTAAATGACAACAAATCTAACCTAGCGAACCAGGTAGATCGAGAAAAAATTCCGAATTTGCGGAAGAAGCAGAAGCAATATTTTAGGAAAACGACGAAAAAATCATCATCAATGATTAAAGGTATTTTAGCCATTATTTTGTATCTATTTTATCGAAAAGAAAAAATGGAAAGTGTTAAATCAAATAATAGGTATTGGACTCCTAGTGTAAGTACCTCAGAGCCTACTAGTCAATTTTATGAAGAAATAATAACAAAAACCAAGAAGTCATATCATACACGTTCGACTGATTGGGGTAATCCGAAAAGTAAAATGGATGTAAGCTTTAATGAAGTACCGCCCGACAAGATCTCAAGAAACCAGGCCCACCAGTTTTTCTGGTTTTAATCAAGAGGAGAATTAATAAGCACCAACTGATGTAGAGAACGTCTTTAATATTAAATTCCATAAATAAACCGCAAAATTTTTTTTTTTTATACAAACCAAGATTTATTTTATTATTATATTGTAATATTTGTCGAAGTGACTGGCAGAGAAAGCCCCGGATAGTAATTATTGAGTTCAAAGGATTCACACCCCAAAGAGGCGGTCTATAGGATATTTAAAAATGTGTACGTGACTTTCATTTTATTTGAATACAGCCATGGAGAACCAGACCTTCATAAACTTTTGTTTTATTTTTACGGAACATGACCGAAATGTTCTTTGCGATTACTAGGTTAAGACATTCAGAGCAGAATGAAAGCTGTTTAGTAATTCTTTATTACAATTACTTCCATTTAGAAGTATAAATTGAATGTTTAATTGTAAAAATGGCAAGTTAGTTTGCTTATGAATTAGAACAATGCTTCCGTTTAAATTGTATAATTAATTTTTATATAATTACAAGAAAATGGCTATATAAAAAGTATCCCTGATAATAATTTTACTGCAACTGAGGTATATGCACAATTTCGTCAAATATTCGAGTGCTACGTGCTAATTTTAAAATGTAAACGGAACGGTAATAGAAGGAAAAATAATAAGAAAGATATTTCTTAATAAAAGATATTAAAGGTATCCTCAAATAAATTAGAAAAGTGTTCTTTTCGACTTTCAAAAAGTTAACTGATTTGACAGAACTATACTTAGATCAAAATAAAATAAGAACAATCGATCCTTGCGATTAAAGTATTAGCATGGATTCAATTAAATTAAATATTTTAGAGAATAATTCGATGGACCTGCCAAAAAATTCATTTCGAAGCTTTAAATTTTCTGTTCCTCGTTTTAATTTTTTTTTAGGCAAAACGGGAAAACTTTAATTATTCAGAAAAAATGTATAAGAGATTTTATTTTTATAATTACCGTTATTGAAAAATAAAACGAATGCTCGCAGTTAGGATGTAGTGAATAGTTTTGTAATAAATAGTCTTTTAATCATGCTTAGGCGTAATGAAAATTTTGTACTAATAATTTTTTTTACCTTTGTAATAATGTTAACATTTTTTTAATAATATTCTTTTTTACCTTTGCACTTTTGTAATAATGCTAAATTTCTTAGAATAGAAAGTTCGCACTTTTATACTAATAAAGAAATTTTATTTTCCCAACGTATGAATAAAAAGTCTGTTCTTTTGTAATACTAATTTTTTTTTATGTATCATGTAATAGAAAGTGATACACTTCTGTAGTAATGATTAATTTAGTAATTGAATTTTTTTTAACTGCGTAAAAAAAATGTTTTCAACATTTTTTTTTCCTTGGAGGGTGGAGGAATGTTATATTCCGTGCAGGTGTAGATTCGTCTCATTAGCAGATCTTTATCACGGAAGCAGATTTTTACAGCTGTGGTAAAACACAGAAGTGAAAATCTGCCGTTGTTCAAAAGTTTTGCTTCTGAGGCGGAACACCTGTGATAAGTCAAGATTCTTCATCTACCCGGAAGAAGAATGTTGACAAAAACATTTTCGAAAACAGAACCTTTTAAGATTCTGCGTTAACGTTAAAGCCGTAGTCATTACGTAGTGGTTAAAAGTTAATTAATTGTGAGTTGTAAGAAAATAGTACTAAACCATACGGAAAGAAAAAACGTAAAGACGAAGAAAATAGTAATAATTCATACGGAAAGAGAAAACAAGTTATGCTGTAAAGACGAAGAAAATAGTGATAATTTATACGGAAAGAATAATCAAGTTATACTGTAAAGACGAAGAAAATAGTGATAATTTATACGGTAGGAGTATTTAAGTTATACTGTAAAGACGAAGAAAATAGTGATAAGTTATACAAGAGTCAAAAATAAGTAAATAAAAGAACATAAAGAAAAAAAGGACTATTGTTTCTTTGGGTCAATCAACCAACTGACGAGTCCCTTAGGAGAGTTAGTTGTAGCTCTCATCATCACACCTCATAACCTCACCTGGGTGCACCTCATAACGCCAACGATTCTTGGGCCCACAGTTTTCTTTCCCGGAATTTTGGATTCACCCCCGTTAGCTGCCTGAAGTTACTCTCGTCAGACGTAGGGAAAGCCAGCAACTTCAAGATCTCCATCCCGAACAAATATGTATGGCTCGTCAGTAACCCTTCCAGCAAAATCTTCACTTTCGGGAACATCTCAATTTCTAAGTGGACTAGGAAATACGTTAAGTTTAACCCTAAGCCCTCTGCACCTAACCCTAAATTAAATACTAAAAAACCTAACCTCACTAACTACCCCAAACGACCTTCTCCCATACCTAAATTTGGTATTCACCCTAACCATAAGAATCTTACAACTAATAACAGCATAATCACTCCTCACTCTTCCGCACATCTCACCATTGACCATAAAGCTAGTGATCGTTACTCCAATAAGCAGCTCTAAATGGGAGTATTTCCAAATTTTAATCTAAGTACTCCAGTCAAGTATCCCAACTTTATATATTCACACCCTTAAAACCCCTGTTCCAGTTACACCGAAGCCCTCGAACACGTCCATTCCAACCGTTAACCCAACCAATACTGTTTTGAGTTCCGTATATCCAGCGCACCCACCTAACTATGCACTCCCAACTTCTTCCGCGTGCCCTCCTAACCACAAACCAACTTCTTTCGACCACTTTACCACCTCTGCTCCGATTTCCGTCTGTCCCACCCCTCCTCTATATACACTAAACCTTGCACCCGCTACTTCATCCGTATGCCCACCTAATTACATGCCGTCATCCTCCTGCACTGTGTTACGCTTGCATACGCGATCTCCATGCTGCAGTCTGAAAATAGAGTAGTTAGGAAGGAAATCAAACTATTATTTCATGTTACCTGTGTCTGTCCTCTGAGTATATAAGTGGGAAGCTGCAAAGATTTTTTCTTTATTACAGAAATGAACTTTTATTGTGGTACTAACCTGAGGGGAACACAAATCCTGGGTCCAAGGGGATAGCGAACCTTAGTTTAAGGGAATTCCAACTTTGATGACACTTTCCTGAAACTAAAATTTATCAAATCTGCAATGAAATTATTTGGTAGACATACGAAGACACGCATGATCAGCTGTAACGACATTAGTATAAAGATTTGAATTGGTAGGGGATTATTTTACGTTAAGTTAGACATTTAGTGGGATAAGTAGTGGAAATTAAGGATTATTAGATTAAGGAAAATGAAGTTGAAGTTATTATTATAAGTAAGGAATTAAATAAGAAAATATATATTGAATTATATTTTAAGTTAAGTTAGACAATTAGTGAGATAAGTTGTTGAAATTGAGGATTAGGTTAAGGAAAATGAAGTTAAAGCTAATATGAATCATGTTACTGAAATTTTAAATTAAATAGATAAGATAATGAATTATTTTATAGGCTATAAGAGATGAAACAAAACTAGTTCTAAGATACTTACTTGTGGTCGAAAAAATGTAAAATCCAACGGGCCTTCGCATAGGGTGTTTTGCTTTTGAATACCTGAAAATAAGTGGCGGTGAGCATTTGTCACATTTACAAAGTAACTTAACATATTTGGAATAACTTACCTTTTTTGAATCTCCTTCTGATCGAAACAAAAAACACACAAAACACAGTACTTAACCTCACCGAGACGAAAGCGGAAAAAAATTGTCACAAACTTTATTTGCCGGATAAAATAAGCGATTTGTCTGGGTTGTCCGTAACCCAAAGCATATGTTAGTTATTAATTCGGAGGCAAATAAATCTGGATTTAAAAGTTTCAAAACACGTGAAACGAAATGTCAACAGAAACTTTTTGAGGAAAATTAAAAGTTATGGAGCCGAAAAGGATTTTTCTGATATGCAGAAAACAAAACCCTTATCCTAAAGAAAAAATTAAACCAAAAATACCGAATTTAATATTTGCAAAATTAACCGATTCAAAAAAGATGTCAACCGATTGGGAAGAAAATATGGAGATTTTACGGAAAAGGACATAATAGGGGTCATATGCCTATATAACCAACTGCTTTGGTAGGCGAAGCGGTCAGTCCAGTGGTAAAACTTTCAAGGAGGAAACGTTAAAAAAAAAAAGTTTGAAGTGCAAGTCCAAGAATTTTGAGGCAGCTTAAAAAGGGAAAACTGAAGTCGTGAGGACCCAAAAGGAGGCTGTAGCTGAAGTACAGGGATCGAATGAGAAAAGAAGGAAAGGATAAAAGTTAAGTTTGATTTTGTTTTATCTTCATTATTTGTTTTCGTTTGATTTCCTTTTTTTGTGACAAATGCTGATAACGCGCGTAGAAGGTTGAGTTGTTTATTTGCGAGTTGTTTTGTTTTATTCTGGTTTATGCGCGGCCTAGAGGATAAAGTTAAATTTTTGTTCTGCGGCAATAAAATTTAAGTGAAAGTGGAAGCCTCTTTCTTTTATTTATATTTTTGTTTTGTTGACATTTTCGACTGGTAGAAAAGAGTTCGTGGACTCGCATAACCACGTGGCGCCCAATATTTTTATCATATTCACCCCTTTCTCCATTGAGCTAGCATAATTTATGCGCTTCGCGGAAAGCACATAACAAGTTGGCGCCCAACGTGGTTCCAAAAATGGGGTAAAACATCTGTTACATAATCAAAATTATGTGAAATTTCTAAAATAAGATCATAAAATTTCAATTCCAGTCAAATGTCACAAAAATGTTTAGCAACCGTATTTAAAGTGTTGCAAACCTCGTGAATCTATACAATGTTTATATTCAGTTTCAGCTTAACGAAGAATAAATACTTGTGCGTATGTTGAAACACAGGGGAAATTTAAATTTTTTTTATAGTAAATGGAATGAATGAACTTACGTTTGATAAAGTTGTAATATGTCGGCATTGTATGGTAATCTGGTAATCCTTTAATTTCAGCTTGTAGCACTGGAGAATTTAGCTTGACAATTTTTTTTGGAATTAACATTTAAATTTAATTTAAATTTTTTTTTTTGCCACATAAAATACATCACAGTTAAAGGGTTAATTTTTTTTTAAGAAGCATATTATAGATTTTTTTATTATTGCACCACAGATCACACGTGCTTACAATTCAAAGTAATCACTTTAAGCTTTAATTGCTTTTAAAACACTGCACTTGCACTTTTATGAACTGCACAATAAACAAAAAAACACTTTTGCAATTTTTCCCGTATTAATTTTTTCGGATAATTAAAAATTTACAACCGCGCGTGTACTCCGTTCTGCTAGCGTCACTTTTGATGCACATGTGGCAAATTTGCTACAATTGAGACCTAATGGTTCATCCATCAGAGGATTCATCGGAGAGCAGACGAAGTGATATTGTCTGCCTAATATCAGCAGAGTAGCTTGTAGTGATTTCAAATTCATTGACCATGACCCAGATCTAATTCTGACCTAGTTCTCATCAATGAATTCTTTTAACTCTCATCGTTTTGTTTTCATTAACATCATTGAGAACTTATCGAATATAATATTTATGAGCGTTTATTGTTTGCATTTCCCCAGCTGTGATTTTCATGGTGTATTGAATATAAACATTTGTTTATAGCTGTTAAATTTATCAAATTATTGCAGAGCACGAAGAGGGAAAAGACACCTTTTGAAATCAATTTGTTTGTTTTGAAATGTGTAATTAGAGATTAATAATTACTGATAACTTATTTGGAGTCTTGTTGGAGGATAAAGTAACTGAAGTGAGCTTTAATGAATTTATCACGGTTAATGATAATTATCAGGCCTACGCAAATGACAGCACATAATACTTCTTAGGGGATAGATTATGCTAAAACTCGTGAATCTTAATTAGTGATACTAACAGCGTTTGTTCAAATTTTTTTTTAGTTATATTTAAGTTTAATATATATTTGCTTCTTCTCCTGAGTCATACATTATACGTGGGTACAAGTACGCAAATTATGTTTATTTATAAATTGTTACCTGAACATATAATAAATCATATCATCGTATATGGACGATCATAAATTAGTTTGTTTATTTTTATTAAAGTTATTTTGGCGATGTATATTTAATTTTTTTTTATATAGCGCATACATATATATCATATATATTTCTTCAGGTTTCTTTTTTTGGTACCTTTTTTGTCTTTTTTTCGCTGTGTTCCAATAAATTATAGTTCTACCTTTTCTTAAGTCCAAATAATCATAAAATGGATATCAAAAGGCTCAACCAAGAGGAACTCATTTATGAGCTAACAATTAGGGGGTTGCCTACAGGTAAAGTAGATGACATACGTGTCAGCTTACGATTGGTCCTAAAAGCAGACAAGGAAGGAAAATCAACAATTATATCACCATATCCCTTTACTTGCGAGCAGGATGTGCAAGCACTAAATAAAAAGATAGAGGAAATTAAAGATCTCTTGAGCACATTCGAAGGAGATTCCAGCGCATCGGAATACAAGAAGATTTTAACGAAGATTGAATGGGCTTTAGCTAGACAGGACCGAATTATTGCGGAATCAGAGGATCAAAGGAAACAGAAAGCGCAAATAAGAGCGGAATTATTAGTGGCTTTGGGGACTCTTCATTTTAAAGCAGACGGCGACGACCACGAGGATTTATCCGACGCGGCCGAGGATATGTCGATGACAGCAGCAGTTTTAACTAGTTCACGTCCACGAGTTATTCTTCACAAGTGGGAAGTAAAGTTTTCTGGTGAACAGGCACAATCCCTGAATTCCTTCTTGGAAAGAGTCAATGAGTTAGCGGAAGCGCGAGGGATTACTAAAAGTCAACTATTTCGCTCAGCCTTGGACTTATTCACCGGAAAGGCGCTTATTTGGTATAGGGCGAATAAGGCTAAGTTCCATGCCTGGTCAGACTTAGTCAGAGAACTTAAGAAAGAGTTTCTGCCACCAGATAACGACGACCGGCTCACTGAAGAGATAAAGAAAAAAACTCAAGGAAAGGACGAGACCATCGGTATTTACATTGCAATGATGACAAACATGTTGGGCCGTCTCTCTGACCCACTAACAGAAGCGCAGCAGTTGAAGATCCTAAAGCGGTACATAGCTCCTTTTTATCAGGCTCAATTAGGTCTTACCGCAGTTGGTACGATTCAGGAACTTGTAGAGTTGGGTAGACAATTGGAGTCTGTGCGGACATCTGTAGAGGCGTTTATCCCACCACCTTCGAAACGAAACAATCAACTGCTGGAACCAGATTTGGCTTACGTCTCAACAGAACAAACTGCCGTCGCAGCGGTCACAAATACAGGCCCTTCTGAAAATGGTCTAAGGTGTTTCAAGTGTGGTTTCAGAGGTCATATTGCAAGGCAGTGTAGGCGTACTATAACTTGTTTTGGGTGCGGAGCCCCAGGAGTAATTCGAACAAGGTGCCCGAATTGTAGTTCAGGTACAGGTACTCCAATAGCGTCAACCTCGGGAAACGGAGCTCGAGCCTAAGCGGCAGGTCGAGTGATTCCCCAAGAGCCGCAAAAATTCAGAGCAGTTGAAGAGTTAGAAAAAATGTATTGAAAAGGGGAGAGGATGCACTTCACGCATTGGTGGATTACGTTTTTGCAGAAGCTGAAAACGATGTGCGCCCCCATTTAGTAGTCTCCATATTCGGGATAAAATTTTCTGGATTGCTCGATTCTGGTGCGTCTCGGACGATTATTGGTGGACCTGGCTGGAAAATATTAAAGAATATGGAATTGAAAGTTAGAGAGACGAATGCAAAGCGGGTGAATTTAGCAAACGGTGGTTCTGTGCAGGTCGTAGGAGAATTGAGCGTACCAATAACACTTGAAAATCGAGTTAAAGTTTGCGATGCCCTATTAATTCCCGATTTACCTCATACTATCATCTTAGGTATCGACTTTTGGCGAGAGATGCAAATATGTGCTAATTTCAATCGAAATTCGTGGAAATTTGATGATACCTATGAAGACTTCCATATAAGCACCTTACAAAGTCAATCGAAGTTAACGGAAATAGAAAGAAAGGAATTGGAAGACATTATTAACGAATCAAAGGCTAAAATGGGTACAAAGCTCGGGTGCACAAATAAAGTTTTCCATACGATCGAAACAGATTCCCCTCCGATCAAACAAAGATATTACCCGGTATCACCCGCCATTCAAAAAACCATTAATGAGGAACTAGATAAGATGCTAGAACTCGGCGTTGTAGAACCACCTAATAGTGCTTGGGCATCCCCTGTGGTGATGGTGAGGAAAAAAGATGGAACTTATCGGTTTGGCGTCGATTACAGGAAACTAAACAAGGTTACAAAAAAGGACGCATATCCCCTTCCTTACGTGTCAGCTACATTGGACAAATTACGCGATGCCAAGTTCATGTCATCGCTAGATATCAAATCCGCTTTCTGGCAAGTACCTGTTGAAGAAAACTCGAAGCAGTATACCGCTTTCACGGTTCCAGGCAGAGACCTGTTTCAATTCCGACGCATGCCTTTCGGGCTTAGTAATTCTCCAGCGACATGGCAGAGACTAATTGATCGCGTTCTATCTGGCGACCTAGAAAGCAAAGTTTTTGTCTATCTAGATGATGTTATTATCGTGACCCAAAGCTTTGTTGATCATAAAAGAGTGCTTCGGACAGTTCTTGATAAACTGCTTGAGGCAGGCTTGGTTATCAATTATGATAAATGCGAATTTTGTAGGGCTGAGCTAAAATACTTAGGCTACGTTGTCGGGGAAAATGGATTACAAGTCGATCCCGAAAAGGTCCAGTGCATTTAGCCCAAAGAATGTGTCAGAGGTACGACGGTTTATAGGAACAATAGCCTGGTATAGAAGATTTGTAAAGGATTTCTCGACATTGATAGTTCCTATCACTGACCTTCTTAAAAAGAAAAGAAAATTTATTTGGACAGAGGAATGTGAGGATGCATTCAAAGCAGCTAAGGATCGTTTAGTCAGTGCACCAATTCTAAGTTGCCCAAACTTTGATAATCCCTTTATCATTCACACTGACGCTTCAGGATACGGGTTGGGTGCGGTTTTGACCCAACATATTGACGGGAATGATAAAGTAATTGCGTATCTGAGCCGATCATTAAACAGGTGCGAGCGTAATTACTCCACGACGGAGCGTGAATGTTTGGCAGTGTTGTGGGCTATTGAAAAATTGCGCCCTTATGGTGTGGCTTCAGAATTTAAAAGACCCTACAGGGAGGTTAGCGCGGTGGGCATTACGACTTCAACAATACGACTATAAAAAGGAAGATAAGTGGTACAAGCAAATATTCGATCGAGTTAACAAAACTCCCTCAAAATATTCCGATTGGAGAGTGGAAAATCATATTTTATGGAAACACTGTCGTCTGAAGTACCCCGATTTAGCACTGTCTAGTGATTCGTGGAAGCAGGTTGCGAGAAAGCATGAGCGGATGGTGTTAATTTCCAGAGCCCATGACCTCCCAGCATCAGGCCACTGCGGAGTCCGGAAAACTTGTGATCGTCTAGCTCAACAATTCTATTGGCCCAAAATGAAGTCCGACGTAGCAACCTATGTTAAGCACTGTAAGGTCTGCCAAACTATCAAGCCAGAGTTGAAAAAGCCAGGTGGTTTAATGTCCGCCCGACCAGCATACACAAAGCCATGGGAGTCTATAAATGTTGATTTGATCGGTCCCTTACCGCGATCTTGCAAAGGATACAAATATATACTGACAGTGGTAGACCAATTTAGTAAGTTTCCTATGCTGTTTCCTTTAAGGAGTGCTAACACATCCTCTATCTGCCTTGCCTTGGAAGATTTTGCGTTCCTACTCTTTGGAGTCCCTCGTACATTAGTATGCGATAATGGTACACAGTTCAAGAGTACGGAATTTAAGAAACTCTGCGATGAGTACGGATTTGAAATTCGCTATACAGCTTTTTATCATCCTCAGGCGAACCCCGCGGAACGCACAAATCAGGTCGCCAAATCTATGCTTCGGGCGTACGTATCCGAAAACCACAGGAAGTGGGATCAGAATTTGGCAAAAGTAGCATGTGCTATCCGAACATCATCACACGAAGCAACGCAATTAACTCCGTATTTCATTAACTTTGGTAAAGAGATGGTAAGGTATGGCAAGGAACACAAGAAAAATATAAACGATGAGCCGTCAGACGCAAGGATACGAGCCAAAGCTTTAGAAGAGGTTAGAAGTGACGTGAGATTGAAATTGTTAAAAGCGGGCACAGTAAGAAAAAAACGATCTCAGGAGAAGGGACCAACGGTTTTTGGTTAACGATTTAGTTTTACGTAAAAATTATGTGTTGTCAGATGCTGCAAAATTTGTTCAGTGCGAAACTCGCACCAAAGTACGTAGGGCCCTATAAAGTAGCAAAGATTGTTTAACCGTGGACTTATGAATTAAGTGATAATACGGGTAAGAATTAAGGAATATGGCATTCTAAGGACCTTAAAGTTTATTATGGTGACTCTCGAGATGAATTAAAATAGTTACATGATCGAAACAACAATTGTTTTTTTTTGTTTTACTGAAACGAAAAATATAAAGGTATAGACATAATTTATTTGATTTTGGAAAATGACTCAGATAAGATTTCAGGGAAATCTCCCGGAGGAAGGGGAGGAAATGTTACGGTTGCATACGCGATCTCCATGCTGCAGTCTGAAAATAGAGTAGTTAGGAAGGAAATCAAACTATTATTTCATGTTACCTGTGTCTGTCCTCTGAGTATATATGTAAGTGGGAAGCTGCAAAGATTTTTTCTTTATTACAGAAATGTAATGTGGTACTAACCTGAGGGGAACACAAATCCTGGATCCAAGGGGATAGCGAACCTTAGTTTAAGGAAATTCCAACTTTGATGACACTTTCCTGAAACTAAAATTTATCAAATCTGCAATGAAATTATTTGGTAGACATACGAAGACACGCATTATGAGCTGTAACGAAGTAAACGGATAAATTTATAGAAAAGTCGAAGTCAAATTAATAACTTACTGGATCGATTGGCGACGATATGTCCATGTGATTAAAGTGCCGACGGGAAGATAGAATAAGCCTGGAAAGATAGAATAAGATTAGCTTAATTTTATTTCATTTCAATGTAATAAGTTAGGGACATTAGTATAAAGATTTGAATTGGTAGGGGATTATTTTAAGTTAAGTTAGACATTTAGTGGGATAAGTAGTGGAAATTAAGGATTATTAGATTAAGGAAAATGAAGTTGAAGTTATTATTATAAGTAAGGAATTAAATAAGAAAATATATATTGAATTATATTATATATTGTAAGGTAGGGTAGGTTTATTTTAAGTTAAGTTAGACAATTAGTGAGATAAGTTGTTGAAATTGAGGATTAGGTTAAGGAAAATGAAGTTAAAGCTAATATGAATCATGTTACTGAAATTTTAAATTAAATAGATAAGATAATGAATTATTTTATAGGCTATAAGAGATGAAACAAAACTAGTTCTAAGATACTTACTTGTGGTCGAAAAAATGTAAAATCCAACGGGCTTTCGCATAGGGTGTTTTGCTTTTGAATACCTGAAAATAAGTGGCGGTGAGCATTTGTCACATTTACAAAGTAACTTAACATATTTGGAATAACTTACCTTTTTTGAATCTCCTTCTGATCGAAACAAAAAACACACAAAACACAGTACTTAACCTCACCGAGACGAAAGCGGAAAAAAATTGTCACTAACTTTATTTGCCGGATAAAATAAGCGATTTGTCTGGGTTGTCCGTAACCCAAAGCATATGTTGGTTATTAACTCGGAGGCAAATAAATCTGGATTTAAAAGTTTCAAAACACGTGAAACGAAAACAAAAACACAGTTTCAAAACACGTCAACAGAAACTTTTTGAGGAAAATTAAAAGTTATGGAGCCGAAAAGAATTTTTCTGATATGCAGAAAACAAAACCCTTATCCTAAAGATAAAATTAAACCAAAAATATCGAATTTAATATTTACAAAATGAACCGATTCAAAAAAGATGTCAACCGATTGGGAAGAAAATATGGAGATTTTACGGAAAAGGATGTCATATGAATAGGGGTCATATGCCTATAAAACCAACTGCTTTGGTAGGCGAAGCGGTCTGTCCAGTGGTAAAACTTTCAAGGAGGAAACGTTAAAAAAAAAGTTTGAAGTGCAAGTCCAAAAATTTTGAGGCAGCTGAAAAAGGGAAAACTGAAGTCGTGAGAACCCAAAAGGAGGCTGTAGCTGAAGTACAGGGATCGAATGAGAAAAGAAGGAAAGGATAAAAGTTAAGTTTGATTTTGTTTTATCTTCATTATTTGTTTTCGTTTGATTTCCTTTTTTTGTGACAAATGCTGATAACGCGCGTAGAAGGTTGAGTTGTTTATTTGCGAGTTGTTTTGTTTTATTCTGGTTTATGCGCGGCCTAGAGGATAAAGTTAAATTTTTGTTCTGCGGCAATAAAATTTAAGTGAAAGTGGAAGCCTCTTTCTTTTATTTATATTTTTGTTTTGTTGACATTTTCGACTGGTAGAAAAGAGTTTGTGGACTCGCATAACCACGTGGCGCCCAATATTTTTATCATATTCACCCCTTTCTCCATTGAGCCAGCATAATTTATGCGCTTCGCGGAAAGCACATAACAACTATTGCCCCGTCTCAAGCAACTTCTACCTGCGTTAACACGCCCATTCCGCTAGCCAAAACTCCTTTATCCGAACATCATTCATTTATCGATCCCCTTGTCCCACCTACAGTTAAATTGGCTTTGCGCTCTGCTGATTCTAGCTATGGACGATACCTCTTGTCCCGTTTACGGGACCGTCACATTTATGACAACGTACGTCTATTTCTAGCCTATATCCACGACAAACCGAACTCCATCTGTGTTGAAGGTAAAACCAGCACCAACGTCATGTTGTCAGCTTGTCGGTCTATTACCAGAGGACTTCGTTCAAAAACAATATCTTTGCCTTAACTGAAACCAATCTAACACCAGGAATTCTCAACAACGAACTATTCCCTCCAAACTATACCATTTTCCGTGTTGACGGTTGTATAGGCACCAATGATCCAACAGGTCGCGGGGTTCTCATAGCTGCTCACAAAAGTTATGATGCCACCCTGCTAAAGACCTCCGACTCTACAATATCAGAATTTGTGTGTATAAAAATAGCACTAAATAAGTGCCTTCTGTACATCCTCTGTTGTTACATTCGCCCCTCTACGCCTACGCCTACGAGCCCATAATCGAAGCGATCGATACCCTGCTTAAGAACGCTAACGCGTTCGATGAATTTATTTTAGTGGGTGACTTTAACCTACCCCGTATCCAATGGTCATTGTCCGAGGAATGTTCTCACTTTGTCCCCCTTAACGCATTTTCGGCCAAAGAAGCCTTCTTTACCGATCAGCTTTTCGTTTCAGGTCTCTTTCAAGTAAGCGGAGTCAGGAACTTCCTGGACAGACAATTAGACTTAATCTTTTATTCAGACCTTGTTAACTCGGCTGTCACCATCCTCCTTGGTTCCTCGTTTTCTCCTACGAGCTCCCTCATGGCGTTTCAAGCTCCGAGTCTTCTTTATCCTTCAATTTTCGTAAAGGCGACTTTGACAAATTAAATTACTTGCTCCTCAACTCTAATATTGGCGATATCACTCAACATCTCCCAATTGACGTTACTTTAGAGGCGTTCTATTCGGAAATACAAGCTTGTCTTACAAAATCTATCCCTCTTCTTCCTCGTAAAAACTACTCCTCATCCCCCGTATGGTAGGAAAAAGAATTACGCTCTATTCGCAACAGGAGAAATAAACGTTGGCAAACTCTTCTTCAAACCCAGACTGAGTCTGACTATTCTTCCTATCTATCTGTTTATACCTCTTTTTCTGAACGTTGTGATACCCTCTACCATGAGTACCTCCAACGGATGGAAAATAGCCTCATAGCCGACCCCAAGCGTTTAATAGCTTTATTATTTCTAAGTAGAAATCCAATGGTTACCCTTCCACCCTAAAGCTCGAGAATACCTCTTCATCTGATCCTAAGGTTATCGCTAACTTCTTCAGTAAATCTTTCAGCGACAATTCTCTACAACCCGACCTTAACTATTTTGCATTCATGGAGAAATGCACTCAAACGTCGTTTTCATCTTTTGGCCCTGATCCTGAACTAATCGCCACCGGTATTAATAAGCTTGAGGACGACTTTCACCCAGGTCCTGATGGCGTTGCGGCCATCGTTCTGAAAAAGTGTACCATGCATCTAGTTCAACCCCTTACTTTGCTTTTTCGTCTCTCGGTCACTCAAGGGGTTTTCCCTCAATTATGGAAAAATTCGTATATTATTCCCATCTTCAAAACAGGTTGCAAGAACGATGTATCCAACTACAGACCCATTGCTAAATTATCATCCATACCTAAACTATTCGAAAAATTGGTCTATGATTCCAGGTTCTTCCACTGTAAGTCTATCTTCTCACTCTCCCAGCATGGCTTCCTCAAAGGTAGATCTACAACCACCAACCTTACTGACTTCGTCTCTAAAACACTATGTGCCCTGGAAAACAGGAAAGATGTTTATGTTATCGCCACCGATTTTAGTAAAGCCTTCGACAAGATCTCCCATAACGTTATCTTGTTCAAACTTGATCGCCTAAGCTTCCCCCCCCCCAGATTGATCTTCTGGATTCAATCCTACCTCAACAACCGTCAGTACAATATTCTTTTCAGTTCATCCATTTTTAACCCTATTGTCGCTCGTTCCGGCGTCCTTCAGGGCAGCCACCTAGGTCCATTGATTTTTATCCTCACAATAAATGATGTTGAATGTGTCATCAAACACTCAGAGTTGTCCATTTATGCCGATGACATGAAAATAATCAAACATATCTCCTCCACTACCGACTCTCTTCTCCTGCAAGAAGACCTCGATTCATTCATCACATGGTGCATGAAAAACTTTCTAGAGCTCAATGTCTCCAAATGCCAGTCCATCTCTTATTCCCGCAAGCGTCTTACCGCCACCCCGAGAGTCTATATGTTAACCGACGTACCAGTCCCTATCGTTACCTCTTTATACGACTTAGGAATAATCTGCGATAGTGAACCCAATTTCCGTCCCCACATTGACAGCATACTTAACAGAGCTTACTCCGCGCTAGGGTTTGTGAAGCGCTGTTCTAGAGAGTTCTCCAATCCTTATGTTTCCAAATCTCTCTACGTCTCCTTCGTTAGACCTCTCCTTGAATATGCCAGCCAGGTATGGTCCCCTACACAAACAACTCACATTAATAGGATTGAATCTGTCCAGCGTAGGTTTATTCGCTTCGCTCTACGTGATCTTCCGTGGGTTGACAGATTCAACCTTCCACCCTATGAAAACCGTCTGAAACTGATCAACTTACAACCTCTAAGCAAACGTCGTGATTTTTCCGACATTCTCTTCATTTATCAATTATAAACTGGTGCCATAGACTGCCCCTCAATCCTGCCATCTTTACCCATCTATACCAATCCCCGTAACCTTAGGTCCACTCCCCTTTTCCAACTCGACCGCCATCGCACAAACTACGGTCAAAGCGAGCCAATTACCAGGATGTTACGAAAAGTCAACGACCTTTCCTCTTTTGACTTCCATCTGAGAAAATCATCCCTCCACAAAGCCTTATATCTTGACCCCGCCCATCTTGATCCTGATCGCCTACCTTAATTCTTCTTCCTTCCGTCTTCTGCCAGTAATCAATATATATAGCTCATATTGTAGCTTATACTTTTTATTTATTTATTCTTAATTATCATATATTATAGTCTGTAGAATTAGTATTAAGTTATAGCTTGTATTTTCTATTTTTATTTTATATTTTTTATGCAATAGCTTGTATTAAGCTTAAATAAAAAAAACATAAAACAAATACAACAACATACATCTTGTAGAGCGAAATTTTGGTAATAGTTTATTAAGCCTAGAAATATTCTAAGCTCGGATACGTTTCTTTGCCGGTGACTCTTGGTGATTGCTTCAACTCTTAGAGGCATAGGACGTATATCATCTGCATCAATCACATGTCCGAGATAAGTGATAGAGTTTAGTAAAAATTGGCATTTGGACTTGTTCAGGTGTAAATCATATTTGCGTAAACGTTCCAATACTGCTTCAAGATTATATAATAGTTCTCTGTAAGTACTTCCCTGGACCATGATATCATCGTAGAAACACGATACTCCCTTCAGTTCATGCATAAATCGCTGCCAAGTATTTGGTGCAACCTTGACTCCAAACATTAATCGCTTAACCTTATAATTACCTAAATACGTGGCTATCCAGGTATGCCTGATGTAAATCAAGTGTGCAAAAGTATCTACCGCCACTCATTTTTGCAAATATATCCTCAACTCGTGGAATGGGGTAGTTATCGTCACAGAGTACTCGATTAATTGTTGCCTTGTAATCAGCACACGTCCTAAGTTTGCCATTTTTCTTTACTACGGGAACAACTGGTGTACCCCATGGTGCATAACCCGTTTTCTCAATAATTCCATCGTTCTCAAGACGAGCGAGTTCCTCTTCGATTTGTCCTTTTAGTGCATAGGGTACCGGTCGAGGTCTAAGGAATATAGGCGTTATATTGTCAATTTTTATCTTAAATGAGCACTGAAAATTGGGAATAGTGCACCATTTGAAAATATAGTTTCATACTTTCACGTTTTTCTATTTCGTCCTTACACTTGGCTTCTGAAATATCTGGTGAAATTTGTAGTTGGTGAATCATTTTAGAATCTTATCCCAATGATCGTATAAGGTCTCGCCCCATAATAGGAGAAATAGTTTTCTCTAGAACATGTAATTCACTACGCGTTGTAATGTTTTTGTACCGTATGGTAGCACTACAAACTCCCAAGGGGTTAATAGCCTCACCTGTATAAGTTTTCAACTTCGTAGCAGTTTTTGAGAGATGTTTTTGAGGACACAAGCTTTTAAGTGTTGCTAATGATACCGTTGAAACGGCAGCACCAGTGTCAAATTCCATTTGACATGGTTTCTCATCTATAAAAACATTTAACATAATTTTTTCATTGTAAAGGGAGTTGCAGTGTGCAATGCTGTACATGTAAAGTAAACCATCGTCGCTTGTATCATCACCTTCACCTAAATTATTATAAACATGATTAACCAAAACTGCTTTGTCGCGGCACTTCGAACACTTTAAATTTTACTCTGTACACTTGTTCGCTTTATGATTCGATTTGCCACATCTAAACATTTAAAAACAGAGATTTGGTTGCTCTTTGTTGCCATTCTTCCTTGTATGTGATTGTTATTTCGATTAGTCGTTGCTCTCTTAGATCGATTTAATAAATTTATTTGTTGAGGCTGGTTATGCATTTCTCTGCTTTCTTGTTTACTTGTTTAGATGCTTCGATCGACAATGTTAGTTTTACAGCTTCATCAAATTTGCTGCTAGATTCCTGTTGCAGAAGACGTTCTCTTATTTCGCTGTCCCTAATTCGGCGTACAAACTGTGAGCGCAGATGTGTAGCGATCGTTGATTTTTTGCAATGGTCGCAAATGAATTTGTAATTTACAGCCAACTTTTTGAGCTCCGCCTGAAATGTGGCGACACTTTCCCCTTCATGTTGCGTTCGCAGTGAAAATTTATGTTGGTCCGCTACTTCACTAGGTTTCGGACAGAAATGTTTACGGAGCGTTTGGTACATTTTTGGCCCTACACAATTTATTAAAATTCGAGCACATATTTTATCATTTTCTGTTTCTTTTAAGTTTCGTAAATCGAGATAATTCTCTACTCTTTGCATTTAACACTCAAATTATTCATTATTGTCATCGAATGGTTGAAGTTGAATACCACTGCAATCATTTTTGGGAATTTCTCGGTAATTCTGCAAAATTTCAAGAACACTTGCAAGTTTGTTGAGTGCTGCCTCCATTTGTACGATTTGCTACCACCGTTAGTTCGGTTCCGAGTGTATGTATGTATGTATTACGGTTTATTTTGCACAAGACCTGTATGTTTTCTAGTCACGAAATTATAGCATGCAATGATAATTTAATGATCAAGCCACAGTATGCACGTAATTTGATAAAATTTGTATGTAAGCGTTCGTAATTGTAATTTAATTGTATGTTATATGTACAAAAAAAATGTACCTTTACTTCAGCCTTGAATTTTTACTCATCCTCGTCGCCAGTTGTTGTGTTCTCTATAAGAATAAATGAGAAAAATGATACGCGGCTATTCAAACTTCATACTTTATTTAAAAACAATTCGGTTAACTAATAATGACTGGATAAATTTCTTTGCTTGCCCGAAATAATTGCCAGTCTATCGTGGAGTGTCTTGCTTCTCTTGGTGCGTCTATAAAACATGTATAGTGGCATCAAAGATGTGCGTATGTGTGAATGCGAATAACTCTCTTCTGTTTATATTATGAATAAAGAGAATGAGGAATACAAGACACAACACTGTCCACAGAATTCGGTCCAAAAATGCTCTGTCGTCAATGTCGCGTTCCTGAAGCCAAGTGCTTAATTTCAGTTTTCTCTGCGAATCTCCTTCCAGTAGTCCTTGGGCTTGGTAGTGATGATATGAACGTAATCCCCCTCGATGAATAATCCTCCAAACGTTAGATGACGACACTCCTAATCGCCTTGCGACTCGTTTCGTGCTCGTCTCAGGGTCCTTCCTCACGATGGTGATTATTTGCTGCTACACGTCGGCAGAAGTTTCGAGTCGTATCTCCCTGTCCTGTGAAGTTACACTTCCCGCTTCTCTTAACCGTTGAAAAGTCCGTGTAAATACCCCTCTTTGGGGTGCTCACCGGTTAGGAAATCTCCTTTGATCTAATTGTTTATTGTGTTCAAAGTGCGATAAATTGAAGTGAATTATTTTAAAAAGGTTAGTATAATATATATTTCTGAAGGAAATTCAATATATTTTGTGATTTTATATCGGTTCGACCAGAATTTTTGCACCGAAGAAATTTTGCTGGTCATTTTTTGACTGCTCTGTATTTCCCGGTTGTGGGTACCAACATTTTACCAGTTGTGGGCGTCCCCCCGCCCCCCCCCCCCCCCCCCCCCACCGACTTATCATAACCTTCTCGAAAACTGTAAGACTAGAAACAGCCCTCCCATAGTCCTCATTTAAGGCGTGAGAAGTGTTTCTTCTGTAAAATTTTGGAAAATGCTAATTTTTTAAATAACCTAAATTATAAATTACTAATTTTTCGCTTTTAATGTAGCAAACATTTTAACTTGTGACAAAAACAAAAATAAAAATTGTAAATAAATTCTTAAAGGAATTTTTACGGGTTTTTGTGTTTTTTTTTATTTTTTGTTTCTTTTTTATAATTTGTTTCTTTTTGACGAAATTAAATTAATCCTCTTGCTAGTAGTTACCTAAGGTCTCTAGCTTTCTATCGATATGCATATGGCTGCACAAATATTAACTTAGTCAAAAGTTATGGCTTATAAAGCTAACTGTGCCCACAATCGGACAACTTCCCCTACTTATTGATTTGTTTTTTAACTATAATAGGTATTCTTGCTGACTTACCTTTTTTTGTAGCAAAATTTTCATCAGGTACGAGTAACAGAACGCTAGGATACAAGGGTGTAAATTTTGGCTACCAAAAGCTAATATCGGCAGTAAAACAAAATTACACTAACATTTTCATAACTTGTTTGCAGCAAAACATAATTAAAATAAATTACCTGTTAACCCAAAACAAACATTTTCGACCTTTTATCTTAAAAATGTTGTCTCTTTAAAGAATTTCCTACCTAAAGTGCAATAAAATAATTAGGTAGTCAGGGAGTTCTAAGGATGCGGTTTTTCTAATCCTGTGTCTACCTTGCCATGTTGCACCTTTTTGGAAAGGTAATAAGATGAGCAATCCAATAAAAATAAAAGAGAGGTGTACTAATTACATGAATTTCGGAGAAAATTTGGGAAATGCTGAATTTTAGTTAATCGCAAACCATTTTTTTCACATTTGAAAATAACTGTACGTGCAATTTAAGGAGTAACATCTGTAGTGTTGACATTTTTGGAAAGGCCATTAGGATATTTATTTGTTAGCGTTTGTTTGAAGTGATTGTGTTAGGTAGATCAAGAGATAAAAGAGTAATGTGCATACCATAAAAACTGACATTTATGAATCACCCTGTTACACCCAAATGGTTGAGATTACCCTCCCCCTGCCGTAAAATTTTTTGTTTGCCTGGATGAGATCGATCGCCCCACTCATTTTGGCACGACAGATCTGAAACACCCTGTATATTATTTATTTACCTATACTGCAAGAGCTCAGAAGCGACAAGTATAACTGCCTAGCTTTTTCATCATTAAAATTAAGCTATAACTTGGCCTTCAGGAAGTTAATAGCTTGCTGATCAATTCCGCGAATTATTTACTCGGATAATGCGCAAACTTTTAAGAAAGTAGCTGCGGAGCTAAAGCATTTCGCAGCTACATATTTTTTTTAAATTTATCCCTCCGTTCCCGAGATTAATTATTTTTTTTAAATCCGCCAAACTCAAGAAAGGATAGTTCACAATGGGTTGCGAAAATTTTAGTCGGCTCTTAGCGGTATTACTCATTAAAGGCAATGGCAATATTAGCTTACGGAGATAGTGAAAGAGGTCACGGAATATATGACATCATCCGAGAATATAAAGGAATTTAGATACCATAGAAGAAGAGATTTCGACGTACAGCATCTAACGGTTAACAGCGAAAATATTCGCGCTGCCAATTAGGAGATCGAAACCAAGAGTATAGAGTAAAATAGTTCTGAGTTATTTCTGTTGTCGTCCGAGTCCATTAACTTATTGCAAGTACACGCACAATCACATATCTATCCGCTACTGAGTTCGGCATGACGTGTGAGGGTTATTGCTGGTGACGGTTGGCCTGCCTATTACCCAAGTTGCATGACAAACTGAAAGTAAACCGAACTCAGTTGGAACCTTAGAACAGAAAACGTAAGGAAGTGCAATACCGTGTATAAACCGTGAATGTGTTTTCCGATTTTTTGGTCGTGGGAAGGGAGCCTCAACTTCGCCATAACGAAATGTCAATTTGACGTGAACTTTCTGAAGAGTGCAGATCCAAGTGTTTATTGAATAATTTTCAGTGTTTAGTTGTTAAAAGTGTTGTAATTTTACAAATAAAGACGATTAACATTTAAAAGACTGTTTTAGTTTAGTTTACTAAGAATCTGAGGTGCTTAATTTGAACATTTTTCGTGATGAAGTGTGCGGTATTTTGTTGTTACTATAATCGACTCATTGGGTGCGGAAAATCATTTGTCAGGGAAGTTAAATGATATAATAAGCAATTATACAGCATTTTCTTTGAAATATATGCAAAAGCTGTATAAATAAAAGCTAAATTACCAAAAAATATAACCATTTCTCTTGATGGCGCTCATTTGTTTACATTTGAGTTTGATCAGAGTTTTGGCTCGCCTTATTGGTTTCAGCGACAGCTGACGGAAGTTTTTGCCTGGGGTCTGTAATAAAACTTTAAAAGTATTAAAATATTTGTCTACCTTTTGGTATTTTAGGTTTCCAAAAGATGAAGACTTCAGAGAACTGTGGTTAAAATCCATCGGTAGAACTGATTATATACTATCCGATGGTAGTAATATTTGCGAGGACCACTTCGAATGAGTCAAAAATTTACTACTCCATGGTGAAAACTAACACATTCACACCTTTTAAACACATAAGGAAAATTCGGAAACTTTTTGAGCATTTTGCACTTCCTTTCGTTGTCTGTTCTAAGGTTGGAACTGAGTTCGCTGTTTGGGTTCTTGTTAGATGACACCTTCAAAAATGAACTTTAAATGTCATGTGAGTGTGTTAGATGCCAGTTCGATGTTTGAGTTTACTACCTGGTCGCTAGTTATATGGACGTCAAACCGAAAAGTGTTCTCAACCAAGTAAAATTGTTAAACTGAACTCGGTTTACTTTCAGTGCACTTTTCGGTTTAGTTTCTGATTACATGTCAGTTCGAAAATTTAAAAGTGTCTTCAGTTGCGACTGAGTTTGTCATGTAACTTGGGTATATTAGGCGCGGTGGATTGATTTCGAACGTAAACTGTGATGTCAAATCACTGCACTTTTTTGGTTGTGATTTGGGGAATATAAACGGAACCAATTTTGATTATCAGACCCATCAGCAGAAAGAATGAGTCCGAGGGAACAAATTTTTCGGACTGAATCCTTTAAGTGACTCAGACTTTGAGGTTAAAAGACTCATTTTGCCCATTCCTAATAAAGAGGATGGAAATCTAGAAAAGATATCTGAATACAAAGACGTCATCTCACTTCTAAAAGACGAATACGGTGATTCCGAAAATCTTATAGATTGCATCATGTAGCAGCTTTTGGCACTACCTTAGAATAAGGAGCGAGCGGAAAGGCTATCTTAAGTAAAACATTTTGCTTCTAGCTAAAGTTTCTGGTGAAATTTCAATGCTTTAGTGAATTAAAGTGAACAGCTCTTGTAAAAAATTTTGAAAAAGAGTCAAAAGTTACAAACTGTTCCTACAAATATTGGCAATGAATAATATTAATATGGCAAGTAGCAACCTGGCTTGTTTTAGTTGTGATTGAACTGCGATTACTTTAGTGAAGTTAAAATAAATTTAAATATTACATTGTCAAGAAAAATTGTAAAGAAAATTGTGAAATGAATTGGACAGCAAAGTGAGTAAAGACTGTAAATAATTGTAATAAAAAATAAGTGTATTAATTAATCCGCCAAACCCGATGAGCCTCAACAACGTTGCAATACTATTCCAAGTTTTTAAGTTTTACCAAGAAGTGTATCACCACCTTTCATTATTCTTGAATAAACTGTCGTCAACGGAAATCAGGCAAAAATCAGTCAACATTATGATACAGTTGTATTTCCTAGACTATTCAGCAGGAGGGAACTCACGAATTTACTCCAAACACTACATTTGTGCCTGAAATTGCAAAATGTTGATTATCGTATTAAATATAGTCGTGGGATTATCCACAGAACGCAGCATCAAGTTCTTCTAGAAAGGAAATTCAAGCTAGAGAGACTGAATGTGGCTCTTATTAAAGAACCGCAGGTTCATGGCTTACAAAGAGACTTCCATCAAAACAGAGTAACTAAATCCACGATAGCAAGCACGGATGTCCTCGTGCTGCCTCAATGTTTAAGCCAACGATTAACTTTCTACTTGTTGCAAAGCTAATTACGGCAATAGTAGTGGTGCTGACTTACAGAGGAGAGCAAGAGAAAGTTATTGACTTGGAATATTTCCCTAGGGAGCAACCATCACCTCCGATGGAAGTAAAGCAACAAGCAAAAATGCATTATTGGAGGTGATGCGAATACCGAGCACACAATTTAGGAAGTGTCGGGATTCATCTTCTGGATTATTTAATCGTAATATTAAATATGGGAGGTAACCAACCTTTAGTTATATTGTTCGACAAGAAGTAGTGGATCTTACGTTAGCCAGCCCAAACTTATAGAACAACATAATTAACTGGCAGGTGTTTGATGAGCCCTCCTTATAAGATCATAAGCACATAAGATTTGATGTGGAGGCCCCTTACGTGCAGCGGGTGGGGATAGAATTTCTAAGCTAACAAATTTTGTAACCTATCAGGAGCACAACAGGATTAACATATAAGAACTCTATGACGCTCCGCTAGAAATCCAAAAGGACCTAGAAATGAAAACCGGCTACAAAACCTGATCGTCTACAGCTACGAAAATAGTATTCCTGTTAGACACGGATAGGCTGGTAGAGCTTTGACTTCGAGCTAAAGAAAGAAAGCCCTTTAATAAAGCCAAGCGCTCAGGAGTCTGTAATGACACAAACTGGCCCTGCCAGAACGCAAAGAATTAAGGAGATTCAAGAGGAAAACCTGAAGAAACTTTTATGATGTGATCGATGATCTACCTGTAACACCACGCCTCCACTCCAATTGCATTAACCTCCTCCAGAGGGCTGATGTATGCTATAACATCGAATCAAAGGAAACATTAAAACTACTAATGGAAACATATTTCCCTTAGTGTTCAGAAATGAAAAAATCTAGCGGAGGTCAGTCAACCAGTGCGTGCTGTGGATCAACACCTCGACTAAAGAGTATCTCTAGTAAAGTCTTCACAGCTGGGTGAGTAAAGTGGGCCATCGATTCCTGTAAAGCCCTCAAATCTCTTGGTGGTGACGGCATCTTTCTCGCTGTTTTGCAGAGGGGTATAGATGATCTGTTGCCAATACTTATTAAAATCTTTAGCTATCAGCTCAACTGTGTCCCTAAACTATGAAAAGGACTGAAGATGGCCTTTATACTGGCCTTTAAGGAGGGGGGGGGGGGGGCGACCAGCCAACTGCCCAAAGCATATCGTCCAATCGGCCTCTCCTACTTCTTTCTCAAATCAATGGAGAAAATCATTGATCAAATCATTAGGCACGGCATTTTCTAAGAAACACCGCTACAGCTAACAAGCACGCATATCAAGCGGGCAAATCAACCTTGAAAGAATCTAGTTGTAAAATTAGAAGACGCTATTAATGGTAAGAATGTTGCTCTGCGCGTTTCTTGATATTGAAGGTATAGCAACGACAGAGAAATCGAACTGACGAAGCTCAGATGAATTGGAACAATGCTTAGTAACCGGGATATCACGGAAAAGCTGGGAAGTGAATCGGTAACAGTAAGGGCCACCAGGGGATGTCTTTAGCGAAGAGTCCTTTCCCCTCTGCAGCGGGCACAAGTTTACATGATTCGTATGAATTTTTCCCTGCTCCACATCAGTAGTCCTGCTTGATTTTCCTTTGGGCCAATGTAATTTGGGTTTCCATAACCAGTCTGGACCACACAACCATAGCTTGTACTCTCTGAATTCTGTTGCATACATGCCTCTAGAGCACAGTCCGCTGGATTTTTTTTTGATAGGATATAATTCCATACGTTTTTTTCGAGCAATTCATGAATGTATGATAGTCGATGATGTATGTCAGGATGTCTGGAATTATAAATTGACGTGGGGGCGTAGTCCCTTTATTTTTGAGCCTCCAAAATCCTAAGTCCTCTTTGTATCTAATGGGTAAGATACATTTTATTTTATAATAAAAAAATAAATATTTTAGTTTTTAATTTTTTTATTTAATTTGAATACTACCAGTCCGGTTGTTCTGGCTAGACTAAAAATTATTTACAATATTTTTGTATCTTACTTTACGTTATATACATAGATAGTTTGTTAAAATTTTCTTTGTATTGAGTACAGTATTTTATTGTCAATGAATAAATGATTACGATAATTTTTAAAGTGTTTGTGTTTCATACTATTCAAATTTTATCGAAGTGTACAGGTTGATTAAAATATTTTTGACAGTACAGTCTAATTGGATATTATTGAAGTAGATTTTTAATACTAATATTTTATTAATAATATAATCAAAATAATAAACTTTTACTTAAAATATAATATATTAAATTTTTAGCTACTGCTACAGTCGATCTCAACCATGCAAGAACAATTTCTAAGTCAGTCCGTGAAATTAAATTGTATTTTTCATTCTTAATGATTGAATTTCGTAACACTGCCATTCTACTAGTAATGCTGCTCACATAGTTACAGACTTGAGAAAGAAACTGTTTTAATGGGTGCGACTTTAGTCTTTGCAACTACAAGGGAAACACATCTCTTTCCTGTGACTTTTGCGGCACATATTGACTAATTACTTAAATACTTGTGATATCTTGTAACCTTTCACTTTATGGGATCCATTCCATTTCTGTGTCTGAAGAAAATTCCTCATCCCATCCTAGGCCAGATAGCCATAACTTCTGTGCTGTTAGTTTTGCCAAATGATCAAAGCTTCTATCCATCCTAGAGGATGAAAAAGTTTCGAAACTTATGACAATAATTTTCTTTTTTCCAATGTGAGGCGTCATTATCTAACATCATGGAGTATTTAAGTTTGTTCCCATGAAATTATTAATGTTCGAACACTTCTTCCACTGTTGATGTCAAATTGTAAATTGATCTCACCATACTCTGCACAATTCGAAGTCTACTTTTATAACGAAAAGCCTCCAAGATTCCAGGAGGTCAGGGAGTATTTCGTGCACATAAAATCTATGCATGTATGGATACGATAACTGCTAAGGCATCAAACACAACACGCAGTTTAGTTGTAGTGCTCTTCCCTCTATAAATTCTATGATATGGAAGATTGTAACGAAGCTAATTTTTGGCTAGTAATTATAAAACCTAAAAGCCAACTTAAACTCCCATTCCACCTAAAAACCCCAAGTCGGGTAAAATAATTCAAGAAATATATTTGCGAACCAACTTATAGGAAAATAAAAAGCGAGGATTTGTTAGGAATCGAACACGGGACCCCAGTATTAAAGTTGTTTGCGAAACCAACTGGGAGTATAAAGCGAGAATATTATTTTTCTTCATATAATTCGCACGAGAAATTGAAACTTTTGCTATAACTACCACACTCCGAACTGGCAAAAAGCACCTTCTCCAAACCTTCTATCCTCCTTCTACCTTCCTCGATCCGAACCTTCATCATCCGTGATACCGTCCAGATTTCCCCCGATTCATTCCAGTTTACACTCGTCAAGTGAAAGCTTGGTCATATGCACCGGCCACGAGAGGAGATCCAGACCTCCCGAACCTGATTCCCATAGCTAGAGTTCTAGTAGGTTAAGGAACGGCTCAGGGAATAGCATAGACCGTAGTTAAGCTAATTAGATATAAGTAGGTTAAGGGCAGAACGCTGCTCGAGCTCAGTACGGGTGCAAGCTTAGGAACGGCTCAGGGAATAGCATAGACCGTAGTTAAGCTAATTAGATATAAGTAGTGTAAGGGCAATTAATTGCTCGGGCCTAGTACGCGTGTTGAGCGGAATGGTCTAAGGGACCTAGCTACATAGACATAAGCAGTGTAAGGGCAATCTTATTGCTCGGGCCTAGTACGCGTGTTGAGCGGAATGGTCTAAGGGACCTAGCTACAAAGACATAAGCAGTGTAAGCGCAATCTTATTGCTCGGGCCTAGTACGCGTGTTGAGCGGAATGGTCTAAGGGACGTAGCTACCTAGATATAAGTAGATTAAGGGCAATCTTAATTGCTCGGGCCTAGTACGCGTGTTGAGCGGAATGGTCTAAGGGACCGAGCTACATAGATATAAGTAGAGTAAGGGCAATCTTAATTGCTCGGGCCTAGTACGCGTATTGAGCGGAATGGTCTAAGGGACCTAGTTACATAGACATAAGTAGAGTAAGGGCAATCTTAATTGCTCGGGCCTAGTACGCGTGTTGAGCGGAATGGTCTAAGGGACCTAGCTACATAGACATAAGTAGAGTAAGGGCAATCTTAATTGCTCGGGCCTAGTACGCGTGTTGAGCGGAATGGTCTAAGGGACCTAGCTACATAGACATAAGTAGAGTAAGGGCAATCTTAATTGCTCGGGCCTAGTACGCGTGTTGAGCGGAATGGTCTAAGGGAATTAGCTACTTAGTTTAAGCAGTGTAAGGGCAATCTTAATTGCTCGGGCCTAGTACGCGTGTTGAGCGGAATGGTCTAAGGGACCTAGCTACATAGATATAAGTAGAGTAAGGGCAATCTTAATTGCTCGGGCCTAGTACGCGCGTTGAGCGGAATGGTTTAAGGGACGTAGCTACCTAGAAATAAGGACCGCAGAAGTAAGATCGTAGTAGTAAGGTTAGCTATAGAAATTGAATTGTTAGAGGTTAAGAATAATAAATTAAGTGTTACGAAGAACCGGGCTTTCTAATTAATAACCCTTTAACTCCCAAGCCAAATTCTCTCTCTCACTGCGTTGATAGACCCTGGCCTTTCTCCACTGCAACTACCCAGGCAATTGATTTTGTGACTTTCCCACTACCGTACCGGCAGAAAAATCGCATTGCGTTGGCGCCCGAGTAACCGAACCGGGGAAGTACGTCACACATTTGGCGCCCGAGCAGGGACCAAACGGATACGGAGAAAGGAATAAAGAGAGAGAAAGGAGTTAAAGGAGAGGAATAATAAAGGCCTAACAGAGCAGGAAGTTCCCAGAGGGATAATGGGACCGAAAGGAAAGACACTGGCCCATAATAGGACTGCATCAGCAGGAGATGCCGCCCCAGAGCAAAATGCAGGCCATGATTTGAGCACACCGAGGGAAGGTACATCGGATACAATGGATGGAAGACGGACGACCAGTATGCCCACAGACTCAGCAGTTAGTGAGGTAATGACCGAGGTGGATTGCAACCAGAAAGAAAAGGTGAATGTATCTTGGGTCTACAAGCTGAGCAAAGAAGCCCTAGAAGGAGCATTGTCTGACGTAGGCCAGAATGCCACCGGAACCGTGGAGGACCTGAGGAAGAGACTGACCAATTGGCTGCGAGGTATCGCACCGCAGCCAACCGTAGACCCAGCCGAAGTCGAAGCCGTAGAGCCACCGCCACAGAGAAGACGGACTGATGTGATGGAGAAGGCGCGCAAATGGAATGTACATTTTGATGGAACCGGAGGCGCGGTAGCATTCCTCGAGAGAGTACATGAGCTAGCGGACGGTTATGGATTCGACCAAGCAGACCTGTTGGTCGCCGCAACAGAATTACTGAGAGGAAGAGCACTTCTTTGGTATCGTAATAACCGTCACTTGTTCGATACATGGACCACATTCACCAGAGAGTTCCAGGCCTTCTTCTTCCCACGGTCATACCAGAAGACTCTGCTAGAACAGATTGCGAACCGCAAACAGAGACCTGGTGAAAGACCGCGTGCTTATGTTCTTGAAATGCAGACATTAATGAGACGGAATGCCGAACTCACCTCCGAAGCACATCTCGAACATATCTACATAAATCTGGCGGTCGAATATAAGTACTACATCCGTCGACGAGACTTAACCGACCTACGGACCTTAATCGAGCTATCCGATGAGTATTAAGACCTCCAGGGAACCAGCAGGCGACAGAGTAACGCACCCATCCAAAGCAGACCGCTAACCTCGAGAACCGCTGACATGACGGGCAGACAAAACGCCATGCTGGTGATACAGGAATAATAATATAATAAATATATTATTATTATTAAGTACTTGAGCTCGGGTTTACAAAATTCGCACTTATCATAATTGATCACTAATCCCGCTTCATGCAATTTTCCAAAGCCCTCTTTTAATGCCGCTTTGTGATCCTCGAAAATCTGGGTTACGATTATGACGTCGTCGAGGTACACAAAGACCTTACTTTCGAGACTTCCTGATAGGATCCTGTCGATTAACCTCTGCCATGTAGCAGGGGAGTTGCTCAGACCGAAAGGCATTCTCCGGAATTGGAATAGACCTCTGTTTGGCACAGTGAAGGTTTGGTTTTTTTTTACGTTTAAAGGAAATTTAATTTGGAATTTGTTTTCGATTTTGGTCTTATTTTTTTTTTCTCTAAAGATTTAAAGAATATTTAATTTGATATCGCTTTTGAATTTTGGTCTCGACTTTGGTTTTCTTTATTTTTTTGCCTGAAATTAGAATTTTACAGTCCTGTGGACGAGTAATTCTCTGCGGTGTACAAATTTGTCTTTGATCAGTATGGAAGTCAATAGACTTAATCAAGATGACCTCAACTATGAACTGAGTATACGGGGGTTGTCTCTAGGAAAGGTGGACGACATGTGTGTTCACCTTCGGTCAGTCTTAAAGGTAGAAAAAGGGGGCAAGTCTACACTTATATCTCCATATCCATTTACAGCGGCACAAGACCTTCAGGCATTAGATAAAAAGGTAGATGAGATTAAGGAGCTTTTAAATAGCTATGATGGCCTTAACTCATCTGAGCATTCAAAAATTTTGACAAAGATAGAATGGGCTATGGGACGATGGAAGAGAGTCACAACAGAAGTAGAAGAAGAAAAGAGACAGAAAACACATATTCGGGCCCCACGTTGGGAGCCAAATATGTTATATGCTCGCTCAAAAGGGAGGCTTCACTAGCTCAATGAAGAAGGGGTGGGTGTACAAATATTTGTGATCGGCCCCACTTGGTTTTCTTCTGAGTCCAAGAATTCGAAATGTGTCCAAGAAAACTTCGCGAATAAATTAAAATTACACCAATTATTTCGATCGAGAAAGAATTTATCAAAACCAATATATTTAATTCAGAATGTGCACAACATAATTTATTTCTTCACAAAGAGATTTTCAAGTCGCAAAACAATTAAACAAAGTATGAAGGGAACGCGAATGTAGCAGTCGCAACACACTCGACGCTCAGAAAATTTCTCCCTTTTTTCCTTGCAGCAATCGTAAAATAATTATTTAAAAAAAAAATTTTTAATTATATATATATATATATATATATGTGGAATAAAAATAAAACAACCGGAATTCACTTTTACTAGTTTTATTTCCAAACTTTCCCGATTTAAAATTAAACTTTTACAGGGTAATCTGATGGCGATTGATTTTATTTTGCTCGGTGGTGCCGTCAGCTTCGTGTTGATTCCTGAACTCTTTTCTGCCTTGTGTGTGTTGTTTGACATTTGTGTTGACTTCCTCCTTCTTTACGTGGTAGGATTCCCGTGGTGGGCTGCGTTCAGGGTCCCACATTCGGATTCTCGTATTGGGCCGCGTTCAGGGTCCCACATATATATATATATATATATATATATATATATATATATATATATATATATATATATATATATATATATCTTAACCCGAAAAGGGAAAAGAAATGAAATAAACGGGTATATGTTAATAAATGTAAATAAACAAAAAATGTAAAATAAACTACTCAACTTAACCCGATGCTCCAAATTCCAACTAAAATGTTTCTCTTTTCCTGGGACGTTTATGTCGAAACTTTCCTCGTTCTCTCTCCACACGATTTCCTGCTTCCAAAAAGTTTTACTCAAAAAAATGACTGAAAAGCTGAAAAAAAAATACTCAAGAAAACTACTAACTACTTCCCCTCCGAAAATGGGTCGGCTTTATGGGAAAATGGCCCCTATTATGTGGATTTACGCGTATTTGGCCATTTTCCGAAAATATTTCGCCGAAATTTCGGGACATGGAACAAAATTAAATAAAAATATTCACTTTTTTTGTATAAAAATATATCCTAAAAAAAGTAGAAAAAATTCTACTCGACTCCTAAATTGTTGATCTTCTTACTCTTTGTGTTAAAACTTGGGAGTCCTGAAAATGACGAAGTTGTTTATAGTGCTGAAAAAGTATTTAATATATATTCAAAGTCTCCTCCGTCATTTCGAATACACAGTAGAGCTCTTTTTCGCATTGCTCTTTGCAAGTCAATTTATTCTAGATTTTCTTTAATTTTACTTCCGGTTGCTAAAATTCTTATGATAAGTATTATTTAATGGTCAATATAGAGCTAGCTACGTGTATTATTATTATTTTGGTAATTCAACATAGAAAGGGGTTTCAAGATAATTACTAAGATTTAAAATTAAATTATTCTAAATCACTTTGATTCTTTTCAAACAGACTGTACTGTCAAAAATATTTTACTCAACCTGTACACTTTGATAAATTTTAAATTGGAATTCCTTTTAACCATTTAGGCGGGAAACACAATGGTAACTTTCAACTTTGCCGACTTTTGACAGCTCGACTAAAACACACCTAATGAAGTTAGGAAAGAGATAATGGCAAAGTCGGCTGAGTCGGCCAAATGGGTAAACTCCGAAGTAGGGCTAGTTTAAACTCATTCATAACTTTGCCGACTTTTGACATTTATTTTCAGTGTGACAGTCAGTTTTTGAATTTGTTTCAAGCGTGGCTTGGAATTTTACGGAGTTTAATCATTAAATATGTCTTTTAAGGAAACTTTATTGTTTTCTTTAATTAATTATTTAATTTTTTTTTATAAAAATCAGCTGAACATTAAATATAGTACTGTCAGTTGGCAAAGTTGACAGTGTGTTCCACAAATTTTACGAAAGTTCCAAAATCTGGGGCTGTCAAAAGTCGGCAAAGTTTAAATTTAAGAAAGTTACTATTGTGATTCCCGCTTTATTCATAGACAGAAAATACTGTACTCAATACAAAATCATTACCAACGAAGCCCTACGCAATCTCACAGGCCAAGACGGGATACACACTAGCATTCAGTGCGGATAGGCCACACACTAGGAAAAGAGCCAAACAAAATCTCTGAACATGGTTTAGATTGGAATCACCAAAATTATTCATCAAGAATTTTTAAAATCGGATTTGGAAAGCGCGCTCGAAAATTCCCCAGAACGAATTTTGTCCAGCTAGAACCACGATTCAGGCCAATGTGCTGTAACGAAGCATTTTGCTCCGTACATAAATTTACGCCGTCGTCCATGTCATTTTCTCAGACATGTCATTTTTCCATAAACTATTGAATATACATGTCCATGAAAAACTCCAAAGTGCCATGGCATGCAGGTGGGCATGACGTAATGCACAAAATATGCGAGCCAGATTATTCCCACTAGATACGTTGTCATTTCAAGTTCTTTGCACATCAACCCATAATCAGTTGGGTGTGTGCATCTCCGTTGCAAACCATTGGTTCAAGCAGTACAAAGATGCCACTCACAAATGCTTCAGTGAAAGGGCATGAAAATGTGCGTGACGTCATCTATCCGCCAAGTCATAGGGAACTTGTGCGCGATAGCCAGATTTAACCAGATATTCTGCTGGCAGCGTGGGTTTGTAAAATCCACACATTGTTCTTCTCTGCATAACAACCCATAATCAGTTGGGTGTATGCGTCTACGTTGCATGAAGTTGATTCGGAGGAATAAGCTAGAAAATAGTGGTGGGGAATAATTCTGGGCCTCGCCAAAAGTATAAAAGAAAACCGCACAGTACAGAAATCGAGCAGTAGTACCTCGCAAGGGGTCCAGTTCGTATCTAAGTTTGCTTAGATAAAGAAGCTACAGCTCATAAGCACTCGTGGCTTAAATCGGACTATAAAGTCCCAGTAGTTTGAAGTAGTTAGATTTGCATGTTCTTTCCACTAGATTGGCCGTGGTGTTAGCCTGTCAATCTATTCCCGTCATAGCGACCGGCCGTGGTGTTAGCCTGTTGGTCGTTATACTTTGCATCCGTAGTATTAGTACTTCCGCTAGATTGTCCGTGGTGTTAGCCTGTCAATCTATTCCCGTCATAGCGACCGGCCGTGGTGTTAGCCTGTTGGTCGTTATACTTTGTTTAACCGTAGTATTAGTTCCGCTAGATTGGCCGTGGTGTTAGCCTGTCAATCTATTCCCGTCATAGCGACCGGCCGTGGTGTTAGCCTGTTGGTCGTTATGCTTTGCATCCGTAGTAATAGTAGTTCCGATAGATTGGCCGTGGTGTTAGCCTGTTAATCTATCAGAACCCCCATACGCTAAGAATACGACGTACCCAACCTCAGCATCCACTGATAAAAAGAACCGCCGTCCGTACTACATCGCATCTCTCTCTCTCTCAATGCAAGTGTCGACCATAACCCTCTCATTTCACCCACTTTCAGTAGTATTAAAGATACAAAAAGAAATAGAACTAAGAAACAATTGATTGTGAGCCGAAAAGAAAGAAACCCTGAATAAAATAATTTATATTTATTTTGTAAATGAGTCTTTTCAATTAGTTAAGAACCTTGGACGACTCCAGAGCTCCCGGCAACCCCTCTATTGAGGATTCAGGGGAAAAGACCCATTACAGTGCTGCGGCGATAGGTTGCAGAAGTAATATCGGTGGTTAGGAATCGGTTTACGCCGCCCCATGCCCTACAAGGGGTTGTGAGGGAGATAATTTTAATTGAGTAATATAATCAATAGCATTGACATTTGCGATATTTTTTTTTGCGTGAGGGGTGAAAATCTTCCAAGGACACCAGGAGACCCGATTGTCTCTGGTAGTGTGAGATTTCTACTCACTAAAAACACCCCTCTAGGGATTAGCCGAAACAGACCACTTTAGCCGGGTCCCTTTTCGTCCTTACCCCCTGTGATCTCAGCGAGAGAGATTCGGACTAATCCAGTTTTCTTCCCTCACCTCGATTCCTAATCCAGTTTTCTTCCCTCACCTCGATTCCTCGGGTCAGCGCAAGCATTTGCCTATAGGAAACCTGTGCCATTCTTCCTTCTTCCATCCAGTGGTGTCCCGTCAGCTTCCTTCTTCTACTTGCCAGTGCAGGGCACTTCCACACTATGTGTGCCGCCGTCTCCTGCTCCTCCAGGCACAGCCTGCAGATATCCTCGAGAATGTTCAACCTCTTTAGATGACATCTGAAGTTACCATGTCCTGTTAGTAGTGTCGTCAGCCATCTTAAGGTCCTACGATCCATATCCAGGACCTTCCTCTGTTTCGCACATGTGAGTCCGCCACGTTCCACCGTTCCCAGTGTTCTCTCTTGGCCCACTTTCCTAACAGGCCCAATGCCGTGCCCCTGCCTAGCGCAGTTAACGGCTCCGGACGTTGGAAACTCGTTGCAGCCCCTAGCTTTACCAGTACGTCTGCTTTCTCATTTCCTTCGATCCAAACGTGTCCTCGGACCCAAGCCAGTGTCAACTCATTTGATGAGGCACACGCGTTTAGTTTGCGAACACACTCCAATGACAGCGCTGTGTTGAACTCTGTACCATCCATACACCTGATCACCGCTTGATTATCGAGTGCTACCACTATCTTCTTGTCCCTCACTCGACTCTCTAGTATACGATCAAGTGCATAGATCAGAGCCAGCATCTCTGCCTGAAATACTGAGGTGTATATCCCCAGGCAAATATGGGTGTTCAGGTTCAGGTCATCACTGAAGATACCTGCGCCCGCTCTGCCATCCGTGAATACTGTAACGTCGCTTACACGGTTTTCAGGGAGTGACCCATCCCTTATAAGCGTTTCGTGGTGCCTTTCAATTACCCTTACTTTGCTTATACCATCAACAGGCATTTACAATTCCGGTATCTCATCTTTGACAAGTTCCAGTATTTTCCTATGCCCCCGGTTATTACGAGATCTACACCAGTTTGCACCCCGATCCATGCGAAGAGCCGCTGAGGCAGCAGTTCTCTTCACATATGTATCCAAAGGCAGCAAGCCCAGTATCATCTCTAACGCCATAGTCGGCGTAGTTCGAAAGGCCCCTGTTATAGTCACACACGCTAGCCTCTGAACCTTATTCAATTGCCTTTTTACTGTGGGCTTGGAAGCGGTTGGCCACCAGACCACAGAGGCATAGGATATAATCGGTCTCACCATCATAGTGTAGATCCAGTATGCGGCCATTGGCGAGATGCCCCACCTCCGCCCGCACACCCTCCCACATTGATGTAGAGCCCTGTTCGCTCTTTGGATTTTCTCCTCAACATGTCTTTGCCAGGTAATTCTTGAATCTAGGAATACCCCCAGATACTTGACCGAGCCCGAGACCGTAAGTTCTTCCCCAAAAAGTTGTATTGGTCTGAAGTCTAGATTCTTCCTTTTCCTAGTGAAAACGATTAGATCAGACTTCTTTGCATTTATGAAGAGCCCCTGTTCCACACATCATTGCTCCACCACCCTCATACCTCTTCTTATGGTGTCTGCTACGGCGCGTATGAACTTGCCCCTTGCCATAATCACTATGTCGTCAGCATACCCAACATTATGTATGCCTTCTTCCTCAAGTCTACGAAGTAATGAGTCAACAGTAATGTTCCACAGAATGGGGGATAGCACTCCTCCCTGTGTACAACCTCTGTCAACCCTCCCCGCAGTCTCGATTCACCTCTCTGGATGTTTACTGCTCTTGTCCTTTACATATTTCCAATCCATCTTTCAACGGTAGAATTGGTTCCACGTTCAACAAGAGCATCCTCCAGCCTTCCGAAGTCTATATTGTCAAAGGCTCCTTCAATGTCCATTATTGCACCCATCACTATGGCTTTGCCATTAATCTCTTCTTCTGCCACTCGCACCACCTGATGGAGTGCCGTTTCGGTAGATCTCCCAGGACAATAGACGTGCTGGTTCCTACTTAGTGGATAACTAGTGAGTGAAGTCCCCTCTATGTGGTAAGCCACGGTCCTCTCCATTGCCTTCAATAGAAAAGACGTCAGGCTCACGGGTCTAAAGGACTTCGGCTCCGTATAGTCTTTTCTTCCCGGCTTTGGTAGAAATATGACCTTAACCTCTCTCCACGAAACCGGGACATATCCTGTTTCAAGGCATATTGTGTATATTCCCCTAAGTATTGGTGCTACGATTTCACTGCCCCACTGAAGCAGGGCTGGGAATATAACATCTAAATCTGCTGCCTTGAATGGTTCAAACGATCTAATAGATCGCCTTACCCCCTCAAGCGTCACAATCCTTTCCGCCTCGGAGCGATCCGTTGCATACGCACCATGCTTTCTCGTATGCCACGGCCTGTCCGATTTGTAGTTTCCCGGAAAGTGAGTTTCCAGCAGGATTTCATTTGTTTCGTCCCAGGTCTCCGACATCCTACCCGTTCTGTCCCGAACCAGTCCAAGTCTGGAGACCGGGTCAGTTGAGACCATATTCTGAAGTCGGCAGACCTCGGATATATTTCTCGTGTTCGAGCAGAAGTCTCTCCACGATTCTCTCTTCTTTCTACGTAGAGCTTTCTTCAACTCTTTCTTTAAGGATTTGTATCTGCGGCAGGGTTCCCCATCCTGAGTCCGAATGTCTCGGTTGAACGCCTTCTTGCACACCTTCTTCCGTTCTTCCAGTTCCCTGTCCCACCAAGGGGTTGGGTCCTGGTCCACTACTTCAGTTGGAGTGCAGGATTTGCGATACGCCTCCATTACAGCCTTTTGTAGAGTGTACAGCTGCTCCTCTACATGCAGTGTGTTTTTGGGTACTCTTGGGGTCCACGTTATCAGTTTTTCCCTTAACACCTCCAAATATTTTTGGCTATTGGTTTTCTTGGGTATCCTGATAAGCCTCCTACTCTGCCTCTTGTGTACCCCGTATCGAATGTCAAAAGTTATGGCTCTATGATCTAACAGCGTCATCACATCTGCCACTCTCCAGTTGAGCACTCTATCCAATAACTAAGTATTGCAAAAGGTGACGTCAATAACCTCCTTACGCCTTCCATCTACGAAGGTTGGTTCTGTCCTCCTGTTTGGAATTGCCAAGTTGTTACTTGCCGCGAATTCTAGCAAATCTTCGCCTCTCCGGTTGTCTTCTGTGCTGCCCCACACTGTATTGTGGGCGTTCGCATCGCAACCTAATAGTAGTCCCACATTTCTATCCCTGCAGTGTTCCACCAGAGCCTCCACCTCCCTACCCGGAGGTGAGGTCGGCGAATTGTATGGTAGATAGCCCGAGGCCACGCCCCGGGCCCCGGACCCCATACGAACCACGACAAGGTCTGGCGTGCTGAAGTAGTATAAATATGCGGGTTCTGCCTCAAATGTGCAATGTGCACCTTAAAATTGGTTAAATTGTGAGGGAAATCGAGGTCTGACGTCACATTTTTGCACATTTTTCATGCGCCAGAAACCCCATAACAATTGTTGGAGGTGCAGAGATAAGAAAGCGTGATTCCGAAGGTCAAAGGTCAAGGTTGATGATTGTTTAGTAAGATAAGGCACCTGTCGGCCATCTTGGATTTTGGGTTTTCGGTCTTGGAGGCTACAATTAATCTTCTTCTTCTTTGATTTGCACTGGAGATAAGGAAATGGCTGAGATTCCGAAGGTCAAAGGTCAAGGTTGGTGATTGTTTAGTAAGATAAGGCCCCTGTCGGCCATCTTGGTTTTTGGGTATTCGGGCTTGGAGGATACAATTGATCTTCTTCTTCTTTGATTTGCACCTGGACTTGGATCTAGACCTGGATTTTGGGTATTCGGTCTTGGAGGCTACAATTGATTTTCTTCTTCTTCTTCTTTGGTTTACACCTGGACTTGGGTTTTCGGTCTTGGAGGCTACAATTGATTTTGTTCTTCTTTGATTTGCACCTGGACTTGGATCTGGACTTGGATCTGGATCTGGACTTGGGTATTCGGTCTTGGAGGCTAAAATTGATTTTGTTCTTCTTTGATTTGCAACTGGACTTGGATCTGGACTTGCACTTGGATCTGGATCTGGACTTGGGTATTCGGTCTTGGAGGCTACAACTGATGTTGAAGATAAGAGTTTGTTGTTTTGAGTTTTTAATTACGAAGTACAGCTTTATCAGCTAAATGAAATAACATGATGCGAATTTAATGGGAAAACAGAATATTGCGTAATAAAGACATCACCACTTTGAGTAAATAGATGAAGATTATTTTTTATTTCTTTTGCAAATTCTTATTTCTATGATATCATTTGTTTCCAAGCAAGTTTTAACATGTTTTTCTGCTTGAGCTGTGATTGATAAGCGAGCTGGTGACTGCGTAGAAATTAATAATTTGGTGACAATGTTGAGGTCGTTGAGTGATAAGGTTTTGTAGATGAACCTGACCTCGTGCTGAAAATAAGAGTTTGTTGTCTTGAGTTTTTAATTACGAAGCACCCCTTTATCAGCTAAATGAAATAACATGATGCGACTTTAATTGGAAGCAGAATATTGTAACCTCGAACTTTAAAAGATTATCATGCAATTTCTTTTCCAGATCTAAATATAGACATTAATTCGAGGTCATTTCATTAAATAATTTCGTGTTTTATGCAACTAGCAAGTAAGTCATTCCACCGATTACGTCATCTGGATCTTGATTACTAGTTAAAATAACACCATTGAGGAATAGCCAAAAGAATTTCTGTAATTAATGGAAAAATCTTATGTTTAAAAATAACATGCATCGCTTTGCATAAATCCGTTAATAAGTAATAAACGTCTAGTCAAGGTAGCTAGAATGGCTTCTTTCGATACTTTGGAGAGGTTTATCATGTGAAGAACTTGCAAAGAAAATAAATATATTTTCATAGCCTTAAATTCGTTTCTTTATATGTATTTATTTATTTAAGCTTAATACAAGCTATTGCATAAAAAAATAAAAAAAATAAAATACAAGCTATAACTTAATACTAATTCTACAGACTATAATAAATGAATAATTAAGAATAAATAAATAAAAAGTATAAGCTACAATATGTGCTCTATATAGAGGGTGATCCAAAAGTCCGGGAACGGCAGAATATCTCGGCGAGAGAGCATTTTAGAGAAAAATGTGAAATACAAAAGTTTAAGGATTTTTCCCTGGCTATCCGATGGTGAGCTTGACATTGACCGTGAGCTTGACCTTGAAGGTCATTTCAAGGTCAAATATAATTTTTCAAATGGGACCCTATACTTTTGACACCAGAAATGAAAAAAGCATACAATTTTACGCTCAGGTCGTGACCTTGACCATGACCTTCAAGGCCATGTTTATGGTGAAATTAACTATCTGTTAATCTCCGGGATAAAAGTGCAAGTGCCGTTCAAAATATCGATTTGACCTCCAAATTACCTTGAAGGTCATGGTCAAGGTCACAACCTGAGCGTAAAATTGTATGCTCTTTTCATTTCTGGTGTCAAAAGTATAGGGTCCCATTTGAAAAATTATATTTGACCTTGAAATGACCTTCAAGGTCAAGGTCACGGTCAATGTCAAGCTCACCATCGGATAGCCAGGGAAAAATCCTTAAACTTTTGTATTTCACATTTTTCTCTAAAATGCTCTCTCGCCGAGATATTCTGCCGTTCCCGGACTTTTGGATCACCCTGTATATTGATTACTGGCAGAAGGCGTAAGGAAGAAGAATTAAAGTAGGCGATCAGGATCAAGATGGGCGGGGTCAAGATATAAATAAGGCTTTGTGGAGTGATGATTTACTCAGATGGAAGTCAAAAGAGGAAAGGTCGTAGACTTTTCGTAACATCCTGGTAATTGGCTCGCTTTGACCGTAGTTTGTGCGATGGCGGTCGAGTCGGAAAAGGGGAGTGGACCTAAGGTTTAGGGAATTGGTAAAGATGGGTAAAGATTGCAGGATTCAGGGGCAGTCTATGGCACCAGTTAATAATTGATAAATGAAGAGAATGTCGGAAAAATCACGACGTTTGCTTAGAGGTTGTAAGTTGATCAGTTTCAGACGGTTTTCATAGGGTGGAAGGTTGAATCTGTCAACCCACGGAAGATCACGTAGAGCGAAGCGAATAAACCTACGCTGGACAGATTCAATCCTATTAATGTGAGTTGTTTGTGTAGGGGACCATACCTGGCTGGCATATTCAAGGAGAGGTCTAACGAAAGAGACGTAGAGAAATTTGGAAACATAAGGATTGGAGAACTCTTTAGACCAGCGCTTCACAAAACCTAGCGTGGAGCTCTGTTAATTATGCTGTCAATGTGGGAACGGAAATTGAATTCACTATTACAGATTATTCCTAAATCACACAAAGAGGTAATGATAGGGACTAGTACGTCGGTTAACATATAGACTCTCGGGGTGGTGGTAAGACGCTTGTGGGTATAAGAGATTAACTGGCATTTGGAGACATTGAGCTCTAGAAAGTTTTTCATGCACCATGTGATGAATAAATCGAGGTCTTCTTGCAGGAGAAGAGAGTCGGTAGTGGAGGAGATATGTTTGATTATTTTCATGTCATCGGCATAAATGGACAACTCTGAGTGTTTGTGACACATTCAGCATCATTTATTGTGAGGATAAAAATCAATGGACCTAGGTGGCTTCCCTGAAGGACGCCGGAACGAGCGACAATAGGGTTAGAAATGGATGAACTGAAAAGAATATTGTACTGACGGTTGTTGAGGTAGGATCGAATCCAGAAGATGAATCTGGGGGGGGGGGAAGCCTAGGCGATCAAGTTTGAACAAGATAACGTTATGGGAGATCTTGTCGAAGGCTTTACTAAAATCGGTGGCGATAACATCAACATCTTTCCTGTTTTCCAGGGCACATAGGGTTTTAGAGACGAAGTCAGTAAGGTTGGTGGTTGTAGATCTACCTTTGAGGAAGCCATGCTGGGAGAGTGAGAAGATAGACTCACAGTGGAATAACATGGAATCATAGACCAATTTTTCGAATAGTTTAGGTATGGATGATAATTTAGCAATGGGTCTGTAGTTGGACACATCGTTCTTGCAACCTTTTTTGAAGATGGGAATAATATACGAATTTTTCCATAATTGAGGGAAAACCCCTTGAGTGACCGAGAGACGAAAAAGCAAAGTAAGGGGTTGGACTAGATGCATGGCACACTTTTTCAGAACGATGGCCGGAATGCCATCAGGACCTGGGTGAAAGTCGTCCTCAAGCCTATTAATACTGGCGGCGATTAGTTCAGGATCAGGGTCAAAAGATGAAAACGACGTTTGAGTGCATTTGTCCATGAATGCAAAATAGTTAAGGTCGGGTTGTAGAGAATTGTCGCTGAAAGATTTACTGAAGAAGTGTGCAAAGAGGTTAGCGATAACCTTAGGATCAGATGAAGAGGTATTCTCGAGCTTTAGGGTGGAAGGGTAACCATTGGATTTCTTCTTAGAATTAATAAAGCTATAAAAACGCTTGGGGTCGGATATGAGGCTAGTTTCCATCCGTTGGAGGTACTCATGGTAGAGGGTATCACAACGTTCAGAAAAAGAGGTATAAGCAGATAGGTAGGAAGAATAGTCAGACTCAGTCTGCGTTAGAAGAAAAGTTTGACAACGTTTGTTTCTCCTGTTGCGAAGAGAGCGTAATTCTTTGTCGTACCATGCGGGGGATGAGGAGTAGTTTTTACGAGGAAGAAGAGGGATAGATTGTGTAAGACAAGCGTGTATTTCCGAATAGAACGCCGCTAAAGCACCGTCAACTGGGAGATGTTGAGGGATATCCCCAATATTAGAGTTGAGGAGCAAGTGATTTAATTTGTCAAAGTTGCCTTTACGAAAATTGAAGGATAAAGAAGACTCGGAGCCTGAAACGGCATGAGGGTGCTCGTAGGAGAAAACGAGGAACAAAGGAGGATGGTGACGGTCGAGGGAGGAGAGAAGATGGTTGCTTTCTGCGACAGCCGAGTTAACTGGGTCTGAAGAAAAGATTAAGTCTAATTGTCTGTCCAGGAAGTTCCTGACTCCGCTTACTTGAAAGAGACCTGAAACGGAGAGCTGATCGGTAAAGAAGGCTTCTTTGGCCGAAGATGCGTTAAGGGGGACAAAGTGAGAACAGTCCTCGGACAATGACCATTGGATACAGGGGAGGTTAAAGTCACATAATAAAATAAATTCATCAGACGCGTTAGCGTTCTCAAGCAGGGTATCGATCGCTTCGATTATGGGCTCGTAGGCGTCTAGTGGTTGAGAGGGACGAATGGAACAACAGAGGATGTACAGAAGGCACTTATTTAGTGCTATTTTTATACATGCAAATTCTGATATTGTAGATTCGGAGGTCTTTAGCAGGGTGGCATCATAACGGTTGTGAGCAGCTATGAGAACCCCGCGACCTGGTGGATCATTGGTGCCTATACAACCGTCAACACGGAAAGTGGTATAGTTTGGACGGAATAGTTCGTTGTCGAGAATTCCTGGTGTTAGATTGGTTTCAGTTAAGGCAAAGATATCGTGCGGGAATTTGTGAGAGTTAAGGAAAATATTTGTTGTTTTTGTACGAAGTCCTCTTACGTTCTAATAATAGACCGACAAGCTGTTGGGGAGAGGATTATGATCGGAAACCGCGGGTGCAATAGAGGGGAAGTCAGAAATAGGGAAATCAAGGGGGTTAGGAACGAAAGTAGTTTAAGGATTCGTTACGACTTTTTTGAAGATGGGAAATACGGCGAGAACTGACGTACGCAGCATAGGTTGATAGATCTTCTGAAACCTTATGGGAAGGTATATTGAATGATTCATGGTATTTAGTGAAAAGTTGGAGTAAGACTGATGGGTCTGTGGGCAGGCCTTCTTGTTGTATACTTAACATGACGTTGGTGCTGGTTTTACCTTCAACACAGACGGAGTTCGGTTTGTCGTGGAGATAGGCTAGAAATAGACGTACGTTGTCATAAATGCGACGGTCCCGTAAACGGGAAAAGAGGTAACGTCCATCGCTAGAATCAGCAGAGCGCAAAGTCAATTTAACTGTAGGTGGGAGAAGGGGATCGATAAATGAATGATGTTCGGATAAAGGAGTTTTGGCTAGCGGAATGGGCGGGTTAACGGAGGTAGAAGTTGATTGAGACGGGGCGACAGTGTAGGAGGATGACGGCATGGAATTAGGTGGGCATGCGGAGGAAGTAGCGGGTGCAAGGTTTGGCGTATATAGAGGAGAGGTGGCACGGACGGGAATCGGAGCAGAGGTGGTGGAGTGGTTAGAAGAAGTTGGCTTGAGGTTAGGAGGGCACGCGGAAGAAGTTGGGAGTGCATGGTTAGGTGGGTGCGCTGCACATACGGAACTCAAAACAGTATTGGTTTTGTTGACGGTTGGAATGGACGTGATCGAGGGCTTCGGTGTAACTGGAACAGGGGGGTTAAGGGTGTGAGATTATATAAAGTTGGGATACTTGACTGGAGTGCTTAGATTAAAATTTGGAAATACTCCCATTTTGAGCTGCCAATTGGAGCTGGGATCGCTAGCTTTAGGATTAGTGGTGAGATGTGCGGAAGAGTGAGGAGTGATTATATTGTTACTAGTTCTAAGATTCTTATGGTTAGGGTGAATACTAAATTTAGGTATGGGAGAAGGTCGTTTGGGGTAGTAAGTGAGGTTAGGTTTTTTAGTATTTAATTTAGGGTTAGGTGCAGAGGGCTTAGGATTAAACTTAACGTACTTCCTAGTCCACTTAGAAATTGTGATGTTCCCGAGAGTGAAGAATTTGCTGGAGGGGTTACTAATGAGCCAGACATATTTGTTTGGGATGGAGATCTTAAAGTTGCTGGATTTCTCTGCGTCTGACGAGAGTAACTTCAGGCAGCTAACGGGGGTGAATCCGGAATTCCGGGAAAAAAAACTGTGGGCCCAGGAATCGTTAGCGTTATGAGGTGCACCCTTTAGAAGGAATGGAGTTGTGCTTGATAAAGATGAATGTTTCCTGCCTAGCCTTTTTAGTCTCTGCTCCCATTCCGATACTGTCTAGGTGGTGCCAAGTTTGTTGATCGTAAATGTGGTGGAAGTGGGTTGGGATGACACCGGCGGAGAGATATTGATGGCAACATCAGCAACCTTCTCCATAACGGGCTTGACCAAATCAGCAAGAGCATCAACATCTGAGGCAGGCTGCACCAAGGAGGAATGCGGAGGAATCGCATTTACGGTGGATTGAGGCGGAACTGCGGAGGTTGCATCCCGGAGAGTGGAGCAGTCCCCATCAGAAGATGTAGGTCCAGAAGAAGAAGAATTCTCTATAACGGGCTTGACCAAACCAACAGCAGAATCACCATCTGAGGCAGGCTGCACCGAGGAGGAATGCGGAGGAATCACATTCACGGTGGATTGCGGCGGAACTGCGGAGGTTGCATCACGGAGAGTGGAGCAGTCCCCATCAGAAGATGTAGTTCCAGAAGAAGAAGAATTCAAACCAGAAGCATCTGTGGTGTCAGACCGAGAATCCAGAATCCAGATCCCGCTTGACGTGCCGGACACCGCGCCGAATGTCGTCTAAGATCGGCATGATAGATTCCGCAGGTTGGCCGATGGAAGGCGATGGTGATCCAGCGCGGAGGTCATCCAAGGAAGCGACCAGGCCGCTCAGCTTTATGGAAAGCTCGCAAATCCTGCTTGAAAGAAGCGATGAGTCGTTGGTCAAACCCTCAGCGATCTTAAGCAGCTTGTCCAGTTTTAAGTTTAGACTAGCGCAGTCATCGGACAAAATTTGAAGTCCAGCAAAATTTGTGGAGATCTCGTTGACCTTATCAGCGATGTAGGATTGATCCGTGGAGAGCGTAGCAACGACTTCCTTCACGAGCAGTAAGACGTGACAGGGCCTAATGTTGGAGAACTCTTTACATGTAGAAAGACCACGTTATGCCATCACAGGTAACACCATTGTCTAGCAACTCATTAGAGCATCACTTGCAAAGGGCCATTTTGTGCGTGAAGAATTGGTCGGAAATATTTAACAATAAAAAGTTAAACAAAAGGCTTTACACCAGGTTGCAGTAATACCAGATTAAAAAAAAACACGCATTGAGTCACTTCCGTTTGAAAAACAAAAATATTTCCCGGCACTGTAAAAAGCGAAAAAACTAACTGAGTCACTTACAAAATAGCGGCCAGTTGAAAATAAGGTCACTGACAAAAATGTAAACAAGGAGAAACTGTGTCAGGTAAGTTATTGACCGGGAAAGAGTGGCACTCACTTTGCTGAGACACGCACAAAACACACGAAACGAAAATACTGCGAAGAAATTGAACTGATTGAGGAGCGATCACGTAACGCGTCCGATCGATTATCATCGATCGATTATAATCGTAATTAAGTCTTAAATTTATACCAAACTGACAGTTAACAAACCCCATATGACATTTAAAATTTAATTTTTGTATACGTAATGTAACAATAGACCCAAATTGTGAGCTCACCGGGATAAACGAACGAAAAACTACTATCCCAATGACATTTTCAAAATTTATAGAGAAATGCAGCTGAACCAATGAAAGAAATTTAAAGCGCATTAAACAGAGGCTTTAATATTCGTATTGAAAGCTTTCTATTGGAAAAGGATGATGAAAGAATTTTGAATCCAAAACAATAATTCTACAAAATCAAACCTCAAGTTATAAATCTTCTTAAAGCAAGTTTACAGAAACACAATACTATAAAGTTCAATATTGAATTATTTTGTGAATTTATGAAATATGCTTAAACTGATGATGTAGATGAAAACGAAGTAGCTTTAGATATAAAATCTTCTCAGGCGAAGATGAACATAGCATCCGATAATTTTCAATTTCCAGACATACTCGATAGAATGATGAAACAAATTATTGCAAAATCTGAAGAATTTCAAGAAATCGATAGCGGTTGGGCTCTTCTAAGAATCATCCACATTGAAGTGGAAGTATGATTGTCGTTTATTTATTAAAGCCTTAGATGTAATTAAAGATGCAATAAATATTAGAACTTTAAATAAGGAGCGCTATGTGTCAATCTCGAAAAGAATTTATGTTGCAAAAAATCAAAGTATAGAAATACGATTTTTAGATTCATATAGATTTATGTCCTCTAGCGTAGAAAAATTGATCTTTGATTTAGACAATCGAATTGGTTAAAACAATATGTTGATCTTAATACTTTGCATAGATCAAAAGCTGTTAACACTTTCCAAAAAAGTTTTTTTTAAATTAGATAATAATGTTGTCTACGGCAAAGCAATGAAAAATGTTAATAAGAGTTGAGATATTAAAATAGTTACGGAATGGGAAAGTCGAGGTAAACATTTAGGTCTTCGTACTTTAATTGCAAATCCCAATTTTCATAGTAGTGCGCAATTTACAATAAATATGGCTGCAGTAGAATTAAGCAAAGTAAAAGTGACTTATAACGAACCAGTTTATTTAGACTTTGTAGTTTTTGAAATATAATAATGTATGAATTCCATTACGACTATATAAAATCAAAGTATGAAGATAGAGTTAAGTTAAATTGTATGGATACAGATTCCTTTATTTATACAATTAAAACTATTAATTTTTAAAGTGATATTTCAGATGAGAGAAATGAAAGATTTGATACTTCAGAATCCAGTCCAAATAATCCTTTTAGTCTTCCACTAAAAAATAAAAAGAAATTAGGTTGTATGATAGATAAGCTTAATGGTAACATAATGCTAGAATTTATAGGTTTAAAGTCTAAAACGTATTTTTTTATCTATACAAAATTTTGAATCTATAAAAAAGCGAAGGGTGTTAAAAAGACGTATGGTAACAAGTTAACTCATTAATTCATCACTCAAAGCCTCAACAGATTTTTCTGCATATAGTTGACTTTCAGTTTTTCCCTTTTCCACAGTAAGCTTAGAAAGTCTGACGAATAACTTATCTGATTCTGAATTTAAAAATTAAAACTGTCATTAGTAAGATTACGTTAGAATGTATAGGATTGAAATCTAAGATCTATTCTTTACAAGTAGACAGCAAGAAAGATATTATGAAAGCTACAATTGAAACTAATTGTTAGATTAACTAGAAATTGTGAAAATGAATATAGAAAAATAAAAAAATTACATTGGTAAGATTACGTTAGAATGTATTGGATTGAAATCAAAGATCTATTCTTTACGAGTATAAAACAAGAAAGAAGCTACATTTTATGTGGATGTTTTTACTCGATGATGTTAATTAAAATATTTGGTCCTAGGTCGATTTCTGGTAATAAAAGATAATATGTATAGCGATTATCAAAAACATACGAATTAACAGAAAGTTCATAAATAAATAATAAACTGATTAGAAATAAGTGAACACTATTTTAGTATTTAAACAGATGCTTCAAATTCTTTAATTTAAAAGTTGGTTTAAAACCGGTAAGAATGGACATTATAATTAAAATTATAAATTTTTTTAATACAATTGAATTACATGAGGATCCTCATATAAGTTTAAATGAGATAGTAAGCGATGTTCTAACACCTGTAAATGTAATATATAAAATCCGAGATGAGGACGAGTGGTACGAGGCAGCCACCCCGTACTCAGAGGGTTTGGACCCCATCACATCGGTAAGTTTTTAAAATTTGTAAGAAAATGTATTATATAATAAATTCTTTTTTTTAAATTTACAGCGTTATTGTCATATCAATGGAAGTAGGGTGTTCATCCTAACTTACAGCATCGAGTCGATGGTGGTGGCGATGAGGATGCGATTCGATGCGTTAACACGCAACGAAGAAACCTGGGACACCGACGACGACGACGATTAGAGATTGAATAAGAATTAAATGTCTATTTTATACTAATAAAAGTCTTTCTGTTATTGTTAAAATAGCATTTTATTAATTTAGTTATTTATTTTTTCTTCTTCATAAATTTATTAATGATTCTAATTTTCACAATTTCTAGTGCTTTAAATTTCTTTCAATTGGTAGGTTATAAATATCGCTTTCAACAGGTCATTTTTTCAATACGATTTAAATTTCTTTCAATTGGTTCAGCTGCATTTCTCTACAAATTCTGGTCAAAGGTCATTGAGGATAGTAGTTTTTTGTTCAGCTCCGTGAACAGATTTAATAGCTCTATAAAATAACCCGAACAGTTCTATGAAGAGCTTTATCAGGTCGAAGAACAACTTTTATCAGCTCTATGAATAGCTATATCAGGTCTACTACCAGCTTTAACAGGTCTATTATCAGCTTTAGCAGGTCTATGAACAGCTATATCAGGTCTATTACCAGCTTTAACAGGTCTATTACCAGCTTTAGCAGGTCTATGAACAGCTATATCAGGTCTATTACCAGCTATAGCAGGTCTATGAATAGCTTTAACTGATTTGCTTTACTAGATCTTCTAAATTTATAGCGAAATGTATGTATCGATTCCTTTTCGATAACGTCCTTTCTTCAACAACTATCTTTATCGATTACTAAAAAGCCATAATTGTCTTTCCAGCAAACACTGCAAATTATGTTGCTTATCAACTAAATCAAAACAGTTAGACAAAGCCGGCTCCCTGGATACACGGGATATAAAAATTAATTAAATTGTTATAATTAAAAGTCATGGGAATCATAATATGATTAGTCGCGATTTGTTTTTATTACATGCTATCTGTTATTGTCAGAAATCGACCTATCACTTTATCTCCTAGCGAAGTTAGGATCCACTAATTGCATACACCAAGTACATTCAGGGTATAAAATTGAAATCAAAATGAAATGTAGAAGAATATATCAAATGTAATATTAGACTCCTGTTGCCATCTTCTAGAGTCATGTATGTCTCTAAAATATCATTAGAACCCATATAGAGAATTGGGAGAGGTGACGTCAAAATAAACATATATTTAATAGAACTTTTTTCCATTTATTTACAAATTTAAGTAATATCCATTACTAGATGTTGTTTTTGTAAATATTAAATTAAAATAGTTCACATTTGCTGGTTTCCTAGCAACATAGAAGCCTCCATCGTTAAGTTTCTCGATTGTGCGGTGAGTAATTTTAGCGCTGTATCTCGGCGGCAGAAAAACTTGGTAATTCTCTAGTTCTAAAAGGATACTGGGCCCATACTTCGCTGTTACATTGCTGCATCCTATGATTTTATACTCTAACAACTCTTCCATGTCTTTAACTGCAATCGTAGGTTTAAAATTTGCAGAGTTCAGTTCTTCGAGCACTTCAAAGTCTTCGATGACTGCTTCATTGATTATTGGTAGCTGAGGCATGTTAGATTATTTTAATTTCACTAGGAACACGAATTTCATGTATTTTCAGTTTCACTGCTTGACTTTACTTTGAAAACTAAAAGTTTAACTAAAAATACTTGGCTTTTATACTCGAACTGATATTTAATCAAAGATAAGACCCTAACAAACAAAATTCTTATAACCGCAATTTCCTTTTAAATGTAAGCTGTTTCGCATGTTAAAACATGCTTGGAAAATAAAAAATATTGAAAGCCCTTTGAATTTATATTATTGAGAACACGTTAAAAGATGTTTTGGAAAATGTCTCAATCCTAATATGATGCCATAAAAGAATTTTTTCTTACATAAGCAATCTCTCTAATAATCTAGGGTTAAAGTATTTACAGCTGTTCTTTTAATACCTTTAGCTTTTTTTATTTCGGTTCTTTCTTCAATATCACAATTATCTATCCAAACAAAAATCTGCATATGGAAGTGACTCCGAAATAACCCATCTATATAAATTATTAACATCAATCTAACCCAAATATTTTAAACCTTATAAAAAATTCAAATCTCTCATTAGATAGAGAATATCGTAAGGAACATTGTGTTAAACCTCCCCGAATACCGCTGTGTTTTAACATAGCATCCCATGACAATCCTGGTGTTGTGTAATAATGATTCGGGTCAAACTCATAGATATTTATGTATACTGTTCTAAAATTCTCAAAAATGTCTGCTAGCAATTAAGCATCACACTTTAAATATAATTGTAAATTTTCTCAGATATTTCTAGAATTAAATTTGTTCCATGCATTAACGACATGCTGATATTCTTCTTCTTATTGCTAAGTTTATTAAAAAATCCTGAGGGGGCACACATGCTTCATTTTAAATTTATTAAAAGAATTTAAGTAATCATATGAAAACCCCCTTTCTCCTTATTAAATTAAAATACTCATCATCTTTAAATTCATTATGGATTATTCTAAAGTCTTCATCATTTAGATTTGTTTTTTTTTCAGAGTATCAAAACTCGCAGGCAAAAAGCGAATGCAATCTAAACATTGTAATTCAATCGTTTTATTCTCAGATGAAAAAAAATTGACATTGATATATAACACTTTATTTAAGGGAATAACGTTAATGAAATCTTCAATTTAATTTAATTTTAAGCAGTTCAAGTTTTAAAAATTTCCAGTGGGGGGTAAAGTACTTGCTATAAAAGCTGAGGCAAATATTTAGATAGACCAAATTCAGGAAAGGAAGGAAGATCAGGTATGTTGCAGAGTAATTAATATATGCGAAAACAAAAAAAAATGTTATTACAGAAATAAAATGGAAGGAAAATCTGTCGTAAAGACTCCTCGCGAGCAATATACTTTTAAGATACAATTCACCCCAGTATGGGATGAAATGATATTAGCGGTGAATAATCAACTGGCTTTCGGAATAAATGCGCTGAAGTATTTGCTGGAAGAACATTACTTAAACAAATTTCAACAACGCATTCAAGAATACCTAAAGAATGGTGCATATGAACCTGTTCGGGTTATAACACGATTCAAATACATCAATCGATGTAATGAATACAAATTTGAAATCATCGAACTTAATACAAATCTTAAGGATGGTGATATTAAACAGGAATATCAAATAAAGTAATACAGCCTATAATTCAAAAAATGGAGGAATTTCAGAGACAAAAAGATGTTCTTGTATTGAAAATATGCTTTGTAAAATTCATTTTCGAAAATGATCAATCAGTGGAACCGCAGTCAAACAGTGGAGATCAACAACACTGTGTATGAGATGGATGAAGATTGCAATTTAAAATTTATCGAAAACAAAATGGACGAAATACCAGGATTTAGAAATATGTAAATTAATTATATAAAATAATGATATGTCAGGAAGAGTTAATAGAACTACGCCGATTTTAAATAAAAATTGATTAAGTGAATTACGAGTGTTTTTATTTCGAAGAAATTTAGTATTTTGTAATCACATTTTGTTTGGGGTATACCCTTTTTCAAATAGCTAATAGTTTTATAGTTGCTAATGCAAACAAAGTAAAAGATAAACCAAAAATAAAGTTAATAATTTTTTAAACTGTGATAATTTTAGTAACCTGAACTGTGCTCCAACCAAAAGATTTAATGGCGATATTAGAATAAGTCTTGACAATAGTAAGCATCTGTTGAACATTTGAATATACTTAAGAACACAGAATTAGTGTCATTCATCGTGATAAATACAAATTCCCCCCATAAGAGCTTAAGATCGGAAAGTGTTAACAGCTTTTGATCTATGCAAAGTACTAAGATCAATATATTGTTTTAATCAATTCCATTGTCTGAATCAAAGAGCTCTATGAATGCATGAAAACTTCAATTCATACTTTAAACTACTTTTTGGAAATTTCTATAATGGATTATATAATGAAATGTATCTTCTAAGTCACATATCAATTTACTTCAGCCTAATTCAGAGGATTTTCTGTAAACTTGCTTCAAGAAGATTTATAACTTGAGGTTTGATTTTGTAGAAAAATTGTTTTGGATCCAAAATTCCTTCATCATCCTTTTCCAATAGAAAGCTTTCAATAAAGCCTCTGTTTAATGCGCTTTAAATTTCTTTCATTGGTTCAGCTGCATTTCTCTATAAATTTTGAAAATGTCATTGGGATAGTAGTTTTTCGTTCGTTTATCCCGGTGAGCTCACAATTTGGGTCTATTGTTATATGACGTATACAAAAATTAAATTTTAAATGTCACATGGGTTTGTTAGCTGTCAGTTTGGTATAAATTTAAAACATAATTACGATTCAAGAAAAAAATGGTTTTCCTTATTAAGATTATTACGACTGAAAAAAGAAGAAACGAAGTTTAAGGCTATGAAAAGATTTTTATTTTCTTAAGTTCTTGATATGAGAAATCTCTCTAAATTACCAAAAGAAGCCATTCCAGCTACCTCGATTTTGTTTGTTCTATCGTCCCAATTCAAAGTTTTTGAGGTTATTGTTATAAAGTGCTGCAACGGCAACAAACCCGGAAGCTGACATTTGCCAAAATAATATGACAAACTCAAAGTAAACTGAACTCGGTGAGATCACAATTTGGGTCTATTTTCTTAAGTTCTTCACATGATAAATCTCTTTAAAGTATCGAAAGAGGAAATTTTAGCTACCTCGATTTTGTTTGTTCTAGTCTAAATTCACAGTTTTGAGGCTATTTTTATAAAGTGCTACAACGACCGCAATGATCATGTTAATTTCTTCTTCCTATCTTAAGTTCAAGGTTGTTATATGGGTTGGTTAGCTGCTAGTTTGGTATAAATTTAAAGCATAATTACGAATCAATGGTTTCACTTATTAAGATTATTACGGTTGAATCATAAAGAAACGAAGTTTAAGGCTATGAAAATATATTTATTTTCTTTGCAAGTTCTTCACATGATAAACCTCTCCAAAGTATCGAAAGAAGCCATTCTAGCTACCTTGACTAGACGTTTATTACTTATTAACGGATTTATGCAAAGCGATGCATGTTATTTTTAACCGACTTCCCAAAAACAAAGAGGTTCTAAGTTCGACGCGTATTTTTTTATTTTTTTTATTTATTTATTTTTTTGTCTGACCGGGCATAACTTCGTAACGCGTCGACCGATTTTGATGATTCTTTTTTTGTTGGATAGAGTATGTTCCCCGATTGGTACCATGTCAAAAAAATTGTTGGTAGGGAAGGGGTGGGGGTGGGGGTGGGGGGGGGGGGGGGTGATGGTGGGGGTGGGGTGGTGGGTGGTGTGGGGAAGGTGGGGGGGGTTGGTGGGGTTGGGGGTGAAACCCAACTTTGTAACGCGTGGTCCGATTTGGATGGTTCCTTTTTTGTTGCACAGAGTATGATCCCCCATTGCTAATAGGAGAAAAAAATTTGGCCTAGGGTGGGGGGAGGGGGGAGGGGTAGTCTAACTTTGTAACGCGTGGACCGATTTGGATAATTCTTTTTCTGTTCGATAGAGTATGTTCCGTAGTTGATACCAGGAGAAAAAAATTTTGGGGCGGGTGTGGAACCTAACTTTGTAACGCGTGGTCCGATTTCGATGGTTCTTTTTCTGTTGTATAGAGTATGATCCCCCATTGCTAATAGGAAAATAATTTGGTCCTATGGTGAAAGGTGTGGGTGGGGGGGAGGGGTAGTCTAACTTCGTAACGCGTGGACCGATTTGGATAATTCTTTTTCTATTGAGTAGAATATGATCCTAGGTTCTACGAGAAAACAAATGCTGCTGGGGTGGGGGAGGGGGAGGGGGAGGATGGAACCTAACTTTGTAACACGTGGACCGATTTGGATTGTTCTTTTGCAGTTGTATAGAGCGTGATCCCCCATTGCTAATAGGAGAATAATTTGGTCCTATGGTGAAGGTGGGGGAGGGGGAGGGGTAGTAACTTCGTAACGCGTGGACCGATTTCGATGATTCCTTTTCTGTTCGGTAGAGTATGTTCCTTGATTGATACGATGAGAAAAAAAGTTTAGTGGAATGGGGGTGGGGTAGGGGGTTAAAACTAACTTTTAACGCTTGGTCCGATTTGGATACAGAACCACAATTGAAAATAATACATAATACTACCTGAACGTTTCAGCTTACGGGATCATAAGAAATGACGATTAAATATTTTGGTTGTAGTTGTTTGATTTGCACCGACTTTAAAATGTCGTAATAGATATAAAATTAAAAATTATTTTATGCTTTTTAGCGCTTTTTGTGAAGTCGGTTAAACTTTTTTTTAAAAACTATTTTATTAAACATAAGATATTTCTATTAATTACAGAAATTCTTTTGGCTATTCCTCAATGGTGTTATTTTAACTTGTAATCAAGATCCAGATGACGTAATCGGTGGAATGACTTACTTGCTAGTTGCATAAAACACGAAATTATTAAATAAAATTACCTCGAATTAATGTCTATATTAAGATCTGGAAAATAAATTGCATGATAATCTTTTAAAGTTCGAGGTTACAATATTCTGCTTCCAATTAAAGTCGCATCATGTTATTTCATTTAGCTGATAAAGGGGTGCTTCGTAATTAAAAACTCAAGACAACAAACTCTTATTTTCAGCACGAGGTCAGGTTCATCTACAAAACCTTATCACTCAACGACCTCAACATTGTCACCAAATTATTAATTTCTACGCAGTCACCAGCTCGCTTATCAATCACAGCTCAAGCAGAAAAACATGCTAAAACTTGCTTGGAAACAAATGATATCATAGAAATAAGAGTTTGCAAAAGAAATTAAAAAATAATCTTCATCTATTTACTCAAAGTGGTGAATTCTTTATTACGCAATATTCTGTTTTCCCATTAAATTCGCATCATGTTATTTCATTTAGCTGATAAAGCTGTACTTCGTAATTAAAAACTCAAAACAACAATCTCTTATCTTCAACATCAGTTGTAGCCTCTAAGACCGAATACCAGATCCAAGTCCAAGTCCAGATCCAAGTCCAGGTGCAAATCCAAGAAGAACAAAATCAATTGTAGCCTCCAAGATTGAATAACCAAGTCCAGATCCAGATCCAAGTCCATGTCCAGATCCAAGTCCAGGTGCAAATCAAAGAAGAACAAAATTAATTGTAGCCTCCAAGACCGAAAACCCAAAATCCAAGATGGCCGACAGGTGCCTTATCTTACTAAACAATCATCAACCTTGAGCTTTGACCTTCGGAATCTCAGCCATTTCCTTATTTCCGGTGCAAATCAAAGAAGAAGAAGATTAATTGTAGCCTCCAAGACCGAAAACCCAAAATCCAAGATGGCCGACAGGTGCCTTATCTTACTAAACAATCATCAACCTTGACCTTTGACCTTCGGAATCGCGCTTTCTTATCTCTGCACCTCCAAAAATTTTTATGGGGTTTCTGGCGCATGAAAAATGTGCAAAAATGTGACGTCAGACCTCGAATTCCCTCACAATTTAACCAATTTTAAGGTGCACATTGCACATTTGAGGCAGAACCCGCATATTTATACTACTTGCTGAGTTGTGGTAGTAAAACCGCCTGAACTCCCCGCCTGACTAGAATGCAGGATCTCGTTCTGCTATCTGAACTTACGCAAAACAGACTGGCAATTTTCTCCGGGAGCCCTTTTATACTCTTTATTAATAGCCAGGGCTCCTGCAGCAACGCTATGTCTAGCATCTCTTACACAAAACATCGGCACAGAATATTTGATGCCGCCTTACTGTGATGCAGATTGAGTTGCCAAACTTTCAGGGTGTTCCCACCCACCTCCCTTGGTACGGGATCACCTCCCTCCCTACTGGCGTCTCCCCTAATTATTTGGGTTGACTGCCAGTCGCCCTACCGACTGACGGCTTTTCCGTCTGACCTCTGTTTGCCGACTGAAATTTGACGAAGGCCGACTCGAGTCCGCAGTTGAGTTCCCCCCCCTTCCCCCCCCGCTTTCCTCATCAGCTCTACGTCTTCAGCCGGACACCATACCGTCATGGCGGTTCCGCCTCTGGCCGCGTCGCCATACCACCTTCCATTTGGAGGTATCTCCGATGCAGGAGTTCTGTTTCCACAGCCTCTGTATGATGATCTCCTTGTCCTCGGGTTGCCCCGGAACAAAGATCATCACCCTCTTGATGCTTTTTAAAACATCCACCCGTTCCACCTTCAGGTTTATTCCATCCCATAGGTTGGACATTCCCCTGACGGTTTCGCACAGCCAGGCCTTGGAGTTCTGGTTCACACACCTTAGTGTGATTAACCCTTCCTCCAAGACCACGTTGTTCACCCCGATGTCACCCACCCTTCCAGGGCGGGAGTCAATGGCCTTCAAAAGGGCTGCCTTGAAGACCTGCAAGTGTTTGTTCTCAAGACCCTCCTCCCTGCCAGCGTCGGTGACAATGAGACGGAGATCATTTGCCGCAGCCCCGGAGTAGGTTTTTACGCCCCCTCCCGGTTTAGCCCTTTCTCCGTCCTGGTGAACACTCTTCCTCTTGCCATGGTCCGGAGCTCTCTCCTTTGCTCGGGTCGGCTCACACCTTCCCTTGCTGGGATCCGAACTCGTACCTGGCTTGGAGGCCTTTGCTCGGATCCGCTTCTGCTTCTCCTTGCTGGGCTCCTGCGAGTTTACCTCTTCTGACTGTCCCCTGGAGGTAGGAGTAGCCGTTGCCGACCACTCAACTAGCTTTATTCCAGAGGCCTTGGCCTTCATCTCGGCTTCGTTCGGCCGAACCCCCTCTTCCGGTGTTGAATCTGTGAGGGTAGATGTTTCCAGTTTGTCAGCCAACTGCCTGACCTCCTGGTCCACACCTGCCTTCCTAGCAGCCTTAGCTGACGCTATCTACTGCTTCTTTCGCTCTCTCTTTCTCTTCCGCTTCATATGCTTACGCATCTCCGCCTCCGAGAATGATTTAGCGTTGCCTTCCGCCGGATTGTTTTCCACGTTGTCAGCCGTTTTGTGAACGGCCTCTCCCGTTTCCTCCAATCCTTTGGAATACTCCATCTCTTCCAGTTGCTCCAGCCTAGGAGCGCTGGTTTCACCTAACCTGTAACGGTCTACCTCCACCTGCGCCACCTTACCTTCGCAACCGCTCTCCTCTACAAAATTTTTTTTTTAATTTGTATTCATTTTTGAACCCACGAAATGGGGGAGAAATAAACAGACCGAGAAGGCAGAGATCCCCCCATACCAACCCTACTCAACTAGAATATAACAGCTGCCCCTGAGGTGGTACCACTAGCGATCCTTTGACCCCAGATTCTGCGAGAGGTACAAATCCGATTTGGGAAGTCCCATCCTCAGATTGCTCCTCTCTCAGACTCCCTCAGCGTGGCTCCGCAACCTTAGAGTTAGGGGATTTATTTAAGAGGTTTACTCCTCTCTTGCTCTTAGCTTACATAAATATGTGCAATTACCAGCGGCGCCACGGGGAGGCCACAGATGCACTTCCAATCATAAAGCCAGTTACGTGCTAAGGCCCCTGAAATAGGATTGGCAGCCGCCGCGATTTTTCTTTACTTTGAAATGCTTCAGATTTTTTTCCCACGAGCTATAATCGAGTATTTTGCTTGCATACAAATCTGGCAGTCTTTCACTCACCGAAATCTTATTTAATGGATGTACTCCGTTAACAGCGCAAAAATTACTTTCAAAAGTAGCTGTACTACATCCAAATGTTTGAATTCCGGTCAGAACTATTTAATCATCATCGGACAAGCCTGTTCTATGGGATAGAACGCATTAAGAGTCTCTTTGGATTTTTCCTTTTACTTAAGGATCTACGACGACTCGCCTCTTTACGAACACGACCAACTCTTGATCTGTTTGACGGAAACTTGACTGTGTGGTGGTTTCCGCATACTGAGATTTTCGGTCCTAGATTCATGGTCGTTCGTTGCGACTGTCACTATGAACTTTGTGCCCCGGTTGGTGATAGTTGCGTTGTCCTGCGGATTCCTAGTAAGAAAGTCTATATTACTGCAGTTTATATCCTCTTTGGCTCATCATAATCTACGATCAAGCTTGCACATTTATTGATGACCTCTCGAACAACATTCTGCCTTTCGATGGGCTGCTGCTGTTTGGTGACTTGAACCTGTCTTCCGTGGATTAAGTGGGTGCAGACGGCGAAGCGCCGCTGATTTATCGACTCCAACGTGCCTTGTACAATCGCTACATAGGTAGGGTCAAACAAACCTTGTGTAACGACCGCAAGCAGTTCTGCAGGTTTGTCAACTCTAAGCGTAATTCTGACGGCAACCCTCTATCTCATGCTACTTATCAAAAAGTTATAATAACCCTCTAACCATTGCTAATCTCTGACTTTTTAAAGCTGCCTTTTTGGATAACCTTTTCGAGATCAACTTTAGTTATTTTACTTATATGACGAAGCTTCCGCCGACTTCTCTTTAATCCAAGGACCTTATTTTTGATGCTGCTGTGGTTTCTAAACGTTTTTTGAACTGTCTCTGCCTTTTTCATCTTATTTGACTTTGCTATCAGTAGTGGCGTTTTTCCCAAATCTTACAAACTTTCTGTAATTATTCCTTCGCATAAAAAGTACAGAAAGGTCAAATTACATTCATAAATGAATGTTAAAAGGCTAGAGATCTCTTAAGTAGTCCTAGACGCCCAAATCGATACTTGCTTGTTGAAGTTGTTTTTTTTCTTTAACTCTTATTATTTTCTTTATTTTAAATAAAAGCAATTAAATGAACGTAGTGGTATTTTTATTTTACGTCCAGCTCGTACAAGTTCCAATTTTTACTACTCACAAATAATTGTCTAATTTCTCAGTTCTACCTATCAAAAATATTTATACATTAAAGGCTTAGATTGAATTATTGGTTTGTGTGAGTACAGTATAATGAAAATATATTGCAAGAATTTTATGTAATGTTATGTTATTTTATTGTAAACTAGATTATCAACAATCAATGACAGAATATGAAAATCAAAACAAACTGCTGTAAACGCGAGCAACGTAAGAAATATAAAAAGTTCTTAACACGATCGGCGTTTCTAATGAAGAAAAGTTAAGCTCCTTTGGCTCGTTCTCAACAGCAGCACCAAATGGTTAACTTTTCTTCAGCTGCTGGACGCCTTCGAAAAAATGAAAACTAGATGAAACTCCAACACAAAATTTTAAAAACCGATCTGGACAGCTGTATCAAATTATGATCACTTACACTGTCCCACTAACCTTGCGGTAAAAATATTTTCACAAAATGTGCAGCAAATATTCACATGACCCGAGTTAATTTTCAAAATAAAAATCAAAACAAACGCCGATCGTGTTAAGAAATTTTTATATTTCTTAAGTTGCTCGCATTTACAAGCAGTTTGTATTGATTTTGATTTTGAAAATTCACTCGGGTCATGTGAATATTTGCTGCACATTTTGTACATTTTGCACAGAATATGAGTTAACTAAAAAAATTAGTTTTTTTTATATTTATTATTATCGTGGTCCAAATATTCTTAGAAGTTAATTTAAAAAATGCTTTTAAATTAAATTCATAAAATTATTTTCTTTGTAACAACTGTTAATCTTTCTTGCCTAGCCAAGCTCTTCGAGACTAAGCAAATAGTCCGTTCTTCGAAAGCTATATAGACGTCAATCATGGTTATATGCTCAGATCATTAAACAAAGAGATCCCGCAGGCTCTCGGTTGGGGCAGGGAGAATCCGATTTTGTTTATGCTATCTATTAACGCTCAAACGCTCCATTCCCCCTTTAACCAATTTCTGTCGATGAAGTCAATATGATCAGCTCAACGTCTTGGTGTTGAAATATTCAGCAATCTTAGCTATTCTGACCGTATCTTTGCAATAGCAAAACAACCGATGAAAAGTTTCAAATTCTTGCAAAGGTCTAACCGATATTTGATTCTATGTGACTTATCGCAGATGTACAAGTCCTATATCGGCACTAGACTTGAGTATAATTCCCATATATGAGCTGTGGCAGAACAGTATGTTCGTTTTGTTCGCTTTAGACAAATTAAAAAAAACTTTAAGCCTTATTACCAATCCAACAATCACTTCTCATGACAAATGTGTCCCACCCTTGTGCCGCTATTTCTATAGTTACTATTGTTTTACTCTCATCCTCTAATTCTTCAAGTAAAGTTTGCTCGTACCATTTCATTTCGGGAATCCTTCTTAAGTCGAACAGTTTTAATGTGAAAGAGTTTACCATCCTCCGAAGGCTTCAAAATTCTATCTCACCACCACACACCAAAAACAACCACACCTCAGCCTTTTAACGACGAACTATATAGTGTTAGGGATGGGCGATCTTCGATTCGATCTCAAGAGATCGATCTTTAAGCCTTCGATCTGCCGATTTTTGAATCGATTTTACGTGGGAACGGTTCAGCTCGAATCGATTTATTTGTTTCCGATTTCGATCTATTTAAAACGTACCAAAAAAAACAAGCTAAGTCGTGATATTTTTGCATTTGATCTTTCATTTGTGAAATAATCCGACAAACGTAAAAATTTTTTAAAAGAATCGTAATGGTTAGGTGAATGCACTTGAGATCGCTATAATATTTTAGTGTTAACTGTGTATTTTAGTGACTACTGTTTGATTTTGTCATCGGTGGCTTATTATGTTTTATTTCTGGTTTGGTGATTCCACAATGAGAAAGAAATAAGTTATTTAAAGAAAAATGTAAAATAAGTGATATTGGAATATGCGATTTTAAGTTTTTATACAAATTGGATTTGGAATACACGATGAAACTTGTAATTGCTTCGAAAGTTAGTTGAATTTTGTATACCGACATCCTAGATGTTATTTATATTAGTTTTGTTTTATCCGACGTGGTTAAAGCCGGAAGGGAATTAGGGTAAGAGAACTGAGGGAACTTAAAAGTCTTGTTTTTTCATTCCTGTGAGCTAAAGAACAGCCCAGAGACGGAGTGGATTATTTTAATTTCTTAATAAAAGCTCACGGGGAGACCTGGTCTAGAACCTGCGACCCATGGGATGGTGGTCGTACCGCTCAACGAATTGATCCAACTCCGTTTACGCGGATTTGCCACATCAACAAAGTAGAATATAACTAGTGGAATTGACAAGTATAATCCTAGTAAGAAACTCATGTGGAATACACGTAGATGCGACGTAGATCTTAATCTCCTGAAAGAAGCATAGGTATATATCTGCCCATTTGTGCCCATTTTTACTCTATCAAAGATTTGACACTTATCAATAGTTTTTTTAATCTAAAGTTTCAAATTTGGCAGAATTTACACTTTTCAAATAATATGGATTTGGACATTCAAGCAATGGTGAATTGTGTAAAAAATCTTTCCACAATAACTTAAAAAGACGAAGAATTTATTTTGCGTGCTTTAAAATCTTACATAGTCTTTTATTCAAACATTTTTATATGAAAAGAGTGTAAGTGTTTTCGATCACAATTAGCACTTGAATAGTAAACCATAACTGAGTCCATTTTGAAATTTTCAACTGAGAGGTAATCATGTTTCTCTCAAGGTGAAGACAGGGGGGAAGATAAAGGTGAACTGTCAACTTCAACTTGCGCTTTCAAATACGCGGCACAAAACTTGTGCTTCTCTTTTACGTTTCGGGTGAAAATTTTTAGTTGTGTTACTTTAATGAAGCCACATTTCTGAAATACCCAAGATTTTTAAACTACAAAGGCTGTTTTCTATTATTTAATAAATTGGTATTATACTATATTTTTATATGTAGAAACAGGTTTGATTACTTGCAATTTGAAAATGCTGAAATAAATTGAAATATCAAAATAAACTGAATCGATCTATTCGATCTATGGATATCGATCCTTTTAAGGCGATTAATCGATCTACGAGATCGGAAAAAAATTAAAGATCGATTCGTACTGAATCGATTTTCTCAGTTCGATCCCCCATCCCTATGTAGTGTATCAGAAAAGGACCATAATTGGCAAATTTTTCTTACCGGTGGCTCAAATTTGACATCCAAAGTAATCCAAGGCTGGGAAAATATTTGGATGATAACTTCGTGTCAGCCCTGGCATTGAGAGTGCCCCAAGGTCTTTATTAGAACTTGGCTCAGGGCTGGTTCTGCAACTTGGCCAAGGGCTAATATTAAAACAAGATTCAATGCTGGTGTGATGTGAATATGGCCCATTGTATATTTAAACATAATTAAGAGATAATTTAAGATAGTTTTTTAATCACTTGAATGTTTGAAAGCTTTCTTATTTTAGTTGTAGAAAATAATATTCACTGGCATCTTCAATTATATGTGTCGGATATGATTCCCCACTTGAACGAAAAAACACTTTGGTATATTGGGAAAAGTTTTTGTAGGTTGAAATTACGACTTCCAGTTCTCATAAACAAAATGGCACCAGAAAATGTTCTTTCTCATCAATAATTGGATTTTTAGTTTCGTTGTAGATTATACATAGCAATACGAAAACGAAAATTGTGAAAATAGTAAAGTATATTACACTTCTTTGCAATAACTAACTCACAAGGAAGCCATGATTGACTATAATATTGAAAATATTCATCATCAACTGATTGCGCATTTAGATTTAATACACGCCCAAAAACCCAACGAAACAAAGGAAAATGGTTGCGGTTTATACGTTTGTCATCTCGCTCGCTCGCTTTTATCTCAGGAGCACGTAACACACAATAACAACACGCACCAAGAACGGTGCATGCGGTTAGTATTCTGATAATACCAGATCAATCTAATAATTACATAAACATTAACACATACAGTTTCCTCACAATAACTAACTCTCAATTTACGTTGCTGAAGGAAGGGCAGACGAGTTGAAACCTTTTAGGATATGACAGAGATGCCAGACGGTATGGAGCCAAAGTCGCCGAGCCGTGATGCTGACGTCGCCAAAGTCGCCGCGCCATTATTTGAAATCGCCCAAAAATTTGATTTTATATTCATTAAAATTGTTGTTTTAACAACTTTAATGTAATATTAATTACAAAATAACAACAACAAATACAAGTAGTACAAATTTAAAATTTTGGTAGAGGCGTCGTGAAAAACAAAAAAATACTCTTAATTATATAGTAATGGAAGTGACTATTTGTACTTAGGTGTACTTTTGTTTTCGGGAAAGTTCCACTTTTATGTACTACTATACAAATATATTCCCTGGCGGGAGGACAGTTAATGAAGTAACTAAAAGTCACACCTCTTGCTCCCAGAAAGTCTAATAAATTGTTGACGCTAATACACGTAAATACATGTAATTACAAATAGTCACAGTCTTAAATAATTCACGAATTATTATTTATATAAAGGAAAACGAAAATTATTATTTATTGAATCGTACATGCCTCTTTTCAAAACATAACCAAGAACTGTCTTTGTGCAATTGGTGGGATTAAAAATGAACATACACAGTTTGAGCGAAAAAATGCCATTGCGATAAATATCAGTTTGGACTTGTTCGGTGTTCAGTAAAGAGTTATTCGCGCAAAACTAGAATTTGAGATGAGTCGATAGCAAAAAATTTTCTGCTGCGACAGCAAATAGCCCAAAAGCGCCCAACAAGAATTGAAAAATCGCCCAAAAGCGCCCAGCAAGAATTAAAAAATCGCCCAAAAACTGCCAAGTCGCAGAGAGCAAAATTATGTCGCCCAACTGATGGCTCAAGTAGCCCAATCGGCGAGAAATCGCCCGATTCTCATCTGGAAATTCTCAAGTGCTAGTTACAACTCCAACCTGTAGTAACCAGGCAATACATCATAGAACGTAGTCAAGTAACTAATGCGGAAGGAGAAAAGCTTTTGAAAAATCCCCTTATCACTGCAGGTCTCCTTCTCACTGCGGGACTCAGAGCTAATTTGGTCACAAATCAGGCGCTTCTCAGGAGGCGCTTCTGTAGGAGTGAAGTTGGAGGGTATGGTAGATCATAATAGTTTGGCTATATCCACGGTATCCACAACCGTAGCAGTTCTGGAAGAAGCTGCCATTTGCAAAATAATAACAAGCACTTCCTCAGGTGCGGCGGTGGCAGAGATGGTAGATTCTAACGACCTGGCTATCTCCACGGTACACGCATCATGTCTTCCGAAGGGTTAGCTGCAGTTAATCCGGAGGTAGGTACTTGTACTGGCTCTAGACTTAAGTTTTACGGCCCGGACATTTAACAATCAGAATAATAAATTTATTAAATGAAACTCTTACTCAATCAATGCGGAATCAATTTATTTTCTACATTTTATAAGTGCAGAGATTTTTAGAACACAATTTATAATTGTCTGGGTCTATTTGATCTTACCATCTAAAACCCTAGACAAGGTGGTGGACACTTTGACGCTTGCGTGTAATGAGGCGACACAAATTTCCTGCCCCGACAGGGTCCCTAGAGGCAAGCCTAAACCTCCGTGGTGGTCCAGTGAGATCATGACCCTAAGAAAGAAGTGTCGCAAACTTTTTAACCAAGCGAAGAAAACTAATGTCTGGACTTCTTATAAAGAATACCTCAAACAATTTAAGAAACTGATTAGGAAAGCAAAACGATCCTTATGGGAGGGATTCTGTAATAAAATTGAAAGCTCCTCTGAAGCGAGTCGTTTGCGGAAAATCCTCTCAACAACGCCCATCACCCCTAGCCTCCTGACCAGGAGTGATGGTAGTTGGACTTCATCCAGTCTTGAGTCGCTGGAGCTACTTGTAAACACTCACTTTCCGGGTTGCTCTACGAACAGAAGAGTAGAGCTGCCGGATACTCCAAGCGACCATGAACTGGTCCACAAGATACTTGATACAAGAAAATTTAAATGGGCGATACGAAGTTTCAAGCCCTATAAATCACCGGGATTGGATAACATCATCCCAGCTGAACTACAACTAGCCTCCGAGGTACTTATTCCGTGGCTAATGGTCATCTACGAGGCTTGCCTTAACCTCACCTATATTCCATCCTCATGGATGAAGGTGAAGGTGGTCTTTATCCCTAAGGTAGGAAAAGCCTCACATTATAAGCCCAATGATTTTAGGCCCATTAGTCTCTCCTCCTTTCTGCTCAAAACCTTGGAAAGACTCCTAGATATCTACATTAAAGAGACAATCAATCATTCCAGGTTGTCTCTCTCGCAACATGCTTATACTAAAGGTAAGTCCGTAGAGACAGCCCTACAAGAACTTACCACAATCATAGAGCATTCGCTACTACAGAAGGAATATTCACTTGTAGCCTTCCTTGATATTGAGGGTGCTTTTAACAATATTAGATCAGAGGCGATAACGGCATCCTTGAGGATGCTTGAAATCGACGACCCTCTCATCAAACTTATTGACCTCATGCTAAAAAGCAGGGTCATTATCTCCAGCTTAGGAGGATCCAATATTCAAAGAGTGGTGACTAGAGGCACCCCTCAGGGAGGAATCCTTTCATCACTCTTATGGAACTTAACTCTAAATGAGTTGCTCATAGACCTGGAGTGATAGGTGTGGTCTGGGTATAAACCCTAACAAAACGGAGTTAACACTCTTCTCTCGGAGGCATAAAACACCTCCTATTAATTGCCCTACACTAGACGGGGTTAGGCTGGAACTGTGTAACCAGGTTAAGTATCTAGGTTTAGTCCTAGATAGAAAACTTACCTGGAAGCCTAACATCTAAGAAAGAGTACGGAAAGCCACAGTAGCGCTGTATTCGTGTAAGAAGGCTATAGGGAAAAGATGGGGTATGGAACCACGCATTGTGAATTGGCTCTATACAAGTGTCATACGGCCTATACTCATGTATGGGGTGATTGTCTGGTGGCCGGCACTAAATATAGCAACCCATCTCAAAGCAATGGACAAAGTTCAGAGGATGGCAGCACTGCTGATAACAGGTGCCCTGAGAACCACAACTTCCAAAACCCTGAACACTATTCTCCACCTTCTACCGTTGGATCTCTTAGGTAAGCAAACCGCATCGTCAACCGCTATTAGGCTTAACTCAATCCAGACCTGGAAGCGAACTGATTTCGGTCACACCAAAATATTGCACAATAGAACTGCCAGCAATATCGACTACACCTCGCCCAAGCCTTTCTTTGGAGCAAAATTCGATTCCTTCTTTCCCACCAGATCGGAGTGGGAGAAAGGTCCTCCCCAATGGGAGAACTCAGTGCATCTCTACACTGATGGCTCCAAATTGGATGGCAAAGTGGGTGGTGGAATATTCTCGGAACACTTAGACCTCGATCTCTCATTTCGCTTACCTGACTACTGCAGCGTGTTTCAAGCAGAAATCATGGCTATAAAAGTAGCTGTGGACCGCCTGAATCAACTAGCGCTACCTACAGGAAATGTATGTATTTTCACAGATAGTCAGGCAGCTATTAAATCCCTTTCGGGAGTATACACAACCTCTAAAACGGTCATAATATGTCGCTCAACACTAAATGACATAGCTGAGCACCTGAAAGTACGGCTTATCTGGGTGCCTGGACATAGTGATATTCCGGGCAATTGCAGAGCCGACGAACTAGCTAGAATCGGCACCACACGTCCTGATTCGGACATTAACTACCAGCCGGGTAAACCGCTAGCTACATGCAAAATGGAGCTCTCACAGGAGGCTCTCAAGATTGCTAATAATAACTGGCAAGAAGAACACACCTGCCTGATTACCCGACAGATATGGCCAAAGCTCGACCTTAAGCGGTCAAGAGGGCTTATCCTACTCGGACGCAAACAAATTAGCACCACAGTAGCTTAATCACGGGTCACTGCCTCATAGGTAGACACGCCGATAGGCTGGGCGTGCCCTCAAACGACTTCTGTAGGAGTTGCCACGACGAGGAGGAGAAGAAACCATACTTCACCTCCTCGGTAGCTGCCCGGCCCTAGCCAACCGTAGGAACCGGTTTTTGGGCTCCCCCTACTTCAAAGAGCTAACTGAGCTAGGCTCCATAGATGTCAAAAACCTGACTCGATTTATCGGGAGTCCAAAATGGTTCCCGACGACGAACTAAGGATGAACATCCTTCACAATCCAGTCAAAATAATTTTGACTGCTCGTGAACTAGTTCCACTAGATACAGGAACTGGTTCGGTGTACAGGGGACAGAACCCTCCTATTCCTTAGGTAATTTTATGGGGTTGTAAATTTTCGAGCCTCAACGTGGTAGCACAAAGGGCCACTTTAACCTAACCTACCATCTAAAATATCATTTCTAAATTCACCAAAGTCTTTTTGAAAAACGATTAGGGTACAAATAACAACAAATAAAATTTGACAGTTCAGTAATATTGTTATTGTTGTATCATCCTCCCGAACCAAAATGCCATTCCCATGTTCTATAGGGTGTGCCAAAAGTAAATTGAAATCAACTCACACTACTCCCAATCTCATTTTAAAGTATATAACACTCATAAAATTAACGTAATTCTCATGTTTCCAATGTTTGTTTTATAAAATATAAAATGATGTCCTGACATTCTGTTGGTCCAATTTTTGGCTAATTTTTGGACAAATCAACAGACAAATTGTCATCTATACAACTTTTATATTTATCTCACCATCAGGAGATTCAATTACATCGAGATTTCAGTCAAAGGGAAAATTTTAACAGTATCTAGCTCTACAAGACTTACATAAAAAGTTTTTAAAAAAGAAGTTGAGCCGACTTCACAAAAAGCACTAAAAAGCATAAAATATTTTTTAATTTTATATATTTTACGACATTTAAAAGTCGGTGCAAATTAAACAAACAAAACAACTAAAACAAATGTATTTAATGCTCCTTCCTTATAATACCGTGAGCTATAACGTAATTCTCATGTTTCGAATGTTTGTTTTATAAAATGATGTCCTGACATTCTGTTGGTTCAATTTTTGGCTAATTTTTGGACAAATCTGGTACTTGCTGAAATTTACAACCATGATCACCATATTCAACAAACAAATTTTTTTGTGAAGTTGGTTCAACTTTTTTTTATTTGTCACTTTATAGTGTCTTTGTGTATACGACTCGAAATATGCTGCTGCTTCGAACAAACCAATTTCATCAATTTCAGTTGCAGAAGTAGTGCATTCTCTAGAAAGGAAATCTGGCATCTGAAATCGAAATCTGGCAAAAGATTACGAAATTAGTCACGGTCACCCTTTCATACTTTACAAAATTTTTACCATCGCGCTAGTACGCCACCGTACTCTATACAGATAGAATCATCGGTGTCTCTATAAGGTACACAATTTTTTCATTTACCAATCAGCAAGCGTATTCTGCACAACAGAATCAAAATCATCGAAATCAGTCTACACCTTACGAAGCTAGGCGCCGCCCCTCCTTCAACTCTCACCATAAGCCACAATATTTGTCATAACACAAATATATACTCTATGCATTCAGAATCATGTAAATCAGGCCACAAATTACAAAGTTAGACTACCCCCACCACAAACCTTGGTCAACATTTTTCCTTATAGTTGCAATGTATACAACAAAAAAAGGATCATGCAAATAGGGGTCCATGCGTTAAGATGTTGGGTAACGACCCCTTCTCACACCACCCCACCACACAACTAGAGAAGAATCAAAAAAGACGGTCTACCCGTTAATAAGTTGACTTCCACCCTCTCCCCCCACTCCAACACCACCGTTTAAAATTTTGTGGCGGTAACATACTCTATACATGAGAAAAAGGATCAATCAGTCCATGCTCCGAAATGGAGGTGACTGACGTTGAAGAGATGGATACTGCGGCAAGTTCCAGTAGAGAGGCCGATCTGATGATAAAGAGATCCAGGCTAGAAGCAAAACCAAATTTAGTACGAAGGAATTCAAGAAGTAGGAGCAGAGAAAATGCAATTAAAGATCTGTCATCAGGGACAATTTCGACGAAAAAGATGAAGCCAACATCAAAATTTGCTGAAAATGAAAGCGTTGGAGGAAAGACGACAACTAATATTAATCAAAGCTATAAAGGTACGGGTAATAGATTTAATATTTTAGCGGAAGAAGCGGCAAAAAATCACGAACTGGCGATCAACATTTTACGAAAAATTTCGGAAAAAAATTCAAAATTATCAAGAGTAAACGAAATTCATACATCACTGCAGGAATTACAGCCTGAAGATAACATGACGGGACAGAAAGTAGCTGAAATAAAAGAGAAGATACCACCAATTTTCGTTTTCAAGCAGGAAATAGAAGACACCATAGAAATCGTAAAGGTAGTTTTAAATATAAGTAATTTTAAGATAAAACGTAATAAGCATTCTGTTATCGTTGAGACAAAAAGTGATTATTATAAAGTTAAGGAAACTTTAAAAAGTGTTGCCGCGGAACACTATTCGTATTGTCCTCGAAGTGACAAAGTTCAAACGGTATTGTTATAAGGTTTGGACCCGGGCTGTAACGTTAATGAAATTTTGAGTGAATTGAAAAATTGTGAAGTGGAAAATTTAAAGTTTGTTTCGGTCAAGCAGTTTGAGACCAGATACAGTAAGGAACAAGGTATTAAGTTACCAATATTTATTGTACAAATCTCTAGTGAAAGTAAATTTGAAACGTTGAGAAGTGTCAAATATGTCCACTATTAAGTTGTGAGGTGGGAAAATTTGAACCGGAAAGAAATAATGCAATGTAAAAGGTGTCAGCGCTTCGGCCATACTGCTTCTAATTGCTCCATGAAGCATAGGTGCGTCAAATGTGCTCACGAACATGAACCGGGAAAATGTTCAATTGAGAAAAGTAATCCGGCCGATAAAACTAAAATATGTTGCACTCTTTGTAAAAACTTTGGGCATCCTGCTTCCTATAGGGGCTGCCCAAAAATTTGGAACTGAAACAAAAAATTTTAAATAAAAAAGAACAAATCAAAATTAGTGGTGAAAATAAATTTAAAATGTATTCTAATTTTGTTAATAAAAATGTTTTTTTTGCAAATGTGGCAGGTAATATTTTAAATAATGTTGGAGTCAATAATAATCAAAATTCAAGTCAAAATTTCATGGGTGAAATTAAATCTATGCTGCTTAACATTCAAAATCAATTAAGTGGTTTCAAAATTATGTTGGAGGAAGAGAAATCCAGGATTGATGTCCTGTTTGATTTAATCGGCTGTGGTAACATGGATGGCTAGAGACGCAGCGGGTAGTCATTCTTTTCTAAATTCTCTGTCTGTTATTTCAATTAATGTCAACTCTTTAAGAAAAAATCAAAGAAGGACGAGTTTACTGAACTTGTTGGAGGCTTGTAAACCAGATATTGTTTTAATTTCGGAAACTAAATTAAATAGTAAACACGTTTTGGAATTTCAAAATTATAATTTACATCGGCGGGATAGACCAAATTCGCAGCAAGGTGGTGGCACTGCGGTGTTGGTGAAGAAACCTTACGAATTCAAAATTGTTAAAAATAGTGTAATCAATAATTTTAAATGTTTAGAAACTTCGGTTATCGTTTTCAAAATTTCGGGTTCGTGTAATTTATTTGTAATTTCGGCATATGCTCCTAAAATTAATGATTCTAGTTTGTTTCTTGAAGAGCTTGGAGCTTTATTCAAAATGTTAGAGTTGGAAAAAGATGAAAATTTTTATATATTGGCAGGAGATTTGAATTCCAAACACGGAAACTGGAATAACAGTGTTTCCAATACGAGGGGGAACCAATTAAATCGCTGGTTTGAGGAAAATCAGGTGTTGTTTAAGGCAAACTTGCTAGGCACAGATATACCATCATTTTCCAGTGGAAATTATTTTATTGACCTAAGTATTACTGACGTGAGACTTAATATTAAAAACTTCGACGGGACAAATATAAATTGTTTACAAACACTACCGTATGACAGTGACCACTACGCGGTTAGCATTGAAGCTAGTTTGGATAATACACTATTTCGGCTTTTGACAAAGGAAGACATTCCAAGATTAAATTATCGATATACGGATTGGACTAAATTTAGTGCGGAATTTAAAAAACTTTATCGGGAAAATTCGGTTATTTTATCGGTCTCGAATATCAGAAATTTATCTAACATTGAAATGGAAACATATTTGACTCATTTGAATGACGCAATTCATAAAACTGTTGATAAGACAGTTCCCAAAATTAAATCTAAGGACTCGGTTAAAAGTTATTTGAACAGAACTATTTCGAAATTGCAAGCAATTAAAAGTAAACTCTTAACTCAAATTAAAAACATTTATCGGCGGTTTCAAAATTACAACAACTCGTATCTTATTCAGCTTAAATCTTTATTAAAAAATGTAAAACAGCTTATTCAAGAAAATTTTAAAATTTCGATTAATAGATATTGGGAAAACAAAATTAAGAGTATAAATTCAAGTGAATCAAATATGTTTCCGATGATCAATAAAATTTTTAGAAGTAAAGAAAAATCGAAAATTGAAACTGTGAAAATATCGAGGGAAAACGTTAACGTAATTAGGCGCGCTCAACTTAATACAGAAAATTTGCAATTAAACGATCAAAATTTTTACGAAATTAACGACGACGAAAATAAATTAAACGTAATTGGCGCGGCATTTGAACAAATTTACACTGTTAATTCGGTCCATAATCAGTTCTCCAATTACCGCCTAATCGATCGGACGCGTTGTGTGATCGCTCCTCACTCAGTTCAATTTCTTCGCAGTATTTTCGTTTCGTGTGTTTTGTGCGTGTCTCAGCAAAGTGAGTGCCACTCTTTCCCGGTCAATAACTTACCTGACACAGTTTCTCCTTGTTTACATTTTTGTCAGTGACCTTATTTTCAACTGGCCGCTATTTTGTAAGTGACTCAGTTAGTTTTTTCGCTTTTTACAGTGCCGGGAAATATTTTTGTTTTTCAAACGGAAGTGACTCAATTCGTGTTTTTTTTTTTTAATCTGGTATTACTGCAACCTGGTGTAAAGCCTTTTGTTTAACTTTTTATTGTTAAATATTTCCGACCAATTCTTCACGCACAAAATGGCCCTTTGCAAGTCATGCTCTAATGAGTTGCTAGACAATGGTGTTACCTGTGATGGCATCTGTGGAGGTGTTTTTCACGGCACCTGTCTTTCAAGTGGTCTTTCTACATGTAAAGAGTGCTCCAACATTAGGCCCTGTCACGTCTTACGGCTCATGAAGGAAGTCGTTTCTACGCTCTCCACGGATCAATCCTACATCGCTGATAAGGTCAACAAGATCTTCACAAATTTTGCTGGACTTCAAATTTTGTCCGATGACTGCGCTAGTCTAAACTTAAAACTGGACAAGCTGATTAAGATCGCTGAGGGTTTGACCAACGACTCATCGCTTCTTTCAAGCAGGATTTGCGAGCTTTCCTTAAAGCTGAGCGGCCTGGTCGCTTCCTTGGATGACCTCCGCGCTTGATCACCATCACCTTCCATCGGCCATTCGGCGCGGTGTCCGGCACGTCAAGCGGGATCTGGATTCGTGCTCAACAGCCATTGTGAAGAACTCTGAATTAATTGGCTCAGTCGGCTCTGATATTAAGAGTTTAACCACAATAAGCTATCTCGGCCCCTCTTTTCCTCGGTCTGACACCACAGATGCTTCTGGTTTGAATTCTTCATCTTCTGGACCTACATCTTCTGATGGGGACTGCTCCACTCTCCGTGATGCAACCTCCGCAGTTCCGCCTCAATCCACCGCCTGCTCCACTCTCCGGGATGCAACCTCCGCAGTTCTGCCTCAATCCACCGTGAATGTGATTCCTCCGCATTCCTCCTTGGTGCAGCCTGCCTCAGATGTTGATGCTCTTGCTGGTTTGGTCAAGCCCGTTATAGAGAAGGTTGCTGATGTTGCCATCAATGTCTCTCCGCCAGTGTCATCCCAACCAACTTCCACCACATTTACGATCAACAAACTTGGCACCACCTGGACACCTGGAATGGGAGCAGAGACTTAAAAGGCTAGGCAGTAAACATTCATCTTTATCAAGCACAACTCCATTCCTTCTAAAGGGTGCACCTCATAACGCCAATGATTCCTGGGCCCACAGTTTTTTTACCGATATTTTGGATTCAGCCCCGTTAACTGCCTGAAGTAACTCTCGTCAGAAGCAGAGAAATCCAGCAACTTCAAGATCTCCATCCCAAACAAATATGTCTGGCTCATCAGTAACCCCTCCAGCAAATTCTTCACTCTCGGGAACATCACAATTTCTAAGTGGACTAGGAAGTACGTTAAGTTTAACCCTAAGCCCTCTACACCTAACCCTAAATTAAACACTAAAAAACCTAACCTCACTAACTACCCCAAACGACCTTCTCCCATACCTAAATTTAGCATTCACCCTAACCATAAGAATCTTAGAACTAGTAACAACATAATCACTCCTCACTCTTCCGCACATCTCTCCATTAATCCTAAAGCTAGTGATCCTAACTCCAATTGGCAGCTCAAAATGGGAGTATTTCCAAATTTTAATCTAAGTACTACTAGTACTAATACTAAGTTCCAGTTACACCGAAGCCCTCGAACACGTCCATTTCAACCATCAACCCAACCAATACTGTTTTGAGTTCCGTATGTCCAGCGCACCCAACTAACCATGCACTCCCAACTTCTTCCGCGTGCCCTCCTAACCTCAAGCCAACCTCTTCCGACCACTCCACCACCTCTGCTCCGATTTCCGTCTGTCCCACCTCTCCTCTATATACGCCAAACCTTGCACTCGCTACTTCCTCCACATGCCCACCTAATTCCATGCCGTCATCCTCCTACACTGTCGCCCCGTCTCAATCAACTTCTACCTCAGTTAACCCGCCCATTCCGCTAGCCAAAACTCCTTTAACCGAACATCATTCATTTATCGATCCCCTTCTCCCACCTACAGTTAAATTGACTTTGCGTTCTGCTGATTCTAGCGATGGACGGTACCTCTTGTCCCGTTTACGGGACCGTCGCATTTATGACAACGTACGTCTATTTCTAGCCTATCTCCACGACAAACCGAACTCCGTCTGTGTTGAAGGTAAAACCAGCACCAACGTCATGTTAAGTATACAAAAAGAAGGCCTGCCCACAGACCCATCAGTCTTACTCCAACTTTTCACTAAATACCATGAATCATTCAATATACCTTCCCATAAGGTTTCAGAAGATCTATCCACCTCATGCCGTTTCAGGCTCCGAGTCTTCTTTATCGTTCAATTTTCGTAAAGGCGACTTTGACAAATTAAATCACTTGCTCCTCAACTCTAATATTGGGGATATCCCTCAACATCTCCCAGTTGACGTTGCTTTAGAGGCGTTCGATTCGGAAATACACGCTTGTCTTACACAATCTATCCCTCTTCTTCCTCGTAAAAACTACTCCTCATCCCCCGTATGGTACGACACAGAATTGCTCTCTCTTCGCAACAGGAGAAATAAACGTTGGCAAACTTTTATTCTAACCCAGACTGAGTCTGACTATTCTTCCTATCTATCTGCTTATACCTCTTTTTCTGAACGTTGTGATACCCTCTACCATGAGTACCTCCAACGGATGGAAACTAGCCTCATATCCGACCCCAAGGGTTTTTATAGCTTTATTAATTCTAAGAAGAAATCCAATGATTACCCTTCCACCCTAAAGCTCGAGAATACCTCTTCATCTGATCCTAAGGTTATCGCTAACCTCTTCGCACACTTCTTCAGTAAATCTTTCAGCGACAATTCTCTACAACCCGACCTTAACTATTTTGCATTCATGGACAAATGCACTCAAACGTCGTTTTCATCTTTTGACCCTGATCCTGAACTAATCGCCGCCAGTATTAATAGGCTTGAGGACGACTTTCACCCAGGTCCTGATGGCATTCCGGCCATCGTTCTGAAAAAGTGTGCCATGCATCTAGTCCAACTCCTTACTTTGCTTTTTCGTCTCTCGGTCACTCAAGGGGTTTTCCCTCAATTATGGAAAAATTCGTATATTATTCCCATCTTCAAAAAAGGTTGCAAGAACGATGTGTCCAACTACAGACCCATTGCTAAATTATCATCCATACCTAAACTATTCGAAAAATTGGTCTATGATTCCATGTTCTTCCAATGTAAGTCTATCTTCTCACTCTCCCAGCATGGCTTCCTCAACACACTTCTACAACCACCAACCTTACTGACTTCGTCTCTAAAACCCTATGTGCCATGGAAAACGGTAAAGATGTTGATGTTAAAGCCACCTATTTTAGTAAAGCCTTCGACAAGATCTCCCATAACGTTATCTTGTTCAAACTTGATCGCCTAGGCTTCCCCCCCAGATTCATCTCCTGGATTCGATCCTACCTCAACAACCGTCAGTACAATATTCTTTTCAGTTCATCCATTTCTTACCCTATTGTCGCACGTTCCGGCGTCCCTCAGGGCAGCCACCTTGGTCCATTGATTTTTATCCTCACAATAAATGATGTTGAATGTGTCATCAAACACTCAGAGTTGTCCATTTATGCCGATGACATGAAAATAATCAAACATATCTCCTCCACTACCGACTCTCTTCTCCTGCAAGAAGACCTCGATTCATTCATCACATGGTGCATGAAAAACTTTATAGAGCTCAATGTCTCCAAATGCCAGTCCATCTCTTATTCCCGCAAGCGTCTTACCACCACCCCGAGAGTCTATATGTTAACCGACGTACCAGTCCCTATCGTTACCTCTTTGTGTGACTTAGGAATAATCTGTGATAGTGAACTCAATTTCCGTTCCCACATTGACAGCATAATTAACAGAGCTAACTCCGCGCTAGGGTTTGTGAAGCGCTGGTCTAGAGAGTTCTCCAATCCTTATGTTTCCAAATCTCTCTACGTCTCCTTCGTTAGACCTCTCCTTGAATATGCCAGCCAGGTATGGTCCCCTACACAAACAACTCACATTAATAGGATTGAATCTGTCCAGCGTAGGTTTATTCGCTTCGCTCTACGTGATCTTCCGTGGGTTGACAGATTCAACCTTCCTCCCTATGAAAACCGTCTGAAACTGATCGACTTACAACCTCTAAGCAAACGTCGTGATGTTTCTGACATTCTCTTCATTTATCAATTATTAACTGGTGCCATAGACTGCCCCTCAATACTGCAATCTTTACCCATCTATACCAATCCCCGTAACCTTAGGTCCACTCCCCTTTTCCGACTCGACCGCCATCGCACAAACTACGGTCAAAGCGAGCCAATTACCAGGATGTTACGAAAAGTCAACGACCTTTCCTCTTTTGACTTCCATCTGAGTAAATCATCACTCCACAAAGCCCTATATCTTGACCCCGCCCATCTTGATCCTGATCGCCTACTTTAATTCTTCTTCCTTACGCCCTCTGCCAGTAATCAATATATATATAGCTCATATTGTAGCTTATACCTTTTATTTATTTATTCTTAATTATTCGATTATTATAGTCTGTTGTATTAGTATTAAGTTATAGCTTGTAATTTATTTTTTATTTTTTTTACGCAATAGCTTGTATTAAGCTTAAAATAAATAAAATCAAAATTTTTCCCTCGATCATGAAATTATCTTCAATGCTAATCAATTTCGACTGGATATGGAAGAGAGTCACGGCAGAAACGATACAGTGACTAACTTTGACGACGACAAAACATCGAATGGACTTTCGACTGACCAAACGGACGACTATTTTATAAAATTTGACGATTTAAAATTCATTTTTCGGCGACTAAACAATAAAAAATCTTCGGGAAATGATGGTGTACCAAATATTGTTCTAAAGCATCTGCCCGACATTATAATAATGCAATGCTGTGCCATATTCAACAACGCCTTGAACAACACTTATTTTCCTCAAAGTTGGAAAACGGCGATAACGTATCCCATTCCGAAGCCTGGAAAGGATAAAAGTGATCCCTCGAACTTGAGATCGATAAATCTCCTGCCAAATATTAGTAAGGTCTTCGAAATTATTATTAATAACCAGTTAATTAAATTTTGTGACAGCAATAATATTATTCCGGAAAATAAGTTTGGTTTCAAGAGCCAACACTCGACAGTGCACGCCATTAATAAACTCGTTTCGGATATTAATTGGAATCTAAATAAAACTTATTGAACGGGCGCGGTATTAATCGATTTTGAGAAAGCTTTCGACACGGTTTGGATTCACGGACTTATTTCTGAATTAATTAGTATAAATTTGCCCAATTATTTAATACGGATTATTTTGGATATGTAAGCGGACAACAAATTTTTAGTAACGGACGGGATTAATAAATCAAATTTAACGTTTAGGGTATGGAACGGGCTCCAACAAGGGATGGTTAACTCGCCCATATTATACAATATTTATACGAGTGATTTGGTGAAAAATTTGGAAAACGGTATAGCTTACGCTGACGATTTTGTAATTTATAGATTTGGAAATAACATTGACGAAATTAGGAGACTCTTGCAAAATGATTTCGAAAAAATTCAAAATTATTGCAGTGATTGGAAATTAAAAATTAATATTAAAAAATGTGAAACTATTTTGTTTAGGCCGCCTTTAAGCAAGGTCTCTCGAAATATTAAGAAAAATTGGAAAAAATTATTGGTCGTACAAAATCACACGGGTGAACGGGTTGAACAAAAAACGTCGGTAAAATATTTGGCTGTAGTTTTGGATCAATATCTTTATTATAATGAACATATTAAAATTCAATTAGGAAAAGCTAAAAGTGCATTTAACAGAATTCGTCGGTTATTCTTTTCAAAACATTTAGACAAAAAGGTCAAAATTATTTCGTATAAAACGTTAATACGGTCAATTATTGTATACGGTTGTCCCATTTGGTTTAATTTAAGTTCGGGTTACATGGAAAAATTACGCGTGTTCGAGAGACATTGTTTAAGGGCGTGCCTAAGCATGTATAGAAATCTAAATTCGAGTAGCCTTCATTACATTTCGAACAAAAAACTTTACGATGCGGCCCAAATTAATAGGATAGACAATTTTATAATAAAACAAATACGGAATCATTTTGCAAGAGCCTCAGTAAATGAAAATTCGCTAATTAGGGGGCCCACCTGTCCATCACCAGAATATTTTAACAGAACAATCAATTCTGGATTTGTCCCTCCAGAGTGCTTTATTTATTTGGATACAAACGGCATGATTCAGGACACATTTGGCGTACCTATACTTTACCATATTTATCGAAATTATTGTGATAAGAAAATTAAGTACCCACCTCACTCACTATCAACGGACACTGACATTTCTCTTCGTTTTGACGTCAAAATTTCAAGTGAAGATTTTCAAGATTTGCAAAAGCTTTGGAACAATAAATATTGGTGGAAATACAACGCTTTGCAAAATTAATTGAGTAAAAATTTAGTTACCGTTTATACTTTGTCACTTTAATTAAGGAAGTCCAACGCAAGCAAATATATTAAGTGAAAGGAAACACTTTTTAAGGTTTCCTTGTCTCGTTACGTAGTATAAGTTTTTGGCCACTTTTTCTTGTATTTTCTAAATTGTTAAAATATATTAAATAATTAATAAAATTATAAATAGGGATAGTGATATTTATTAAGATTAAAATTATAATTCAAAATTTAGAGTACTCTATGCAGAGTCAGTAAGTTTTTTTAGAATGTCTATTTAGGCTAAGTGTTTGTTGTTAGCAAGTAAGAATTTTATATGTTCAATTTTGGCACAATAAACAATTCAAAAAGCAAAAAGCAACACTATAACAAAAAAAAATTATGCTCGGTCATACATAAAAATATAAAAAAGTAAAGGAAGAAACTATTTGCACTAACGTATACTCACGTCAATTTACCTGTACTTACGTGTTTACACGTATTCGGGAAAGTTCGGCTTTTACGAAATTTATGTACTTTTAAGTACTACTATACAAATATATTCTCTGGCGGGGGGAAGGGGCGGCAGCCTGATTAAATTACCTCTTTCTCGCAGAAAATCTAATAAATTTTTGACGTAAAAGCCGAACTTTTCCGAATGTTAACACGGAAGTACACGTAAATATAGGCAAGTACGCTTAAGTGCAAATAGTCACAGCCAAAATAAAATATGTGCCGAACCTCTCTGTCTTTGGGAAGTTTGTTAAAAATACTGAACATGTCATCTCTAATTTAAAGTAACTACAACTGTTATAGCATATAAGTTTACCGTACCGCAAAGGATTATTTTACGCTAGAGCATGTGGATGGCGACTAGCTCGCCCGCTCGAAACCATCACAAAACCCCGGTTCCGGCAACTTCTCACGCGGCTATCGGGGAGAAACATGTAAAACGGTTGCACTGGACTCTAGAGTGTTGCGCATATAAAGCTCATCGAATTTCGATTCCTCCCCTCGAAAACGGGGGTGTAAGTAGGTTTCATCATTGTTCATTTAATTTTGTGGAAAAACAAGTTTTGGATGGAGTAAAGGCCAAGTTATAGAGAACTACGAGGAATAAACATTTCTGGCTCTTCTGTTACATTTTTGTTAACAACAGCGATGTTTTCAGGTGTACACACATTTCTTTGCGCTGATCAAGCATTCGTGCGAAATTGGCCAATAACAGAACATCTAGCGAGCTAATTAGGTTGACCAAACGCAGCTACAATTTGCAGTAGGGATGGTCGATTTACGATTCGATCTCGAAAGATCGATCTGTGGGCCTTCAACCTGCCGATTTTTGAATCGAGACCGATTCAGCTCGAATATATTCTATTTAAGACGCGCTTAATCTGAACAAACTCACTCGTGAATTTTTTTGCATTTTATCTTTTATTTGTATGATTATTACTACAAATGTAAAATTGCGTACCAAAAATATTGGGGATTGCTATAATATTTTGGTGTTAACTGTGTAGTTCACAGCATGATTTTGATATCGGTGGCTTTATTTGCAACTTCCAGTATGTTCAATATTAAATATTATTAATAAATATTAATAAGTTTTATTAATTTCCCCAGAATTTCAAAGGTTGTGTTTTAAAATGGCACACATGATGAAATTTCTTTTTCCTTTATTTACATATTGATTAGTAAAAGATACAAATGTGCATAATAAATAGTTGGAAGTTGCAAGCAACTATTAAATAAATAAAAACTATTAAATATTAGAATTACTAAATAGTTAAGGGTATTTTTGTTTTTGTGAGCTTATGACACTTCCTTGTTAGCTCTATATATATTTTAAAGTTGACAATGAGCAGACGCACGACACTAAATGTTGTTACTACTAAACAAGCAAATTATGCCTTATTTTCGAAGAAACTCTAAAAGCACAAAATGTATAAATTTTTTACTTAACACTTGGTGGTATAGATTTCTTTTTACGGGCACGTCTTGTTTTTTTTCCACAACGTATGTTTTATTAATTAATATAACAGCCAACGCGTTCCGTCTTACTAGGATATCATAATGGCTTTATTTCTACTGAGAAACTGAAATTTTTTTAACAGTTCTCTAAACGACTACAATTTAATGACACTATCAAATTTAATTATACTTGAATTCAAAAGAGGACTGTTATTTTTAGAAACTAAATGGTCTTTTACTAACAAATAGCCAACGTCTCTTTCTTTTATAATTTCAAACGTTTGGGTCGGAATACTTTGAATTATTAATATGTTCCTTGTATCTTGGTCGTATTTTTGTCCTTAAATAATTTACTAAAACTTTTTGATATTTCTTAAGAGGATTGGATCTTTCTCCACTTCCTTACAGCATGTACTGAGTTCGATTGTGTTAAGGGAAAAATTGTATTGAAAGCTTTTTTGTGACAGACAAAAAATATTTTTGAGGAAGTTATTTAGCTGCCTCTCATAAAAAGTACTGCCAAAAAATAAGAAAGAGGTGATCCCATTGCTAGCCCATATTTCTGTAGATAAATTTTGTTATCGAACATGAAATAGTTTTGAGCTAAGCAAATATTAATAAGATTTATTAAATGTACAGATTGTGATTTGTCATTGAGTTTTGCTCTGATTGTATCACCTAGTATTTTCTTTAGTTTATTAACCGAAACAGAAGGAAAAATATTGCAAACATCGAAGGATACTAGTTTCGTATTTTTCGGCAGTTTAAAATCTTGGATTCTCTTGACTAGGTCTTTAGTGTTTCTGATGGAATATTTAGGGTCAAAGTTAATTAAATCCGGCAAAAGTTCATTAAGTTTTTCACAAAGCTTTTATGCGGGGGCATTAAAAGATGCTGATACGAGGCGAACAGGCACGCCAACTTTATGTGTCCTAAAAACTGAAGAAATAGACGGATGGTCATCTTTTAGCAAAAACATTTCTTTCCTGTCTAATATGTTGTCTAAATTATTTATAGCTTCTTTTACTAATCTACTAAACTTGTTAGTTAACAGCAAAAATCAGGCAGATTCGGCTGCTGTGGGCTAAAGAGAAAGAATTGTACTTCGACTGATTGGGGAAATGTTATTTTCTCAGATGAGTCGAAGTTTAATCTCATTTGGGTCATTCCACACCAGTATTCTTGCAATTGTTGTCGAACCGGTTTTCTGGGGAAGAGGTAACAGAAGCAAAGAGGTATTTCTAAAAATGTGCTTGCACTTTTCACAAAGCTTTTATGCGGGGGCATTAAAAGATGCTGATACGAGGCGAACAGGCACGCCAACTTCATGTGTCCTAAAAACTGAAGAAATAGACGGATGGTCATCTTTTAGCAAAAACATTTCTTTCCTGTCTAATATGTTGTCTAAATTATTTATAGCTTCTTTTACTAATCTACTAAACTTGTTAGTTAACAGCAAAAATCAGGCAGATTCGGCTGCTGTGGGCTAAAGAGAAAGAATTGTACTTCGACTGATTGGGGAAATGTTATTTTCTCAGATGAGTCGAAGTTTAATCTCATTTGGGTCATTCCACACCAGTATTCTTGCAATTGTTGTCGAACCGGTTTTCTGGGGAAGAGGTAACAGAAGCAAAGAGGTATTTCTAAAAATGTGCTGCACTTTGGAGAGAACTGTGCATCAAAATCCAAACCTATTTCACCTGTTGTCACGCACAAATACAACCAGAGCACCATTTTTCTTGTTTGGAGGGGTCAGAAATTTTTAGCTGAACGCATGATTTCATTCTTGTTTCGGCTGTTGAATGAGGACGACCAAGAAAAGATTTGGAATCATAATCCAAGTCGATAAAATTGTGGCATGTTGCTAAAAGTTATATGTAAAGTAATATTATAGCTAATTTCTTTTCAGGCGGAATAGATTGGTTCTTAATGTAATCTTGTAAATCAGTGCTAATTGCCAATTATTGAGAAAATTTTAATAATCTGTTGCGCCTAATTGAAGTCACTCGTTAAATTTTGTTAGTTTTTTCATCGCCTTTTAGCCCTTCGCCACTCTTTTATTCAACACGTTCACTTTTTTCGTTGATATTGATCTACAAATAAACAACAGATAGCCGTAGTAGTTAGGGAAATAATCGCGGCGTTATAATAAGGGCTAATTCCTCTAAAAATTTGTATATTTTCATTAGCGATTTAGATTAAGTGTAAAAAATTATTATGTATATCAGTATATCAATCAAATCTTTAATCCTCATACTGATTTTGAATTTCCCTGAATTCATTTTGTAAACGGGTGAAATGCCAGTTGTCAAACCTTCACGGCCAGCACTCAACTTAAAATGAAGAGCAATGCACACATACACACATGCATAGCCTCTTATTCGCATGTAAATTTGACGATTAATTTTCATATAATAAGTGAGATAATATTATGATCTTGTTGTAGGTAAAAGATTATAAAGAAATGTTGAGAATTCAGTAACTTCCCTGGCCTGGAAATAGCCCAGCTTTCAACCCAATAGAAAACATCTAGGCTATCATGGGAAGAAAAGTTCGAGAAAATAAACCAAAATCTATTATGGAGCTAAAAGAAACAATTGAATAAGTATGGTACGTCGATATAACAAAGAAATTTTTAACGAATGTATATCGCTCAATGCCAGAAGGAATAAAAGCATAAATTGCCACAAAATGCCGTGCTACCAAGTATTAATTTTGTTAATAATTTCTTCGTATAGAGTTCGTTTTATTAATCTTGAAAAAAATTTAGTTCAATTTTGAAATATTTTTAATATAATATTATATATGTGGTGATAATAGTGAGCATTCAGAATATGAAAGAAGGGGGAAAAAAGAGTAAGTATCGAATTATTTTTGTAACTTTGTTAGTAAATTCAACTATTCAGAATTAATAAGATTAGGTTATATAATGCTCTTTTGCTTTTGTAAATAGCATTCTAATCACTATATCTGATTTTCAATCATAGGCTAAAAATCCTTCCTTATGGAAAGACAATTAAAGGAAACGTAGATGAGCGGCAGGTGAGTCTTTTGTTATAGAGCGGCGAAGAACTGAAGAAATAAGCAGAGCTGTAAAGTAATCATTCTTTGTGGAATTAATTCCAACCTAATTTCCATTCCTTCGAATTAAAATTTTTTAATTCCATTACTTTTCGTTAAGGAATGGAATTAATATTTCAAGTAATAATATATGTAATTGGAATTCATCATATATTCCACCGAGATTGGCAAAGGAATAAAAAGTAATTGAAAGTGAATTATTCAGGATTTAAAACCAGATTTTAGTTCTTTTTAAATTCCTCTTCTATGAAAACATTCTTAAATTGATTAGCAACCCTACCCTAAGCGAAATTTTTATAAAGTCAGCGCGTTTAATATGGGGGCAATAAAAAAATTTTAATACATTAAACCTAATCTGGCAAATTGAGTTTGAGAAAAATATATAGAATCGTCTTTTAAAACAACCGTAATGCGCTTCCTCAATTTCAGGATAAATTATGTAAAAAGCCTACTGGTAGCTTTTTACAGCCAGTTCTTTAAAGTTCTTAAGCACAGTGCGAAATACCTATGATATTTTATTGTATTCGGTAAGTAAGAGAATTTTATATTGAGGGCAAGTTGTGAAATGTGTTGAATGGGTGGGGGGGGGGGTTAAGGGTATTTGGTGTTTCTAGGTTACTGTTTCCACTTATTGGCTCACAAATGTTTCATTATGCACCCGAAGCCAAAAGTTAAAATACCAAATAATTTCAGACAAACCGTCCTTTATATCACTCCTTTCCCCTCCCTTCTCCCTTCCACCCGTTAACCCCTTATAAAGAAGAGTGAAATGGTTTGTTCTTTTGATTTTAACAATTTGTTTGTCAAATTACAGTATTTACACTTTTTCTCCATGGTTTGTTAACTCTAGGAAACAACATTTCACTTGATACCTCGAATATACCCGCATGGATTGAATTTAACCGGTTTTGCAGTAATACTTCAATATATTATTGTCGTGTTTCTTGAACGAAAATATTTTGTGTAACACCTTCCATCCTTTATTACTTCAGATTTGAGTAGACCCTGTCTTTTTTGTTACTTATTCACATTACTGTTTAGTATTTTATTTATGATTTCGTTATTTGATTTTTTTCTAAAACATATAACTGCGGTCACAAAATTGAGAGAACACTTCGAAAAAATATGATGCAACAAACTAATTTTTTTTTTATAAATTGAAAGTAACTCTATTTCTTAACTTTTATACACTTTTTAAGAAATTGTTACTCTCAATTTAAAAGAAAAGATAAATTTATGTTGTTGAACCGAATTTCTTACGAGTGTCCGCTTAATTTTGTCACTGATTGTATGAAAAAATTAAGTAATAAAGAACTTAAAACACTAAAGTTCCTTTCCAAGAAAAAAAAATTTAGGTGTAGTCCAAAATCGGTTGGATGCAGTCTTGCATTTTTAACAGGAAAATTTTTATGAACAAAAAGTGCTAATCACTTTGAAAATATTTTCATAGAAAAGGAATTTAAAAAGAATTAAGGAACTAAAATTTGGTTTTAAATCATGAATAATTCATTTTCAATTACTTTTCATTCCTATACTACTATACTATTCATTCATATTAATTCCATTTGTTTATTCCATTCCTAATTAAAAAGTAATGGAATTAGAAAATGTTAATTCCAAAGAATGGAATTGAAATGGGTAATGGAGTTTACAACTCTGGAAATAAGTGCTTTACAAAATTCAGTGAGCAAGATAAATCCCGTATTTTGGATCACTTCAATAAAATTGCGGATAAAGGTATACAAGATACGTATTTATTTGGTCTAGTAGATGTTAAAACCATTCAACGGAGAAGACCACGATTACTACTGAACTCTAGTGGAAATAAAATGAAGAAGGCCGTATTTTCTTATAAGAAAAGAATGTTTTCTTTTACAAAAAAGAAAATTAAGGAATATTGTTATCACTTATTTCAGATAAATGTCAAGGGTAAATCAGTAATTATTTGTAGAAATGCCTTTCGATCCTTCCATGGTATTTCCAAATCAAGAATGGAACGTAAAGTTCCTTCGATCCTTCCATGGTATTTCCAAATCAAGAATGGAATATAAAGTAGAAAATGAAAGTTATCCTCCAAAAGATAAACGAGGTAATTTAAAATGAATAGATCTAATAACGTTTTATATGTCCTGTTATGTTTCCAGAAAAGCATTTTAATCGTGGGAATACCAAAAGTGATACTGTTGTTAATGAAATAGATGTATTTATTAAAACGATTCCCACTAGAATTTCACATTATCCCCGAACTACAGAAAAAATAAAACATCATTTCACCTCTGTAAACAAAAAACGAGAGTTTTCATAAGAGGCTGCTCTCGCAAGAGTTTGAGTAAAAAATTTTGTAACAGTAATAGTGCGCGAAATTTTTTTGCAGTGGGTGTTCAATTTACGATGCAGCAATTCTTTTTCTTCTCTCGATAATACAACGGTTGATAAGTTGATAACTCTGCCATGAAAGACCTTCGCTGGTTCTGTTGTTGTGTTTGCGGATGAATGCGACCAAATCAGTTTGGCCAACTTATTCTTGTTTTTTGTATTGCAGATATGATAACTGTCTAGCTTTTTCATGGCATTTTTGGTAAAATAGCTCGAATACCAAATTCAGTTTGGAGTGAAAAACTTTGAGATGCTTACTGATGTTATCTCTAGATGATTTTTGATTTTGATTTTTGCTTTCTGAAGACCTTTTCTTGTTCCCAAGACATACATTTTTATGTCTAAGACCAGAAACCTTTCCAGAATATTTACGAGAATTATTATTATTAAATTATTTAAATTTTCTGGAATCGCTTCTGACCGCAGATATAGAAATGCTTTGGGGAATATTTCTGGAACACTATTACTATTAGTACAGTTTGATATTTTCTTATGAAATGTTTGCGCTTGCAAATTCGCGACACAAAAGTTGTGCTTCTCTTTTACTTTTGAAAAAAGGCTTATATTCCATTATCGCAAATATTTTTTTATTATAATTTTAGTTCGATTAACTAAGCAACATTTGTGAAATAGCTAAAAAAGCTGTGTTCTATTATTTAAAAAATTGGTTTACTAATGACCCCAATTTGTATATATAGAAACATAAATTTCAAAATATTGAACGAAATAAATTGAAATGTTAAAACAAATTCCAGATCGATTAAATAGATCTATGGAGATGAATCTTTTAAAGGCGATTAATCGTTCTACGAAGTCGGAAAAAAATATAGATCGATCTGTACTGAATCGATTTTCTCAGTTTGATCCAAATCCCTAATTTACAGTCGGTGTTTGAAAGTAACGCGTTCAAGTATTAGTATTGTTTTTTTTTAATGAACTGGTTCATCAAATCATTAAAAGAACGATTAAGGAAATTTTTAAATTAAAACTGCAGCTGACTTCGCAAGTAATATATTTGTCAACTTTTAGGTATTTTTAAGTTTCTATTTTACGTCAAAGATAAAGCCTAATCGTAAGCAAGAAGAAATAAAATATTAGATGTGTTTAAAACGCATTGAAAAAATTGTGTTGGTGGATTTAACCAAAATTTTAATTTATTTCGTCATATTGAACCTTAAAACAGAATTTGGAAACCTGAAATACTAAAACGTAGAAAAATATTTTAATATTTTGAAAAATTTATTAGAGCCTTCAGGCGAAAACTTCCGTCAGTTGTCGCTGAAACCATCAAGGCGAACCAAAACTCTGATGTATCTCAAATGTAAACCAATGAGCACCATCAAGAGAAATGTTTATATTTTTTGGTAATTTAGCTTTTATTTATACAGCTTTTACACAGATTTCAAAGAAAATGCTGTATATTTGATTATTATATTATTTAACTTCCCTGAAGATTGATTTTCCATACACAATGCGTCGATTATTTTTATAACAAAATACCGCACACTTCATCACGAAAAATGTTCAAATTAAGCACGTCAGATTCTTAGTAAGCTAAACCAAAACAGTCTTTTAAATGTTAATTGTCTTTATTTGTAAAATTACACCACTTTTAAGAACTGAAGACTGGACATTATTCAATAAACACTCTATAATCACTTAAATCCGCATTCTTCAGAAAGCCCACGTCAAATTGACATTTCGAAGGCGTATTTTGCAATCCTACTTCCCATACCTTGTGCATGAACAAAAAAATCGGAATACACACACACCGTTTATACACGTTATGTACTTCCTTTCGTTTTCTGTTCTAAGTATTGAACATTCACAAAAATGACATTTGCATTGAAATTGAAGGTTGCAGCTTTTTATTTCTAAGGGAAATTTCTTAAATTCCCTTCACTGGATAGTGAATCAGATCAAGAACTGGTTCAGCAGTTTGTATGGCGGAGATCTATATAGCTCTTTAAAAAAACACAGCTTCGAGCATTCTTACTGAGCACAAATGTCAAAACGGACTGCTATATACATTGAAAAGTGAGACTAAATAAATTGATGCCAGGATAATGCTTAAAAGGAAGTTTCCAAAGTAGAATTCAAAAAAATATATTATTTCTTATATAAAAAATACCAAAAAAGAACTGGTCTCGAACTCGCGACCTCTTGTTTTTCAGGCGAACTCACTTTCTACTACACCAAAGTCGCAATCAAAATTAAGTTCAGCACAAATTAATAAGAATGCTTTAAGTTCATACAATGAGTTCAAAAATTTATTCAATATTAATTCAGTTTAACAAATTTCACTGTTCAAAAAATCCAAAGTTAAAAAATCACTAGCCACTGCACAACTACAAAAATATTTATTTGATTTCAAGAAATAGTAATATTGATTTCAACTGATTTCAACTAAATTTTTATATCAAAACGATTGCAAGTTTTCCGATCACTCTTATTTCTTTCAATCCGCGCCGCTTCGATTTCAAAGTACGAATGCCAACCTATCCTTTTGTGGAAGCTCAATTTTCCCTTTTTGCTCAAACATTTCCAAAAAAGGCAACTTCTAGAGTTTTCATCAAATGCATTTCGATTTTATGACCAAATATGGTCAAATTTAAATGAGTTTGAAATACATACATTTCATTAAAATGCATTTTTCCCCACCTAATGATGTCGTCTCTTTCAATAAATTTTATAGTACTTGTTCAGCTCTACAATGTTGGCGATATTGTTATTTTTCGATAAGTTTTTGTCAATAAAAATATTGTCAAACGAATGACGGATTGAAGTATAAACAAGAGGTAAGTAATGTGTTACAGGGAAAATACGTGAGTTATTTAAATAAATGTCTAATTGTAGTGACTTGCAGTGATGTCTAAATGATTTATGTTCTTCGTTTATTTATTTATTTATTTAAGCTTAATACAAGCTATTGCATAAAAAATACAAAAATAAAAAATTAAATACAAGCTATAACTTAATACTAATACAACAGACTATAATAATCGAATAATTAAGAATAAATAAATAAAAGGTATAAGCTACAATATGAGCTATATATATTGATTACTGGCAGAAGGCGGAAGGAAGAAGAATTAAGGTAGGCGATCAGGATCAAGATGGGCGGGGTCAAGATATAAGGCTTTGTGGAGTGATGATTTACTCAGATGGAAGTCAAAAGAGGAAAGGTCGTTGTCTTTTCGTAAGATCCTGGTAATTGGCTCGCTTTGACCGTAGTTTGTGCGATGGCGATCGAGTCGGAAAAGGGGAGTGGACCTAAGGTTACGGGGATTGGTATAGATGGGTAAAGATTGCAGGATTGAGGGGCAGTCTATGGCACCAGTTAATAATTGATAAATGAAGAGAATGTCGGAAACATCACGACGTTTGCTTAGAGGTTGTAAGTCGATCAGTTTCAGACGGTTTTCATAGGGAGGAAGGTTGAATCTGTCAACCCACGGAAGATCACGTAGAGCAAAGCGAATAAACCTACGCTGGACAGATTCAATCCTATTAATGTGAGTTGTTTGTGTAGGGGACCATACCTGGCTGGCATATTCAAGGAGAGGTCTAACGAAGGAGACGTAGAGAGATTTGGAAACATAAGGATTGGAGAACTCTCTAGACCAGCGCTTCACAAACCCTAGCGCGGAGTTAGCTCTGTTAATTATGCTGTCAATGTGGGAACGGAAATTGAGTTCACTATCACAGATTATTCCTAAGTCACACAAAGAGGTAACGATAGGGACTGGTACGTCGGTTAACATATAGACTCTCGGGGTGGTGGTAAGACGCTTGCGGGAATAAGAGATGGACTGGCATTTGGAGACATTGAGCTCTAGAAAGTTTTTCATGCACCATGTGATGAATGAATCGAGGTCTTCTTGCAGGAGAAGAGAGTCGGTAGTGGAGGAGATATGTTTGATTATTTTCATGTCATCGGCATAAATGGACAACTCTGAGTGTTTGATGACACATTCAACATCATTTATTGTGAGGATAAAAAGCAATGGACCTAGGTGGCTGCCCTGAAGGACGCCGGAACGAGCGACAATAGGGTTAGAAATGGATGAACTGAAAAGAATATTGTACTGACGGTTGTTGAGGTAGGATCGGATCCAGGAGATGAATCTGGGGGGGAAGCCTAGGCGATCAAGTTTGAACAAAATAACGTTATTGGAGATCTTGTCGAAGGCTTTACGAAAATCGGTGGCGATAACATCAACATCTTTACCGTTTTCCAGGGCACATAGGGTTTTAGAGACGAAGTCAGTAAGGTTGGTGGTTGTAGATCTACCTTTGAGGAAGCCATGCTGGGAGAGTGAGAAGATAGACTTACAGTGGAAGAACATGGAATCATAGACCAATTTTTCGAATAGTTTAGGTATGGATGATAATTTAGCAATGGGTCTGTAGTTGGACACATCGTTCTTGCAACCTTTTTTGAAGATGGGAATAATATACGAATTTTTCCATAATTGAGGGAAAACCCCTTGAGTGACCGAGAGACGAAAAAGCAAAGTAAGGGGTTGAACAAGATGCATGGTACACTTTTTCAGAACGATGGCCGCAACGCCATCAGGACCTGGGTGAAAGTCGTCCTCAAGCCTATTAATACCGGTGGCGATTAGTTCAGGATCAGGGCCAAAAGATGAAAACGACGTTTGAGTGCATTTCTCCATGAATGCAAAATAGTTAAGGTCGGGTTGTAGAGATTTGTCGCTGAAAGATTTACTGAAGAAGTGTGCAAAGAGGTTAGCGATAACCTTAGGATCAGATGAAGAGGTACTCTTGAGCTTTAGGGTGGAAGGGTAACCATTGGATTTCTTCTTAGAATTAATAAAGCTATAAAAACGCTTGGGGTCGGATATGAGGCTAGTTTCCATCCGTTGGAGGTGCTCATGGTAGAGGGTATCACAACGTTCAGAAAAAGAGGTATAAGCAGATAGATAGGAAGAATAGTCAGACTCGGTCTGGGTTAGAAAAAAAGTTTGCCAACGTTTATTTCTCCTGTTGCGAAGAGAGCGTAATTCTGCGTCGTACCATACGGGGGATGAGGAGTAGTTTTTACGAGGAAGAAGAGGGATAGATTGTGTAAGACAAGCGTGTATTTCCGAATCGAACGCCTCTAAAGCAACGTCAACTGGGAGATGTTGAGGGATATCCCCAATATTAGAGTTGAGGAGCAAGTGATTTAATTTGTCAAAGTTGCCTTTACGAAAATTGAAGGATAAAGAAGACTCGGAGCTTGAAACGGCATGAAGGTGCTCGTAGGAGAAAACGAGGAACAAAGCAGGATGGTGACGGTCGAGGGAGGAGAGAAGATGGTTGCTTTCTGCGACAGCCGAGTAAACTGGGTCTGAAGAAAAGATTAAGTCTAATTGTCTGTCCAGGAAGTTCCTGACTCCGCTTACTTGAAAGAGACCTGAAACGGAGAGCTGATCGGTAAAGAAGGCTTCTTTGGCCGAAGATGCGTTAAGGGGGACAAAGTGAGAACAGTCTTCGGACAATGACCATTGGATACGGGGGAGGTTAAAGTCACCCAGTAAAATAAATTCATCGGACGCGTAAGCGTTCTCAAGCAGGGTATCGATCGCTTCAATTATGGGCTCGTAGGCGTCTAAAGGTTGAGAGGGGCGAATGTAACAACAGAGGATGTACAGAAGACACTTATTTAGTGCTATTTTTATACACACAAATTCTGATATTGTAGAGTCGGAGGTCTTTAGCAGGGTGGCGTCATAACGGTTGTGAGCAGCTATGAGAACCCCGCGACCTGGTGGATCATTGGTGCCTACACAACCGTCGACACGGAAAATGGTATAGTTTGGAGGGAATAGTTCGTTGTCGAGAATTCCTGGTGTTAGATTGGTTTCAGTTAAGGCAAAGATATCGTGCGGGAATTTGTGGGACTTAAGAAAAATATCGGATGTTTTTGTACGAAGTCCTCTTACGTTCTGGTAATAGACCGACAAGCTGTTGGGGAGAGGATCTTGATCGGAAACCGTGGGTGCAATAGAGGGGAAGTCAGAAATAGGGAAATCAAGGGGGTTAGGAACGAAAGTAGTTTAAGGAGTCGTAACGACTTTTTTGAAGATGGGAAATACGGCGAGAACTGACGTACGCAGCATAGGTGGATAGATCTTCTGAAACTTTATGGAAGGTATATTGAATGATTCATGGTATTTTGTGAAAAGTTGGAGTAAGACTGATGGGTCTGTGGGCAGGCCTTCTTGTTGTATACTTAACATGACGTTGGTGCTGGTTTTACCTTCAACACAGACGGAGTTCGGTTTGTCGTGGAGATAGGCTAGAAATAGACGTACGTTTTCATAAATGCGACGGTCCCGTAAACGGGACAAGAGGTATCGTCCATCGCTAGAATCAGCAGAGCGCAAAGTCAATTTAACTGTAGGTGGGAGAAGGGGATCGATAAATGAATGATGTTCGGATAAAGGAGTTTTGGCTAGCGGAATGGCCGGGTTAACGGAGGTAGAATTTGTTTGAGACGGGGCGACAGTGTAGGAGGATGACGGCGTGGAATTAGGTGGGCATGCGGAGAAAATAGCGGGTGCAACGTTTGGCGTATGTAGAGGAGAGGTGGGACAGACGGAAATCGGAGCAGAGGTGGTGGAGTGGTCGGAAGAAGTTGGCTTGAGGTTAGAAGGGCATGCGGAAGAAGTTGGGAGTGCATGGTTAGTTGGGTGCGCTGGACATACGGAACTCAAAACAGTATTGGTTGGGTTGGATTCGGTGTAACTGTAACAGGGGGGTTAAGGGTGTGAGAATATATAAAGTTGGGATACTTGACTGGAGTACTTAGATTAAAATTTGGAAATAGTCCCATTTTGAACTGCCAATTGGAGTTAGGATTACTAGATTTAGGATTAATGGTGAGATGTGCGGAAGAGTGAGGAGTGATTATGTTGTTACTAGTTCTAAGATTCTTATGGTTAGGGTGAATACTAAATTTAGGTATGGGAGAAGGTCGTTTGGGGTGGTTAGTGAGGTTAGGTTTTTTAGTATTTAATTTAGGGTTAGGTGCAGAGGGCTTAGGGTTAAACTTAACGTACTTCCTAGTCCACTTAGAAATTGTGATGTTCCCGAGAGTGAAGAATTTGCTGGAGGGGTTACTGATGAGCCAGACATATTTGTTTGGGATGAAGATCTTGAAGTTGCTGGATATCCCTTCGTCTGACGAGAGTGACTTCAGGCAGCTAACGGGGGTGAATCCAAAATTGCGGGAAAAAAAACTGTGGGCCCAGGAATCGTTAGCGTTATGAGGTGCACCCTTTAGAAGGAATGGAGTTGTGCTTGATAAAGATGAATGTTTACTGCCTAGCCTTTTTAGTCTCTGCTCCCATTCCGATACTGTCCAGGTGGTGCCAAGTTTGTTGATCGTAAATGTGGTGGAAGTGGGTTGGGATGACACTCGCGGAGAGACATTGCTGGCAACATCAGCAACCTTCTCTATAACGGGCTTGACCAAACCAGCAATAGCATCAACATCTGAGGCAGGCTGTACCAAGGAGGAATGCGGAGGAATCACATACACGGTGGATTGTGGCGGAACTGCGGAGGTTGCATCCCGGAGAGTGGAGCAGTCCCCATCAGAAGATGTAGGTCCAGAAGAAGAAGAATTCTCTATAACGGGCTTGACCGAACCAACAGGAGCATCACCATCTGAGGCAGGTAGCGCCGAGGAGGAATGCGGAGGAATCACATTCACGGTGGATTGAGGCGGAACTGCGGAGGTTGCATCACGGAGAGTGGAGCAGTCCCCATCAGAAGATGTAGATCCAGAAGAAGAAGAATTCTCTATAACGGGCTTGAGCAAACCAACAGGAGCATCACCATCAGAAGCAGGCTGAAACAAGGAGGAATGCGGAGGAATCACTTTCACGGTAGATTGAGGCGGAACTGCGGAAATTGCATCCCGGAGAGTGGAGCAGTCCCCTTCCGAAGATGCAGGTCCAGAAGAAAAAGAATTCAAACCAGAAGCATCTGTGGTGTCAGACCGAGAAAAAGAGGGGCCGAGATAGCTTCTTGTGGTTAAGCTCTTAATATCAGAGCCGACTGAGCCAATTAATTCCAAGTTCTTCACAATGGCTGTTGAGCCCGAATCCAGATCCCGCTTGACGTGCCGGACACCGCGCCGAATGTCGTCTAAGATTGGCATGATAGATTCCGCAGGTTGGCCGATGGAAGGCGATGGTGATCCAGCGCGGAGGTCATCCAAGGAAGCGACCAGGCCGCTCAGCTTTAAGGAAAGCTCGCAAATCCTGCTTGAAAGAAGCGATGAGTCGTTTGTCAAACCCTCAGCGATCTTAAGCAGCTTGTCCAGTTTTAAGTTTAGACTAGCGCAGTCATCGGACAAAATTTGCAGTCCAGCAAAGTTTGTGGAGATCTCGTTGACCTTATCTGCGATGTAGGATTGATCCGTGGAGAGCGTAGCAACGACCTCCTTCATGAGCCGTAAGACGTGACAGGGCTTAATGTTGGAGCACTCTTTACATGTAGAAAGACCACGTGAAAGACAGGTGCCATGAAAAACACCTCCACAGATGCCATCACAGGTAACACCATTGTTTAGCAACTCATTAGAGCATGACTTGCAAAGTGCCATTTTGTGCGTGAGAAATTAGTCGGAAATAATTAACAATAAAAAGGTAAACAAAAGGCTTTACACCAGGTTGCAGTAATACCAGATTAAAACAAAATAAACAAACTGAGTTACTTCCGCTTGAAAAACAAAAATATTTCCCGGCACTGTAAAAATCGAAAAAACTAACTGAGTCACTTGCAAAATAGCGGCCAGTTGAAAATAAGGTCACTGACAAAAATGTAAACAAGAAGAAACTGTGTCAGGTATGTTATTGACCGGGAAAGAGTGGCACTCACTTTGCCGAGACACGCACAAAACACACGAAACGAAAATACTGCGAAGAAATTGAACTGACTGAGGAGCGATCACGCAACGCGTCCGATCGATTAGGCGGTAATTGGAGAACTGTGTAATGTCTTGTGTTAAATGTTGTAAATGTGGTGAGAGGTTTGTTATTGTTATTAAAATTTCAAAATATTTACAATAATAACTTTCTTAATACAAAATTTAACTAATTATCTTTTTATGTTTTCAGCAGTAATTCAAATCCAAGAGTGGAAGTCATCAGAGTGGTCCAAAGTCCAAAGTCAGATAAGTGTTTTTGAATCATTTTTGTTAGCGATGAATTCTTTGTTTACATTTCTTTCAGATCGTCTGTCGAAGCCCTCACGGAACAGAGACTGTTGCCTATCGAAAGTTCTATCATGAAAAAAGAAACACCCTATATATTCAAATGTTTGAATAAATATTCTGGTGTATTTGAAACTATTTTCTGGGTTTAAGATGCAAGGTACGGAATTCAGCAAATTCCCTTCTTTTTATGTTCATTTAATGAACACTACATAATCTCGGTTTTTTGCAAAGGTCAGTTAATAAACAAATCTCCTCCTCTTCTTCCCTATTTGCAAGGAAAAATTTATTTTAATTCAGAATTAGTAACTGCGAACTGAAAAATGTCAACCTACTTAAACATTATGTGTTAAATATGCATAAGAACTTTTTATTTATTAAAGCACATTTCTCAATATTCGCTCTCTCTAGTATTACCTATTCTAAAAAAATTATGTGTCCAGGTAAAAAATCTCATCCTTAGAAAAGTCTGACGACCTAATTATTTTACCCCACTTCAGGTAGGAAATTATTTAAGTAAACAGCATTCTTAAGACAAAGGGTCGAAAATGTTTGTTTGGGGTACAGAGGTAAATAACTTTAATTATTGCTTCAAAATGTAATTTTAATTTTGTTTTATTGCAGATATTAGCCTGTGTTAGCCAGAGTTCACACCCTTGCATCCTGGCGTTCTGTTACTAATACCTGATGGGAATTTTGTTTTGAAAAAGGAGCCACAAAAATATTGATCATAGTTAAAAAACAAATCGATAACTACGGGTATTTTTTAGCTAAAGTTATTAAGAAATGGAAATATTTTAATTTACATTTATTGCGAAGTAGACCGAAACGAAAAATCGGCTTTACTGAAATATGAAAGGAGATTCCCTACTAGACGTGCACCCCAAAAAGGGGTATTTTCGCGGACGTTCCAAAGGTAAAGAGAAACCGGAAGTGTAACTTCAAACAACACGGAATTACGATCTGCAATAGTGAAAATTCTGCCGACGTCGAGCAGTAATCACCCTCTCGTGCAAGACTATAAAACGAGCACGAGAAGAGTAGCAAGACGATTAGGAGTGTCTCCAGTTAAAGTTTGGAGGGTTATTCACACAGCAGGGTGATGTTCATGTCATCGTACCCCAGTCCAAGGAATTCAGGAACTAAAACACAACCGGCATACCTGGTCGGATGCGAACCCACTTAGGACGAGGTGACCTCCTTCCAGTCCAAATTCTGAGAAAATGTTTGGGCTGGTATCATCGGCACCCATTGAAAAGGACCATTAATTTTCCCCAAGTGCTTAACAGCTAAATTTAGCCGGACTTCTAGGGAAATACGCTACTAAACCACTAGAGAACATCTCTCTGGACAATCTGACAGCCGTATTAGACGAGGTGCATCGATACCTTGACCTCCTAGAACTTAAAATCCTACTCCACTGATTCTTTTTTTATAGAAAAGTTTGTTAACGATAGAGTCAATTAGTTAGCAGAATTGGGATTACTGCGACGTAAATACGGGAGTGGTTGGATACAATACACCTTCAACAAGGAATTAGAAGCAGGTTTTTGGGATACATCGAATGTGACGAAGGACAGCTTTTGTGACGTCTGTAATGAAAGACATATTCAAGATGACTCTTTATTGCTTATAATGTTAATGACAACATCGTGGCTTAGGTCTACGTTTACACAGATGGTGATGGATGGAATGTTGCCAATATGCAATAATATATTAATTGTCATCTCCCTTTTTATTTATAGATAAAATTCTAGTATACCTAATACCTAACTTACTGTATTTAAAAATAAGACTGCATAATTCATAGTTTATAGATAGTTTTTTCAAATTCAATACTTTTGATTATATATTATTTACTCTTATAGATATTTGATGTAACTATTATTCTGATACATTTGCATATTTTGCATATTATTATGTTATAGTATGTTCTTATTATGTGAATACAATCTAAATACAATCTTTTTTTTATATGATTATCACTTCATTTTTAGCTATAACATTAACAATTGAATTTCTGTTTTATTTACAATGTTGTATGTATATTGCAATCTATTTGGAGGTTTAACAATTCTACCAGCCCTTGTTACTAAGCTTGAACCATTGTTGCCTTCTGTGATAGGTTTTGGTTTGGACTAATTTCTGTTTGATAATTGAAATTTAGCTCTGGTGCGGTTGGGATACCATCTTTTGCGTCTCTAATATAGAATGAATTACGTCTGTATGATTTCCCATCCTCTGTGTGTACCATTACTGATCGACGATAGTCGGTACACTAACCCATTTTCGATGACCTACTTGCATGGCTACCTTTTGCCCAATTTTTAATTTATTTCTTTTCTTAGTATGTTCATATTTATAAATTTTCGCTTTTGGGGAATATTGATTGATATCAAAAAGCATTCTTTGAAGTCCAGGAAGGGCAGCTGACAGACCTTTTTTGAATATGGGTTCTAAAGGTTTATGATCTGTCTCGATTATTAGATCCTTTCCATAAAGATATGAATGAAGCTTGATGCAAGTGAATCTAATTGCTGCAGCTTCTTTCTTAATTTGAGGATAATTGAGCTGATCTGATAAAATACCGTGATCAGAAATTATACAGGGTGTTTCAGATCGGACGTGCCAAATTGAGTGGGGTGATAGATCTAACCTAGCCAAACAAAAAATCGTATGGCGGGGGGAAGGGGGGAACTCTCAACCGTTTGGGAGTTACCGGGTGATTCATAAATGTCAATTTTTCATGGTATGCACATTACTCTTTTATTTTTATCGCTTCATCTACCCAACACAGCCACATGAAACAAACGCTAAAAAACAACTATCCTAATTACCTTTCCAAAAATGTCAACAATGTTGATCTCACTACTACCACTGCAGGTACAGTCACGGCCTAAATTGAAAAAATGTTTTGAAATTACCAAAATTTCAGCATTTTCTCAAATTTTCTCCGAAATTTATGTAATTAGTATACCTCTTTTTTATTGGATTGGCTGTCTTATTACCTTTCCAAAAATTTATACGTAGAAATTCTATCGGAGAATATTATAAAAATCAACAAATTAAAAAAATTAAACTAATATTAACTCAAACATTATTTTTATTGAATTTAAAAATAATTAAAATTAATCTTGATAAGTAACAAAAGCCGTTAAAATTGTCGACCTCAACTTTCTATGCCTTTAAACAACCTCCTTCTAAGTCCCTGTCAATTCCGCCAACTAAATCCTCCCTATTGTTAACTGGGCTTGAATAACCTTCATACTTCATTGTTCCCCATAAGAAAAATTCCAATGGGGTAAGGTATGGAGATCCAGCAGGCCAAGGAATCGGTGCACCTCGTCCAATCAAGCGGTTAGGAAATTGTTCACTTTTTCACAATGTTAGCCAAATGCGCTAGTACTCCATCGTGTTGGTGAAACATGCACCTAAGATTACCCATAGAGTTCTCCTCTATTATATCTGGCAGTGTATTGTCCAAAAAGCCCGCATAAAATTCAATATTAAGCACTTGCGGCAAAATGAATGGTCCTACCAAATGGTTGCGATGATACCAGCCCAAACATTGACACTAAATATCTGCTGGAATAAGGTAACCTGTGCTCTTGGGCAGGGTGATGGTGTAAATTTTACCATTTTTTTACTAATTTTTGCTTAAAAACACCGGCACTTATTGATTTTTTTTCAACTATGATAGGTATTCTTGTTTACTGAACCTTTTTTATAGCAAAATTTCCATCAGGTACGAGCAACAAAAGGCCAGGATACAAGGATATGAAACATGCACATGCTAATATAGGCAATAAAACAAAATTACACTAACATTTTTAAAACTTTTTTCCAGCAATAATTAAAATTAATTACCTGTTAACCCAAAAGAAACATTTTCGATTCTTTATCATAAAAATTCTGTTTATTCAAAGAATTTGCTACCTAAAGTGCAATAAAATAATTAGGTAGTCAGAGATTTCTAAAAATGCGGTTTTTCTAATTCTTTGTCTACTTTGGCATATTGCACCTTTTTGGAAAGGTAATAAGACTTCCAATCCAATTAAATAAAAAAGAGGTATACCAATTACATAAATTTCGGAGAAAAATTGAAAAAATGCTGAAATTTTGGTAATTTCAAAACATTTTTTTCAATTTAGGCCGTGACTGTACCTGCATTAATTGGATTAAATGGATTAAAATATCATCCATATAGCATTCAACATTTGCAATATTACTTAAGAGATTGGTTATAATTTCTTGAAAAACGTCTGGTGCCGAAACTAAGCCAAAAGGAAGTCTTGTAAAAGCGTATCTACCCCACGGTGTAATGAAAGTTAAGTATTTTTTTGTCCGTTCTGTTACGGGTATTTACCAAAATCCTTTCTAGCAATCGAGGATAGTAAAATATTTGGAATTTGCTAAATTACCTATCAATTCTTCGAAAGTCTTTAGGGTCTTCTCATTAGCTGCTTTTTCTTCTTCTTTCACGCTTTTTATTGCAAGAGGGATTTTTCGAGTAGCGGCAATTTCAAATTTAGGTTCATCTTTAAGATCTATATCGTAAGCGTAATTTTTTAAGCAACCTATTTCAGTAAAGACATCTTTTGCCTCTTATACGAATTCATTGGAAATGCTGCTAATTATATCTGATCAGGTCGCAACAGTAGTATCTAACTTAAATCTAATTAAAATCTTACCAAAATTTAATACTTCTATCCAGTTATCCTCCTCAGGTTTTCGTTCTGATAATGAAAAATTATCTATAGTTATACAATTTAAGTATAATTCAACGCTTTCCTCTTCTGTTTCGTAGGAACTTTAAGCTAAATTTACATTTTTCTTTTTAAATTTTTGTCTGTTTATATATGTTTTGTTTTTATAATTCATTTCCCTTTCTTGCACTGAATTTGTTCGACAAACTACTACAAAGTGACCCTGCTTTTTAAACTTCTCACAAGTTTTCCTAAATGCCGGACAGCTTCTTACCTTATGTTTAGTTCCGCATCGATTGCAATAAAATACTTTTTGTTTACATATATAGGATGAGCTTCTCGGCTTAGAATACTTGATAGAACTCACTTATTTCGATGATTCACCTTGAAATTCTTGTAGCTGTTTCACTGTTTGTTCACAATGCTTGCAAATGGTAATGGCATTTTCCAGTGTTAGCGCTGTTTCGCACAATAGTTTCTCTCTAACTGTGTCTGATAAAATACCAATGACCAATTTGTCTCTTATCAGTTCATCTTGCAAAGCACCGTATTTGCAACGTGCTGCTTGCTGTTTTACTTCGGTAAGAAAATGATCGAATGCTTGCCCTTCTGCTTGCTGCAGCTTATTAAATCGATATCACTCATATGTCTCGTTATATTGAAATTAATTTAAATTACCTTAATATCATTTTGTTGAGATTTCGTCAAGTTGGAGGTGTTGAAGACGCGAACAGCTTCTGGACCAATAATTGCCATAAATGTTGATGCTTGAATAATTTTTCATTTGTTATCCAAACATGTGGCAATAGCATACCAATTAAATTGCTGGAACCATTCTTTCCACTTTTTGTCTTCACCATCCATGCGCTTTAATGGGCTTGATGCATACATTTTCCGACACGTATGTAGCTTTTATATTCCTCTTCAGTATCGTTAGTTATCTTTATTATTTTAATTACGGCTCCTTTTTCTTTTCCAGTGTAAAATTTAACGTTCTTTCTTTTCTTTTTTTCTTTTCTTTTAAAACACTCTTTGATTTTCTCAAAATTTAATTAACTTCCCACATATAGGAAGTTACTGTAATGGGCCCGATTTGCAAAACTTTTAGTTTTAAAATTTTTTTACATTTCAGAGTCACCATAGTGTTTTACGCATGTTTTTGAACACATATATGTGTATATATATATATATATATATATATATATGTGTGTGTGTGTGTGTGTGTGTGTGTGTGTGTGTGTGTGTGTGTGTGTGTGTGTGTGCTTGTGTGTGTGTGCGTTCGGACCCACTTTTTTCAACAGCAAAATCTCGCGAACAAAAATTGATAACGACTTCGTTATGGTGTCATTCGAAGCGTATTATTGTCAATAAGAGCTGAAAGAATTTTAATCAATTTCGGTTTAACCGTTTTTTTGTTTAAAGAAAAAAACTGAAAAAAGTTGATTTTAGACTTTCTTGAAAAGGATTTCTTCGATATAATTTGTTCTGATGACGATCGGGACATCAAAAAGTCGGATAATAACAATTTATTATGAACATAAATTGTTTATAATGATGAAAATTTTTTTATAACAATAAATAATTGTTTACAAAAATAATAAATTTATAATCATAAAAAATTGTTTTACCTGGTTGAAAATTGATTATGAAAATTGAAAATTGTTCAAAGCAATTGAAAATTCTTATAAAGAATTGAAATTTTTGTTACCACAAAAAATTTCTTTTATGAATAAACTTTGTTTATATCAATTAAAAAAGGTCTATAACAATTAATAATTGTTTATATCAATTATAAATTGTTTATAACCATTCAAAATTATTAATAACAAATGAATTCCAAATAATTTGGTTTTCATTTTTTTCAATGCTATAACGGAATTATTTTTTAAAAATTTGTTTGCATCTAATTACAACGAAATTATCATGATAAATTAAATTCATTAATTTATTTATTTATAAATTTAAAATTTTTTAAGTATTTTTAAATGAGATAAAAGTGGGCGAAAGTTTTTTTTTTTAAAGATTCATCTGATCTAATTGGTTCTGATACAACTCGATACTTTAAAAAAAAATCCAGAACTTTTATAGTTTTCTGTAACATTAAAAAAATGATTAAAAAAACCATAAATAGTTGATATTAATGATAAATAAAACGATAAATCGAATAGTATGAATTTTATTGAGCTTTCACTTACTCGTTTGTACTATGATCATGAAATTTATCGCTATTAACAATTAAATATTGTTAATAATAATTAAATATTGTTAATAACAATTGAAAATTGTTATTAACTGACAAGTTGTTCGTGTGGACCTCAAGGGTCGCACCAATGATGCGACACCCAGAATCTCGAACCACCCCACTAGTTTTATTTTGTTTTGCATCCCACTTCTGACACCATGTGACGTCTGTAATGAAACACTTATTCAGGATGAATCTTTATTGGCTGCATTCAGCGACACTCAGCCTTCTCAGCATAGGCTGATGTGCGTGACGTCAGGCTATGTTAGAGCGGCTTGATTGCGCTAAATGAAAATTCTAAGTTAGCTGCTAGTTTAGTTAATTACCCGCTGTTTTTAGTTAATTACCCGTTGTCAGCCTTTTTAAAACTTGTGAATTATCTGTTACAAAGTAAATGCACTCGCCAACTTGAAAGTTTTTAGTTTTCATTTTCACAAAATTTATCACTAAACAAAAACTGATGGAACAAACAAATGGCAAAAATCGTCTTCTTCTTACTCTTTGGGCTTGAAAATATGACAAGAGGCTGAGTTAGCGGCTAAATAAGAAAATGCATTCACAATAACTTAGCCCTTAGCCGCTGCCAGCGGCTGGGAAGGCTGAGTGCCGCTGAATACAGCCATTGCTTATAATATTAATGGGTGTATTTCTTTATTCATTCCGTGGAAGGAATAGAAGGAACAGAATACGCACCAGAATAAACGGAATAGAAGCAATATGTAAACACAAAGGAATATTCCTTCCAATTGAAAGTTGAAGTCAGGTTAAAGCAATTATTCAATAAACAATTTTTGAGGTTTCAGTTCTTTATATTATTTAAAATGAACGCAAAAGACATAATCCAACAATAAATTGTGTATTTATTTATAATTATGACTTTCTTTTCCTTCCCTTTTGATACTTAATTGTTTTTTGACAGTTTTATTCCGTTTATTCCATCTACAACTTCGTTACGAAAAGAACGCATTCTGAACGCGCCGGTGCTAATAAAAAAACACGGAAAATTAGGAATAGAATATTCCGAACGAATAAAGAAACACATTAGGCGCGTTCCGCTCATTCGGAATGAATAAAGAAATGCACCCAGTGACAACATCGTGGCTTAAGTCTACGTTTACAAAGCTCGTGTACTTATACAATGTTGCCAATATGGAGTAATATATTACATGTCAGCTTTTGTAACAAAATAACATTAATTGTAATAAATTTGAATTCAAAAAAGGATTTTAGGATTAGTATAAGTTTATTTTCTTTAAATTAAAATTTTTTACAATATTCCCCGATAGGTTTTCTAAGTATAATTTTCTGCGTCCTTTCTCTATGTGGACATGCTGTGCCTTTTTGTAAAGGTAATGAGATGGAAAATTTTATAAAAATAAAAAAACGGATGTATTAATTACATGAATTTCGAAGAAAATTCTGAATTTTTGGTAATTTCAAAATATTTTTTTCACTTTTGGAAGTGACTGCACCTATAAATTTTGGAAAGGTAATGTTTTAGCGTTTGCTTGATGTCGCTGCGTTGAGTGGATCAAAAGATAAAAATAAAACAGTGATGTTCATCGCTTAAAAATTAGAATTTATTTCACTCCTAATCGGTTGAGATTGCCCCCTCCCCCCCCCCCCCCCAACAAATTTTTGTTTGGGTAAGTGATATCTACCACCCTACTTATTTTGACATGATTGGTGATATGAGAAAAATTTTTAACCCAATGTGTGGGTGGGGAAAGGGGGAAGTTAACCTCGTAATGCGTGGACCGATTTTAATGATTGTATAGGTTACGTTACTTCATTGTGAATAATAGGAAAATTTTCAAATTGAATTTTTCGTTCATTGAGCGGCGCATAGTTTTGTAATGTGTGTACCGATACGAATGATTCTTCCTTTATGTATGGAGAACATTACCGGACTAATACCATGGTAAACATTTTGTATTTAGGGTGGGGTTGGGGAATAGGGCAGCAACTAATTTCGTAACATGTGGCCGCATTCGGATGATCGTGTTTGCTTTGAATAGTTTACACTGCGTTTGCAACTATTGTAATCGTTTTGTTTCTGCGAGCAGCATTTTTCTACTAGCATACCTGAAGACACTAAAACGTAAAAAATAAAATATGTAGTCAAAAAAAGGTGAGCCGACTTGTTTATTAGGACAATTTTAAGGCCGATTAAACAAACAAAACAATTACCTGTTCAGAATCAGGATACATTATAAAACTGCCTAAACATTTCAGCTCTCTCTCTAATTGTAATTGTTTTGTTTGTTTAATTTGAACAAGTTATTTTAAATAGAACATTAATTTGAATAAAATTGTTAAAACTATAATTCCTAAAGTCTTGTGTAATGAATTTCTTCGCAAAACGTAATACTAATTTGTGATGTACAAACACGCTTATTAAGTTACACATACATTTCTGTTACTTATAATATATAAATTCCAATTCCTTAAGGGTTATTTCTATCTATCAAGCATTTTCAGTGAAGCTTACAGTTTCATAGAGGACGTGGGGTGATAAATTTTTTCACTTTGTTCTGAAAAGCGTGTATTTTTGAAGAGGACCTTTTAATTTTAATAATTTACCTTTTTCATTGATTTTTAACCTTTTTTATGGTTTGAAAGTAAAAATTTCAGTCTTTTTTAACCTTATTTTACAAGATTAAAAAGTTCCCTTTAAAACTATTTTACTCAGAACTTTTAAATTTTAGGTATGATGGCAACCGAAAAGCAAAAAATTTTACAGGCCGACTTAAATAAAAAAATAATCCCGGAGCCAAAACACCGAGAAAGAAAATGCCTAAGAGTAAAAATCTATAACGATCTCTAAAACAAAATCCGTAATGAAGAAATCTCAAAAAAAAATCCATAAATTAAAAGGTATCGAGATAAATACAAATTTCAAAATAAATTCTTACTTTTAAAAATAGCAATTTTGATTTCTCGTGTCTGTCGTCACATATCTTTTAATTTTTTTAAATTTTTATATTCAAGACGAGTTTAAATGTGCTCTCCAGAAATAATGCCATTTACCCGATTTTTTACAGATATTTGCTCTTCACCTGGATTGCAACTATTGTTACAAAATCCGAATAACTTTGCAAGTAAAATGTTAAGATTTTTTGATTAGGGATTTTTTGAATTATGATTTTTTTTTAAGAGGTATTATCATTATGGTTTTCTTTTTTTAAATATTTTGTCATTAAGAATTTTTATTTTTAGAGATTTTAATATTACGGATTTTTAATTAGGGATTTGATTTTTAGTTCATATCAATCAGACCCGTAAGCATTTTATCATTTTATATGAAGAGTACTTCAGAAGAAATCTAAAATTTTTTCACAAAAAAAAAAATTTAGTTACCCCCTAAATTACAAGCATGTAAAACAAATATGTGACATGGTCTTAAATTTAATAAGTAAGTAGGGACACAAAACATAAAAGCAGCCATACAGATTTGAGGCTAAATATCTGACTCTACACCACTATCTATAAAATCCTTAAGAATTAGGGCACATTTTAATGGAAGAATTCTACAAATACTATTAAAATACCATAAACCCCTGGGCACAGTTACTTCTCTCATGTTTGTCCGTTGTGCAGCGATTATGGATGCCGCAACGTTCTTGGGATCTAGCAGGCCAAGTATCATAGGAAATCTAACCTTCGGCTTTTTACATAATCCGGTGTTCACCATGTATGGGTACACAGTTGTTGTTCTAATCTTAAAATGTACTAATTGTTAGAGGCATGGATTCATATGTATGCAACATAAATATACCAAATTTTTGTACGGTCCTTCGCGTATTTCTTCTGAAATAGCTTCCATCATTCCACGAACAGCAAATTTTGTGGCACAATATGGCACCAAATTAGAAAGACCAACAATACCAGCTATCGATGAAATAGATACTATATGCCCCCTACCTTTTTCTTTCATTTTGGGTAGAAAGGTTTCAAGTGTCCAAAATTGGGAAATAATGTTAACGTCAAATAATTTCCTTATTTCGTCAGGAGTGTGTTTTTCAATTGGATGAGTAGGCATTATTCCAACATTGTTGACTAGTAGAGAAACATGTCCAACTTCTTGTAAAACCTTTTCGCCCAGTTCTAATACATTCTCGCGACTTGATACATCACAACTACAAATAAATACTGTTAGTGAAATGTTAACAAGTCGATTTTATAATACATTACGTATAGGGGATTGCCGTGCCCTTTTTAATTTTATTGGCTTCACTAGCAGTGTCCCTATTTTTGGCTTCATCTATATCTACGCATATGACTGTACTTCCAAGTTCAGTATATTTGAATGCTAATTCTCTACCTATACCATGTCCGGCTCCAGTAATCTGATAAAACCACTTTGCTTTATTAAATAAAAATCTCAATAGTAAAAGTGATTACCAGTACAACCTCCCCGCTAACATCCTTCATTTCATCTCCAATAAATAGTTTAATGGTTGAAAAAATTAGCTCCAAAATTATCCTTAAGAGCAAAATCACAAATTCCAATAAAATTATGATAACAGAATATAAGCGGCGGCCAAGATTGTGAGTACTGTAAAAAAAAAAAAAATTTAGATAAAAATATAAAATCGCACAAACATATTTATTTGATTTTGAATAATTATTCACAAAGACTTAGAAGTATGTATGCTGCGTGAGTATTTACATGGAATACACTCTATAGGACAAAAAAAGAATCATCCACTGTCCACGCATTACTTAATTAATCGCTCCCAAAGCTTTTATTTCCCGATGCATAAATTAAAATTTATAAGACGTGCGAAATTTTTATAATATGACAATTTTCACGCACGGTAAAGTAGTCAGCTAACCCTGAACTACCTACTCATGATTGGAAAGCCCAGGTGAGCGAAGTCAATGGAAACTCTAGGCAGGTCATTGTGAGCCTAAATGAGTAGACCTTGCCACACTTGCTGAATGCAATGGCATTGTTTGAAGGTCCATGAAAAGGAATTAAAGGCGCTAAACAAGCAAACAAGAAAAGGATTCAGCAGCCTCCACAAGCAACACCGGGGAAAAATAAGGAGTACAGAGTGTAACGACAGTTTCTGCCGTTATCACTCCATCACCAGAAGATGGTCGACACTATTATGGTAGTTGACACCCTTCCGGTTCCCGGACCAGAGTTGGAGGACCTACTCCTTGGTTCCTTCACTGACGAAGATGCCAGCAAGGAAGGGGCGACTGCTGATATTACTTTGATAGAGGTATCTTCACCTGGACACAGTAATGTTAAGAGCGGTCCAAATTAACCTTCATCACTCGAAGGCTGCGTCCTTCTTCTTCTTCGTCTTGCGCAAAAAGGGGAAGAGCTCATCCTTGTCCAAGAACCTTGGGTCATCAGAGACAAGGTTTACGGACTCAACATGAGGGGGTATAAGCTCCTTTATTAACAAGGTACAGGGAAACCAAGGTCATGTATCCTCACTAAGAATAATATTAATGCATTTATTCTCCCTCAGTTCAGTGATAAGGGCACCACAACAGCCATACTGCAGCTCAAAAACAATATCTGGATAACCTCCAGTTATATGGCGCACGATGTGGCGGACATTCCTGGTGCAATACTCAGGAATGCGATCAAGGAAGCCACTAGACAAAAGAAGACGCTGGTGATCGGAGGAGATGCCAACGCACATCATATAGTCTGGGGCAGCTCGGACGTCAACGAAAGAGGGGAGTTACTTTTTAATTTTATTCTCTGAACTAACCTCAAGATTTTTAATGTGGGTGCAGAACCCATTTTTACTAACTCAATTAGGCGGGAAGTTCTAGACATTACCTTAGTCTCAGAACAATCCGCCCACTAAATAACGGAGTGGAAGGTATCTAAGGAACCATCCTTGTGATAGGTGATAGACACTCTGACGCTTGCGTGTAATGCGGCGACACAAATTTCTTGCCCCGGCAGGGTCCCTAGAGGTAAGCCCAAACCTCCGTGGTGGTCGAGTGAGATCATGACTCCAAGATTGCCTAAAAAAATTTAAGAAATTGATTAGGAAAGCAAAGCGATCCTCGTGGGAGGGCTTGTGTATTAAAATCGAAAGCTTCTCTGAAGCGAGCCGCTTGCCACATGCAAACTGGAACTCTTGCAGGAGTCTCTCAGGATTGCAAACACTAATTGGCAGGAGGAACACACCTGCCTGATTACCCGACAGATATGGCCAAAACTTGACCCTAAACGGTCAAGGGAGCTCGTCTTACTCGGACGCAAAACAATTAGCAGTACCGTGGCCGTTATCACGGGTCACTGCTTCATAGGTAGACACGCCGATAGACTGGGCGCGCCCTCAAACGACTTCTGTAGGAGTTGCCATGACGAAGAGGAAGAGGAAACCATACTCCACCTCCTCAGCAACTGTGCGGCCCTAGCCAACCGTAGAACCAGTTTCTGGGCTCCTCCTTCTTTGAAGAGTTAACCGAGCTAGGCTCCACTGACGTCAGGGACCTGGCTCGATTTATCAGAAGTTCAAAATGGTTCCCGACGACGAGTTAGGGCCGTACACCCTTCCCAACCTAGGCAAATCTATTTTGGCTTTCCGAGAGCTGGCCCCACTGGAGACAGGGGGGAATATGTCCACCCTCCTATTACTTAGGTTATTTTTATGGGGGTTCCTTAAGTTTTTGTAGCCTCAACGTGGTATCACAATGGGCCTCCTTGGCCTAAGTGTGCCTTTCTCAGGCAGCTTTTTTAACCTAACCTAACCTAACCTATTGCTCAATAAGGAAGGGGATATATCAAACTAAAATAGTTTTTTAAAAAAAAAGTTTAACCGACTTCACAAAAAGCGCTAAAAAGCATAAAATAATTTTTGATTTTATATCTCTTACGACATTTTGAAGTCGGTGCAAATCAAACAAACCAAACAACTACAGCAAAAATATTTAATCGTCATTTCTTATGATCCCGTGAGCTTAAACGTTCAGGTAGTATTATGTATTATTTTCAATTGGGTACTGTAGTTGTTTAGTTTGTTTAATTTGCACCGACTTCAAAATATCGTTAAAGATATAAATTAAAAATTATTTTATGCTTTTTGTGAAGTTGGTTCAACTTTTTTTAAAAAAAAACTATTTTATTTTTCACTTTTTAGTGTCTTCTACTCTAAACGACGAAAAAAAGAACCATCCAAATCGGTCCACGCGTTAAAAAGTTAGGTTTAACCCCCTACCCCACCTCCATTTCACTAAAATTTTGTTCTCATGGTATCAATCAAGGAACATACTTTACCGAACAGGACAGGAATCATCGAAATCGATTCACGCGTTACGAAGTTACTCTACCCCTACCACCACTATAGGACGAAATTATTCTCCTATTAGCGATGGGGGATCACACTCTATACAACAGCAAAAGAACCATCCAAATCGGTCCACGCGTTACAAAGTTAGGTTCCACCCCCTCTTCCCCCACCCCAACCTCACCAACATTTTCCTTCTCGTGGTGTCAACCAGGGAGCACACTCTACCCAAAAGAAAAAGAATTATCCAAATCAGTCCACGCGTTACGAAGTTAGACTACTCCTCCCCCCACCCAACCCCCCACCTTGACCAAATTATTCTTTTATTAGCAATGGGAGATCATACTCTATACAACAGGAAAAGAACTATCCAAATCGGTCCACGCGTTAAAAAGTTCGGTTTCACCCTAACAAAAAAAGCAAATAAGGAACAAAAATCAGATTTAGGGTCACTGCAAAGAAGGCTTACGGTCATCGAAGAAGAGTGGCATCATTTCAAGATAACTCATAAAAACGCTAAGGCCTTATATGATGAGAGCATTCACAAGGAATTACAGTAGAAGATAAATTTAGTTCAGTTGAAGACAGGGCATTTGACGCATTAGGTGGGATTTCCGGTCTCATTAACCAACTTAATACAGGAGATAATAGCTTTGTATCAGATAAACATAATGTCGTTAATGCCGGCCTGACTTTAATTTCGATGCAAGGTCAACTACCCAGAATCAACCTACCTAAATTCGCTGGTGATTATACTACTTGGACATCATTCCGTGATTTCTTTACCTCACTTATCCATGAAAATACGTCTCTAAGTTCAGTACAGAAGTTGCACTATTTAAAGAGCAGTCTTAGCGGGTAAGCTAAGCAATTCGTTTAACATTTGCAGATTACTGGAATAAATTATGAGGCAGCATGGAACCTATTGAATAAACGATATTAAAATAAGCGTATTTTACTAAATACTCATTTGTCGTTTCCTGACAATACAACAGAATCGTCTAATTCGCTTCGGACTATATTAGATACAACAAGGGAATGCTTAGAAGCTATTAAAGGGTTAGAAAATAGTATTAAAATTGGATAGTCTTATAATCTACAATAACACACATAAACTCAGTAATGCAACCTTAGCGCAATGGGAATTAACTTTAAGCAAATGTTCGAAACCCACTAAAATTCCCAAGTTAGGTGAATTATCTTTTCTTGAAACCAAGTTCCGGTCGTTAGAGGCAATCAATCTTTCGAAAACAAAGTCGTCGTTCAATATTCAAGACAAAAGATCTTTTCAGTCACGGGCAGACACTAGTTTATGGAACAAGGAAGTAAATTGCCAGTTATGCAAGCTCAAACACTAATACAAGGATTATTCAATATTAATGAGCGCAGAGATATACTTCGAAAATATTCTCTTTGCTACAATTGTTTAATACTAGGACATTCTGTCACGAAATGCCTCTTGCGGAGGTACACACCATTCCTTATTACATCACCGTGAGAATCTTAACGAGGAAACTTCTATGAAGGGTAATGACAATAAGTCCGATACAATTTTATTGCAAAAAAAAATCTGTAAACACGTCGTTAACTACAGCATTGGTACTCGCAAAAAATTCTCAAGGTTATTCTGTGCATCTGCGAGCATTAATAGGTCAAGGATCTGAAACAAATTTTATTTCAGAAGCTGCTGTGAAACTCCTACGTCTGGAAGAAACTCGGACAAATGTCAATCATTAAAGGTGTTGGTGAATCTCAGTTAGCCACTGCTAACAAATTGGTTCAATTCATAATCGCATCTCGTTATGATCCTGAAAATCAATTCGAAATTCAAGCTCTCATACTTCCAAAAGTGACTTGCCTTCTTCCCTCCTCGCCCTTACATTACCAATCCTGGGAACATACGGAAGATTTAGTACCAGCTGATCCTACGTACTACCAACCGAGTAAAATAAATATCCTGTTGGGAGCGGATGTTTATGCAAGCATTATTGACGAAGGAATTACGAAAGGTACCGATGGAATGCCAATAGCTCAGCGAACATCACTAGGGTGGATTTTTTTTATTTCGGATTTAGCAGTGAAACAACTGTTACAAATTGAAAAACACTGGAACGCCAGCTCTAACTTCAAGAGCAGTACATACATTTCATGAAATACTATCTAGATCAAGGTCATATGAAGGTAGCAAGCGGAATACTTAGAGGTACTGAAGCACCACTATGTTATAAAGGAAGACAGTACAACTACAAGGTTCAGAGCTGTTTTTGATGCCTCTAGAAAGACAAGTTACAAAAAATCACTTAATGATAATCTAATGGTTGGTCCCAGTATACAAGAAGATCTGTTTAATACGCTCTGAGAGATCTTTTTAACATACGCAGGTGTAAGGCAAATGTATCGATAGATTTTAGTACACAAGGAGAATGTAGACTATCTATCAGAGAATAGAATGGAGATTTAAGAAGGATGAACCTATCTTAGAATATCGTTTGATGACCGTGACTTAGGGTACTTCGTGTGCTCCCTACCTTGCTACAAGGACGCTTCTGAAACTAGCTCAAGATGAAGAACACGTATTTCCAAATGCTGCCAATATATTAAAAAGGGGATTTTTACGTAGATGACGCCCTTAGTGGAGGAGATTCAGTAAAGGAAGTTTTCCAAATCCAGATGGAATTGAAGTCTTTATTACAAAGAGGCTGCTGTGAGTTCAGGAAGAGGGCAAGCAATTCTGAAGAAATAGTGCAAAATGTACCAGAAAGAGAAAGAGAGTTAGAGTTAACATTCGATATCAACAAGGACAACGCACTTAAGGCTCTAGGAATCTATTGGGATCCTGCGAAGGATATTTTTAATTTTAAGGTAAATGTCGCTGACTACAAGCCGCCTACTACTAAAAGGAGTTTATTATCAAATATTTCAAAATTCTTTGATCCGCTACGATGGCTCGCGCCTATTTCTAATACTGGAAGGATACTGCTTCAATTATTATAGGTACGATATCTAGATTAGAATGAAGAACTTAAAGAAAAATGGAAGGAATTTAATTCACAGCTGAAAGGAATAGAGAATCTTCACATTCCCTGTTGGATAAATTTTTCAAGGAATTGTAAGCAATCCAAATTGCATGTTTTCAGCGACGCATCAATGGCTGCATATGCAGCGTATGTATATGCAAGAGTTGTTACACATGAAAACACTATGTTCTCTATTTTAGTAACAGCAAGGACAAGCGTTGCACCTTTGAAACCCGTAACATTACCAAGGCTTGAACTATGCGGAGCTTTACTAGGAACAAAACTAGTTAAAAGCGTTGCCGACACACTCGGGGTTGCATACAGCAATATACATTCAAGGACTGACTCAAAAATGGTTCTAGACCAGATCAAGGCGCATCCCCGGCAATGGAAGCAATTCGTGGGTAACAGAGTAGCAGAAATACAAATGTATTATCTCCAGGAGAATCCAGCCGATTACAGTTCAAGGGGCCTTTCACCAGCCAAGCTTAACAATCATGACTTATGGTGGTTTGAACCTCAATGGTTCCGAGATGAAGGGGCTAAGTGGCCAAAGCTTCAAGACAATACTGATGCAACACCAATTATTGCAGAATAGTTCAACAAAAAACAACTTTTTAACGTACCCATTTCATTAAGTAATGACTGCTCCTTCATGTAGAAATATTCGTCATATGGTAAGCTTGTTCGAATTTGTGCCTAGGTGAAACGTTTCATTCACAATTTGAGATGTCGGGGGAAGATCGAATTACAGGCTACTTGAAAATTCAAGAACTTGAAGGTGCTGAAAGGACTCTTTTAAGGACTGTACAACTTCAAAGTTACTTCGATGAGGTAAATGATCTTTCAAATACAACGACTCTACGATCGTCATGCAAACTGCGAAAACTCAATCCATTTTTCGATACACATGGTTTGATGCGAGTAGGTGGACGATAGCAGAATTCTGATCTGAGCTTTAATGAAAAACATCCGTATATTTTACCAGGAGATGCGCATTTTACAAGGTTGCTGGTTGAAGAGACGCATAAGGCTAGACTTTACGGAGGAATTCAATTAATGATGAATCTTTTAAGGAAAACATATTGGATTTTAAATGCAAGAAACTTAGTGAAGAAAGTTCTCCATAAGTGCATAACCTGTTTCAAATTCATGGCCAAATCACGAACACAATTGATGAGAAATTTGCCTAGCCCTCGGGTAAAACCATCTCGACCATTCTTGCATTCTGGAGTTGACTTTGCAGGAACCTTTGAAATCAAGTCTCATACATTACGAGGCAGAATGCGCATAAGTAATGGTTATATCTCTCTTTTTTATTTTATTCATTCCACCGGCTTCACCCCATTCTGGTGGGCTCTGCGAAACCGGGACAAAGTCAATGAAGCATCTCTTGAAAAGAATAATCATGGGAGCACGATTAACGTACGAGGAGCTTTCAACAATTTTAACCCAAATAGAGGCCTCTTTAAACAGTCGTCCTCTCTGCCCAATTACATATGACGTAAATGGTTGGGGAGCATTGACGCCAGAACATTTTCTTGTTGGCGACAGTGTTGCCGCGGAGTTTAATTCTTTTGTATCCAAATTTTCGAAAAAATGTATCCAGTGACTCAAAAATGTATCCACTTCTACTTTTATGATATAACTTGCAATATCACAAGACAAGATTAAGAATTTATTTATTAACTTTTACCCATTATTATATAATTGAAGGAGTATTAACAGCTTTTTTTTAATTCACTCATGTACAATGCTCGATATCAAGCAAGTGTACCTACTCTTCTTGTATTTTTCTACTGTAGATACCATAATTGGTATCTGCCAAACTTTCCTTCCAAATAAGTTTGAATAAAATTCTTTGCAAAACAACAACTTTCTAGGCGGTATAAAATAAAATCCGTAAACCTCATATGTAAATTAAGATTTAATTTTATTTCAAAGCTTTTCTTAGTTTAAAATTCCCAGAAATCTTTCCTGAACACAAGAGCTAGTTTCATCGAAAACCTTTGTAACGAGCACAAGGGCTTTGGACGTACTCACATCCGTAGTTTTTCCTCCACTATACGAGAGAAATGTTTTTTTTCCAGTACTGCAGAAATCTCCCCAAGGCGTTTTCTTCGAAAGAGTAGTTGTCAACAGTACTAGTCAACTATAATGAAATGGAATAGATTTGCCGCCGTCGTGTGTTCATAAGTTAAAACGCTTTTTTAAATTCTTCTCACTACTTTAAGGGAAAATGTATCCATTGCGGAAAAAAGTATCCATGTATCCAAAATAAAAATTCTACAAAAAATTTATCCAATTGGATCCATTTGGATCCAAGTGGCATCACTGGTTGGCGATGCATTGCTTTCACCTCCTGAGAGTGAACAGCTCAGTACGAATACTCAGCATAGAATCCGATGGGTCGTTATTCAACAGATGAGTAAGCAGTTTTAGCATCGATGGCGTAATGAATATCTATCTAGGCTGCAGCAACACCCTAAATGGCTGAAGCCAAGGGAGAATGTTAGGGAAGGAGACTTAGTCCTTATCAAAGAGGAGAACTTACCATCGTGTAAGTGGTTATTAGCTCGAGTTCTACAGACACATCCGGGCCAAGATGGCTATGGACGAGTAGTAACTTTAAAAACCGAGAGTAATTCTTTTAAACGACCCATATCAAAGATTTGTTAATTACCTACATGTGATACCAATGAATCAAGCAAATCAATTTAATTGAATAAAAAGTACATACGTTCAAAGTGAATACAATTAACTATAGCAACAATTTCCTATCCGTTTCCTATAATTTAGTTTCCTAGTCAAGGCGAGTCGTGGCGCCTAATATATAACCACTAAGTTGGAAGGAAATGCCCAAATCAGTATTTCAAGAACGTATTTTGGGTTTTCTTGACATCCTCCAGATCTCAAGGCGGTGGAGAATGTTTGGGAGGTATTCTGAAATTTAAAAACTTATTTAATAAAAACATGTTTCTTAACTTATGTAGCTTACTTGAACTAGACTGTGAAGCTTAGCACCTGAAAATATAAACCAAAAATCAATCAAAATAAACAACGTACCTTTTAAAGCTTTTGGCAACACGTCACACAAAACTTATCTATAACTATCAGTGAAGAGAAAATATTGGCAAAATGCTGCTATCAGTTAATATTGATCGTTGGATTCGACTTTGTTGCTGATAAGCATCACCATCACTTGCACTCAGCCAGTGCAGGATTTACGTATAAGTTACACTTTCTCGGGGGCCCCCAACAAAAATTTTCTCAATGAGCAATTGTCATATATACTTAAATATACTGCTGTATTATTTGTCCCAATGCCTTACGTCCGGAACGTCCCATACTCTTCACCCAATTTTTTTAGCGCGTCTTTTTGAAGAACAAAGCGCTATTGCGCCTATGGTTTACATTACCGATAACCGGTTAACCGGTAATTATGACTACCGAATCAATATGTTAGACATAGTCAAGCCTATGGTTCAGCGGAACATGATAATCTGACACATAAGGATATGTATAATGTAATATTTAACACGTTGAGCGCCACGTGCCCACCGGAGGTCCTTTTTGTTCTTTCACGAGAGCCCACGTGCCGACCTGTAATCATTTCTGTGCTAGTTGTCGGAACCATAAGTTGTTGTTCTTTTTTTTCTGCGTAAGGATTACTGATTGGGTAACCTGTTGGTCTACTTTTTCAATCTGTGTTTTTTTTTCTAATAATTTTATTACTGTTTTTTTATGACCCACCGGTGGTCACTTGGTCCAACAATGTAGTTTTACCGTTTGGGACCCCTTGCCCTCCCGTGGACACTTTTGTTTTTACTTTGTTATGCCTTACTTTTTCCTTCCGCGGGCCCTTCTCCCATCATCCCCGTCGTTGATGATATTCGCCGCAACGTAAAACAGGTGAAGGGTGACCTTTGCTCTTGGTCTGCTGCTGTCTCAGCCAATTCCGAGCTCCTAGGCTCTATCGCTTCCGATTTGAGGATCCTGTCCTCTCGTCATGCAGCCTCTTCGGAGCTGTTTTCCGTCTCGTCCGGTACCGTTGCTCAGCCCACTCCTCCGCTCCCCGTTTCCCCTTGCTGCCCTGTCTCTCCTATTTTGGTTGTTCCCCCACCCCCTGCTGTCCCTGAGTCCCCTGCTCTGCGGGACATTGTGCCGATCTGTTCTCCCCCTGCGGACATTCCGCCGCCCGTTAATGACCGGCCCCCGCGCCGTTCTCGGGCTACGCGCTTGCGAAGGCGTCGTCGTGGCGCTCCTCACGATTCCTCTGCAGCCCCAGAGCCTCCTAATTCCAACATGGCTCCTCACCCTCCAGGCGTTTGTGCTAACGCCGAGCCTGCTGATGGCGATTTTGCACTCCAATCCACGGGGGCCGCCCCTTCTCCTCCTCATTCTAGCATATCTGCCGACGGACGCGTCTCCACTACGCTTACACTGAGGATAGCGCAATTACCGAAATCTTTCTTCGTTTCTCGTCTCGATCCATCTACATCTGTTGATGACGTTATTAGTTACGTGAGGCAGAAGAGTGGGGCTGATGACTCTGCACTCCTCCGTTGTCAGCTTCTTGGTTCTCGTAATTCTCGGGGACTCATGTCATCTTTCAAGTTGATATCCTCCCCAGATCTTTTTGGGATAATGTCTGCCCCCGATTTCTGGCCTGAGAATATAATCGCACATGAGTTTGTGCCCCGTCGTAAGGTCGCAGGCGGCACTCACAATAGAGCCACTGTCGATAACCAAAAAAACTAAGCACGCTTTCCCTTTACTATCAAAATGTAAGGGGATTAAGAACAAGAATAGGCCAGCTATTTCAGGCTTCTCAAGCTTGCAGTTACGATGTCATCGCTCTGACCGAAACTTGGCTTCACCACGGTTTTAATGATGCTGAAGTGCTTGACGATTCCTATCAGGTTTTTCGTAGGGATAGATATTCTGACTCTGTAGCTCTTGGTGGCGGTGTGTTGGTTGCATGTAAGTCCCACTTGGGTTGCAGCTTGATTAATGTTCCTTCTTTCTCCGACACGCTCATAATTGAGCTCATAGCTCTTAAACTCTCTCTTTATAAGAAGAACTTTTTCCTGCTCTGTTGCTATATTCCTCCAAATTTGACAAACCGCGTTGATGAACACGGTCGTAGTCTCTTTGACATTTTAATTCTTAGCTTAGATTTTATTAATAATATGACGAACCCTGAGGACGAAATCATTCTTCTTGGTGACTTTAATTTACCCAATGTTCAATGGGTATTGAACACTGATGACGATGACTACCTTCCCTTAAATTTTCTTACTGTTAGAGACTCCCTTTTTCTTCACGCCATCTCCTCCTTTGGTTTACACCAAATGAGTGATGTAAAGAACTCTATGGGAAGACAGTTAGATCTTATCTTTACTTCTGACTCGAGTAACACTATAGTCGAATCGGCTTCTCGTAGCTTATCCGCTATCGACAGTTTGCATCCACCCATTTTCATCTCGTTTTGCTACGATGGTTCTTATACTGCCGACCCCAACGTGAATCAGTACGTTCTTGATTTTAAAAGAGCGGATTTCTCTGTTCCCTCAAACAGGATCCTCTCGATCGATTTTGCATCTCTTTTTGATGATAGCGATGTCGATGAGTGCGTTTCCGTGTTTTATGATAGAATTTATGATCTGTTTAATTCGTGTGTACCACTCAAACGGTCGAGACCATCCTGTCATTCTCCCCCGTGGTATACTAGTGAACTGCGGAGCCTTAAGAATAAAAAAAATTTACTATGGAAAACTTACTTACGCTGTGGAAGCACGTCAGCTTATTGTGATTTTGTTGATTGCTATGACAGATTTTTGGCATTATCTTCATCATTATACAGAGAGTACCTTGATAATGTTAGCGTTAACTTACATAATGATCCTCGTACTTTTTTCAAATTTGTTAATATGAAGAAGAGATCTGATAATTACCCATCTACAATGTGGTATAATGGAACCTCTAAATGCAGTGCGCCCGACATAGCCGACAACTTTGCTTTATTTTTTGAGGGTGCCTTTTCATCTGACGACTTTGTGCCTTCCGTGGAAGAGTTTGGTCATATCCAAGACCGTCCCGCTGCCTCCATTGCCTTGCCCATTATATCTCGAGATATTGTCATGGATGGTATCAATGAGCTTAAACTTGACTTTTCTTTTGGTCCTGATGGTGTTCCACCTGCGTTCTTGAAATCCTGCTCTGACGCCTTACTCACTCCACTGGTTCTCATCTTCAACAAATCTCTTCAGGCCGGCAGATTTCCTACGTTATGGAAGAGCTCCTTTATAATTCCTGTTTATAAAAAGGGGCATAAAAACTTAATAACAAATTATAGGCCAATCGCGAAGCTTTCCTGCATACCCAAGTTGTTCGAATCTGTTATATATACGCAGCTTGTTGGGCAGTGTAAGGGGTTAATCTCATGTAATCAGCATGGCTTTTTGCCTGGTAGATCGACGACAACTAACCTGCTTGAATTTACATCCCACATAATCTCTGCCTTCCAGCGTGGTCTCCAGACAGACTGCATCTACACCGACTTTAGCAAGGCGTTTGATAAGCTCCCTCACTCTGTGATTATGCTTAAATTGGAAAAGCTGGGTTTTCCGCCCTTATTGCTCGACTGGATCCGCTCTTACTTAAAAGATAGGTCATACCGAGTATCTTTCCGTAACACTTTATCTAGATTTATTAGAGCTTCATCTGGTGTACCGCAGGGTAGCCATCTGGGGCCGTTGCTGTTCATTCTTGCCATTGATGACATTGTCCCTCTGATTAAGCACTCCAAAGTCTTAATCTATGCAGATGATATGAAGATCTTCTCATGTGTTAGAAACAGTTATGATTCTTCTTGTATTCAGGCTGATTTGAATACCTTCAAGGTTTGGTGTGCCTCAAATGGCCTGCGGCTTAACCTGGATAAATGTGAAGTTATGTCATTCTGTAGGAACCCCAATCAGCTCGTCTTTGATTATACCTTTGCTGAAACTACTATCCGTCGTGTTGAGTCCGTTACTGACCTCGGTGTGAAGCTTGACAAAAACTGGATTTCACTCTGCACATAAACTATATCGTGTCTCGGAGTAATTCAGTTCTGGGTTTTGTTAAACGGTGGTCAAGGGAGTTTTCTGATCGACTGACACTTATTCACTTATATTTCTCCTTGGTTGGACCAGTTCTCGAGTATGCATCTCAGGTTTGGTCACCTTGCTATGCGGTTCATTCTAGACGCATCGAGTCAGTGCAGCGAAACTTTGTTAGATTCGCACTAAGGGACCTCCCGTGGAATGATCCATTAAGGCTTCCTCCATATGAGGATCGCCTCCGATTGCTTAATATGCACTCGTTGGAGGAACGACGTAGAATTGCTGACCTAGTATTTATTCACCAGCTTATGAACTCGAATATAGATTCTCGTACTCTCGCAGGTTTGGTTACTTATAGGCATACCCCGTATTGCTTAAGGAGAGTGCCTTTACTACATGTTGTCCATTCTCGGTCTAACTATGGTATGCATGAGCCTATTAATCGCATGTGTAGAGCCGTGAATATGTGTCCTATTTTTGACCTGGCTCTTACCAAGGATTTACTTAAACGTTCACTGTTATCTGTGCACCCCTGACTGTAGCGTTTGGACGTGTTTCACTATTTTGTTTACTAATATTTTATTGCATGGGTTGTGGGAGCCTCATTCACCTCAATATATGTTATATTCTGGTGAATAGGTCAATTGATTCCAGGCTTCTGCTTGTGAAGTGCGCCTTCTGAGTTAGAAGGGTTAATTCGATAAAAAAAAAAAAAAATTACTTATTGTGTTACAGCTTTATACTAAGATAGCTGGAAGAAATTTAGAAGAAACTAGTTCTGATTCAGAAAGTGAGGAATTCAGTGAAGTAAAAAATGCAAATCATAATTTATCAGATGATTCCGATGATGTCGTCCCGCTTGCAAGTGTGATAAATGACCGAAAGTGGGAACCTGTAAGTGGAGACAGAAAGACTTTCGATGTTTCTCCTCAAAACACTAGAGTGAATTCTAATGTTGCAATCTTGATAGCAGGAAAGATCCAGTTGACTTTTTCTTTCACTTTTCGGATGACGAGATAATATACTTATTTGTATCCGAAACAAATATGTTTGGAGCTCCGAACATTGCTGCTGCAGTAACCCAAACCCAAAGAGGCAGAATCGCCAAGTGGGTTGACACCAATCCTTCAGAAATGAGAAAATTTCTTGGCATTATAATACGGATGAGTCTTCTTAAAATTCCTCAGCTAAGAGATTATTGGTCGATAAGCTTCATTTATCAAAACTCAATTCCCAAAATCATGAGCAGAAGTAGATTTGAATTAATCTTGGGAATGTTTCATGTCTCTAACAATGAAGAGCAACTGGGTCAGATACTCGCCTTCGTAAAATATCCAACTTCTTGAATGTGCTTTAAACTAAATATCAACAGTCTTACACTCCAAAAGAATTGATTTGTATTGATGAAAGCAATGTTCCATTCCGTGGAAGATTGTCTTTTAGACAATGCTTACCTAACAAGAGGCACAGGTATGGAATAAAAGTGTTTAAGTTGTGCGTTGCTGGAGGTTATACTTAGGAATTTAAAGTGTACGCCGGTAAAAAAAAATCAGATGAATTGGCTGTTTCCGAAAAAGTTATCACTAAGTTGATAGATGCTCTTTTTGATAGTGAAAGGACTCTCTGCACGGATAATTGGTATACCAGTATATCATTATCAAAACGGATGATAGATAGAAAGACACACCTAATTGGCACCCTGCGTAATAATAGAAAAGGCAATCCTCCAGAAGTGACCAAAGCAAAGCTGAATAGGGGTGAAGTTATTGCTCGACAAAACAGGGATAAAACTGTTGTTCTTAAATGGAAAGACAGACGGGACGTCCTAATGCTTAGCACCAAGCACGACGATTCTGTGACAACATTTATGAAAACAGAAAAGGAATGCTCCAAAGCTGCCATGGCAAGGCATTTATAGATTTATCTGACCAAATTGCTGCATTCGCACCTTATGTCAGATGCACAGTAAAATGGTATAAGAGATTAGTGTTTCATTTAATTACTGCAACCACTGTTGTAAATGTCCTACACTTGTTCAACAAGGTAAATAATAGAAAACTTACCATTACAAAATTCAGAAAATCACTTGTCCGAAGTCTAGTGGAAACTTCAGAAGTGCCAATACCTGGTCCATTATGTTCAAGAGAATCTTTAAGGCAGTGCCATATCTTAAAGGGAGTCGAGGGTCAGAAAAGATTGACCAGAAAAACGTGCAGTATTTGCTATAAAAACATATCCAGACAGCATGAATCTGCATATGCCCGAAAAAACGCAAGAAAAGTCAATACTATCTGTGGACGTTCTAACGTTCTAATGTGTTTGAAATGTTTTCAAAATTACATAGCACAATAAGACTGCTAAATGTAATGAAGTTTTGAAGAATTGTGGTGTATTGCTTTAATTTTATGGAAGAAGTTTTAATTCATGTTAGGAATGTCATCAAAACAGTTTTGTTTTTTGTTTCCTTTATTCTTATTTTGTTCCTTTATAATGTTACTATAATTGTGAAATCTTAATAATATAAATATATTTCTAATGTGCTATCAAACTTTTATTTTTTTTCCTATTCTAAGAGAACCAACCATTTAAATGACCTATCTCCTCAAACTGCTAAATCCAAGTAAAGGATATTTACATTCTGGGACCAAACAGTTTTCTTGCCTATGCAAAACTCATATAAAAGTGCCCATTGCTGTACACTTGGTCATGAAATGTAAAGACCAGTATGTCCACGGGTGGACATGTTGTCAGAATATGAAAACTTGTAATGGCCACCGGTGAGCATGTGGTCCCCAAGGTAAAGACACAAATGGCCACCGGTGGGCACACGGCGCTCAACGTGTAAACGATCGCGTCCAATCAGCATTCCCTAATGTAGAAGCAATTTTGAGATTGTTTCTTAGTATGATGGTTGCAAATTTCCCTGGAGAAAGATCTTTTTAACCGACTTCCCAAAAACACAGAGGTTCTAAGTTCGATGGGTATTTTTTTATTTTTTTTTATTTATTTTTTTTTTATGTCTGACCGGGCATAACTTCGTAACGCGTCGACCGATTTTTATGATTCTGTTTTTGTTGTTCACCGATTGGTACCATGTCAAAAAAATTTTTGGTAGGGTGGGAGTGGGGGGTGGGGGTGAAACCTAACTTTGTAACGCGTGTCCGATTTGGATGGTTCTTTTTTTGTTGTACAGAGTATGATCCCCCATTGCTAATAGGAGAAAAAAAATTGGCCTAGGGTGGGAGGAGGGGGGAGGGGTAGGCTAACTTTGTAACGAGTAGACCGATTTGGATAATTATTTTTCTGTTGGGTAGAGTATGTTCCGTGGTTGATACCAGTAGAAAAAAATTGTGGAGGGATGGGAGTGGGTGTGGGGGTGGAACCTAACTTTGTTACGCGTGGTCCGATTTCGATGGTTCTTTTTCTGTTGTATAGAGTATGATCCCCCATTGCTAATAGGAGAATAATTTGGTCCTATGGTGAAAGGTGTGGGTGGGGGGGTTTTCTAACTTCGTAACGCGTGGACCGATTTGGATAATAATTTTTTTATTGGGTAGAATATGATGCTTGGTTGATACTACGAGAAAACAAATGTTGCTGTGGGGGGGGGGGGTGGTGGAACATAACTTTTTAACACGTGGACCGATTTCTATTGTTCTTTTGCTGTTGTATATAGTGTGATCACCCATTGCTAATAGAAGAATAATTTGGCCCATGGTTAGGGGTTGGGCGAGGGGAGGAGTAGTCTAACGCGTGGACCGATTTGGATATTTCTTTTTCTTTTGGGTAGAGTATGCTCGCTGGTTGATACCACGAGAAAAAAAAATTTGGGGTGGGAGAAGGGGGGTGGAACCTAACTTTGTAACGCGTGGACCGGTTTGGATGGTTCTTTTGCTGTTGTATAGTGTGATCCCCCATTGCTAATCGGAGAATAATTTGGTCCTATGGGGGTGGTGGGGGAGGGGGAGGGGCAGTAACTTCGTAATGCGTGGACCGATTTCGATGTTTCCTTTTCTGTTCAGTAGAGTATGTTCCTTGATTGATACCATGAGAAAAAAAGTTTAGTGGAATGGGGGTGGGGTAGGGAGTTATAACTAACTTTTAACGCGTGGACCGATTTGGGTGGTTCTTTTCATTGTATAGAGTCGAAGACACTAAAAAGTGAAAAATAAAATAGTTTTTAAAAAAAAAGTTGAACCGACTTCACAAAAAGCGCTAAAAAGCATAAAATAATTTTTAATTTTATATCTATAACGACATTTTGAAGTCGGTGCAAATTTAACAAATAAAACAACTACAGAACCACAATTGAAAATTTACGTAATTCTACCTGAACGTTTCAGCTCACGGGATCAAATGGAAGGACGATTAAATACTTTTGTTGTAGTTGTTTGGTTTGTTAAATTGGCACCGACTTCAAAATGTCGTAATAGATATAAAATTAAAAATTATTTTATGCTTTTTAGCGCTTTTTGTGAAGTCGGTTCAACTTTTTTTTTAAAAACTATTTTTCTCAGCTTGATCGCGATAGTTGCTCCTGAAGGACCAGCTCCTGTTCCTGACTGCGGCACGTGCAGTGTAGCTCGGCTTGTAATCGGCTCGTGGTTACAATTCCTTCACCTTAAGAAATGCCTTCGCTCGCAAGGTAATATAATAAGGAAAAGGCGCGATTAACAATGAACAAATTGACTTTATTAAATTCTCCTTGACTTTACAGCACGTTACTTGCACTCCGATCTTTATTGCTCGAGCACTGGAAACAGAAGAGAAGCGAAAGTTTTTACAAGCTATAAGCTCGGTAGTGTTCACGAAAACTACTGCATCAAACTTGCTAAGGTGTTTGTGGCTATACCTTTGTGTTCGGCAAGAAAGATCAAAGTGTACAATCGGTACTAGGTACTATTACAATATAAAATTCATTCTTACTACTACTACTATTTGCTAATATCAAGTTCATTTGACGTTACTTTACAGGGTGTACATAAACAATTTTAAAAAGTTAAGAATTAGGAAATTTTATGATAAATTCATTTTACCATGTAAACGTGAGTAATGATGAAGAAAGCGCCTGACCACAGCTGAAGAGGATAAAAAATTAATTTAGAACAACAATGACTGAAAATAAATTATGTTCCCTCTGTCTCATGTGCATAAAAAGTAATAAACTATAAAGTTTATCATATTTTTTTTTTTTATATATGATGTTGCCAAAGCTCAGGGGATGCCCTATGATGCTAAAGCACAGCCTTGGCAGGAAAGGAATTAAGGATGAGGGAAATGGGTTAGGAGGTTGAGTGAAGGAGGTGTCGATGTACGCCCCGTTTGAAAGTTTCAGGCTCATAAGACGAGGGAAAAACAGAAGATGGTAAACTGTTCCACATTCGTGTTGTTCTGCTAAGAAAAGATTCCCGAAATTTGACGGTACGTCCAAATTTGACCCGGAGAGTAAAGGGGTGGGAGCGACTTGTAGATCTTGCATCGCGCGTTGTAATGAGTCTACAAGGAATCAGGCTAGCGATTTCGTTAGAACAATGGCCATGGAAATAGCGATAAAAGAGTGAGAGACAACCGACATTCCGTCGATGCTCAAGAGAGTCAAGGCCCTCAGAGATTGAGGAATCGCCAATAAGTTTAACAGCCTTACGCTGAACTTTGTCTAACGCGGACAATGCGGTGTGACCTGCCCCTGCCCAAATATGGGAATTATATTCAAGTCTAGGCCTAATGTGGGACTTGTAGATCAACGCTAAGTCGGGTGGGGTGAAATATTTCTTACATCTCTGTAGAAAACCCAAACATTTCATCGCACTTTTAGCGATTGCAAATATATGATCAGTCCAGCTAAGATTGCTGGATATCTCAATACCCAAGATCTTTAGGGAGGGTGAATTGGGTATATTCACTCCGTCGACTGAAATGGGTTGGGGGTGAACTGGGCGTTTTTTAAGGGACATTAAACAGCATTGAGTTTTGGATGCATTAAACGTAACACGATTTGCTCTGCCCCAAGCGAAGACCATAGAAATGTCTTTGTTTAATGATCTAAACATGCGTTCCCGATTGACTTCTGTAGCATTTCCGCGTGAATTCATTACAGAATCAAATGAGTACGCGAAATCAAGGGTGCTGTCGTCGGCGAAACTATGAATAGGATTGAGAGTAAGAGATCATTAATAAAAAGAAGAAATAAGGTTGGTGAAAGAACTGAACCCAGAGGTACACCGGCATTTATTTCGTAGGAATCAGATGTAACTCCGTCAATTACTACACGAATTGAACGGCCTGACAAAAAGCTCTCTATCCATTTAACGAGGGTAGGGTGCAGACCAAATGTTTGAAGTTTGACTTACAAGGCAGCATGCCAGACTCTATCAAAAATAATCTATCAAAAATATCAAGAGCGACAATATCGGACTCACCGAAATTATGGAGACAATGATTCCAACGCTCCGTTAGAGCAGTTAGTAAGTCTCCGGTTGAGCGGCCAGCGCGGAAACCGTACTGGCAATCGTTGATAAGATGGTTATTTTCTAGATATTTCAACAACTGAGAGTTGATGAGTGATTCAAAAACTTTGGATATGATCGAGGTTAGTGCAATTGGTCTGAAGTTAGAGGGGTCGCATGCCTCTCCTTTTTTAAGTATCGGCTGGACATGAGCAAGTTTCCATACACTTGGAAATATTCCTGTTGAATATGACAGATGAAAAAGTTTGCGCAGAGGTTTAGCCAAAGCAGAGGCGCAGCATTTTAAAACAAGGGGCGAGAAACCATCAGGCCCATTAGCTTTGGACAGGTCGAGTTTCGAAAGTACTCTAAAAACATCCCGAGTGCGAAAGTGTAGCAGCTTTTGCCTACTAGTGCACTGTGATGGAGATGGAAGTGGCTGCGATGAAGGTGGCAAGTACGAGTTAGCAGCAAAATTAGCAGCAAACAGGTTGGCCTTGTCCAATGAGTCAGTAAAAACATTCCCATTATAAATGAGTGGTGGTGTTGACGAACAGGTGAAATTGTTCTTTACGGTTTTTACTAGAGACCAGAAGCCCTTACTACCCTTTTGAGTAGAAAATACCTTCCGTCTGATGCTCTGGTCGAAATTGAACTTAGCCCGGCTAATTGCTGAATTGCAAATATTCCGCGCATCTCTATAGATACGTCTCAATTCCTCTGAAGGGCACAATTTATATGCCTGGAAGGCTGCTTCCTTCTTTTTAATGGCTGCGAAACAGTCATTATTGAACCAATTGGTGTTAGTTGGTTTGATGTTCTTGAAGCTATGAGGAATAAAGCGATGCATTCCAAACCATAGGATGTTCAAGATATAATCGGTGCTTCTGTTAACGTCCTTCATAGAAAAGCAATCAGACCAGTCCAGCTCTCTGAGATATTTATTAAGTCCCGCCCAATCAGCATTTTTATAATGCCACAATAATCTTTTGGTGGAGTTTAGATTAGTGGTTGTCAGAGAGGAGATGGAGAATTGGGCGGAGATTAGACAATGGTCCGAATTACCCAAGGGAGACGTCACCGAAACCGAGTATTTTTCTGGATGCGATGTTAGAAATAGATCTAAAAGGTGCGCGTTGTGCCCCGAAGTATCAGGAACACGAGTCGGACACTCAACCAGTTGCTGTAAATTAAAAGACTCACTAAATAGCTCGACGTGTCTTCCAGACGGGCTTGTGGTAGAAGAATGCCTGAGCCACTGTATGTTGTGGACGTTGAAATCTCCAGCAAGAACGATTTCAGAAGAGGGGGATAATTCCAAAATCTTATCGATATCGGAAGACAGTTTATCGAAGGAGCACACAGTGTCAGTGTCAGACATATTCGGGCTGCGGTATAAAAAGTAGAAGTGAATAATGTGCCGATAGAGTTTAAATCTAATCCAGACATAATTAAATTCTGGATTAGTAGAAGAGAATTGAGGGAGATAGGAGAATGGCACATCATTTCTAATATAAACCGCGATTCCCCTCTGAGGAGAGAAGAGCGGCACTAAGTGATAACCAGGGATGTGATACTGATTAATATCAGAATCGGAAACAACCTTGGTTTCGCTTAGTGCAAAAACTGCCGGATTTTCCGCGATCAAGTGGCAGTAAACCGAAAAATGGTTACTTTTTAAGCCACGAATGTTGCAAAAATTAAATAAAAATTTTTGCATATGATGATGTCATCAGTGACTTTGCTCTGGCAAAGGCAAGAAAGAAAATATTTTAGTTTAATATAATTCCTTAATCCCTGTAACATGTTTTAAGAGATTAGATAATAAGCCTTTGTTAATTGTGCCTTTTAAAAGAACTTTTGTTTCTATTTACCAGAGCTTGCATTTTTAAGTTTTTTACGAATAAAAATGATTTTAAGTTAAAGATTTATTATTTCACTATCTATATACTTTTCTAGTCGAGCAGTTTCAAAAAATTAATTTGTCTCTTTTTACATATTTTAAATCCATATAGTGTCTAGAATAACCCCCAAAAAAAAATTATGACGACTGAAGTAAAACTTCTTTAGCTCCATCTATATGTATTTATATATATATGTTTATATATGTATATATGTATAATATATACATGTATATACATATACATACACATTTATTAATTTTCTACAAATATTTAAATTTATTATCGGTTTTCATTGATAAACGAAATGAAATTACGAAATAATCAAGAAATCACCGTATATATCCCTCTCAACTTCCGTTCGCCTCGCCCGATCACACTTTTCGTAACGCTCTCGTCACGCATTCACCAGCTTACTCCCCAAGTCAAGCGTGCGTAAAGAAGTTTTACTTCAAAAAGTTGCAGCCGATTTAGAGCGAACACGTACCGGTAGAAAATCGTGCCTACGTTTGGGCCAAATGGAGAAGCACGCGAGCCGTATTGTTTGCTCAATAGGTATAAAAAATCTTTTATGTTCTGTTTGGACAAAATAATGTTCCTTGAATATATTAGTCAAAATCAGTTTTACAAGGAAGAGAAAGGCTTGCTCTATGGCCCAGGAACAGCTGACTAGCTGTAACCGATTAACTTCTTTTTTCTACTTAATAAAGATTATTGAAGTTAGGGAACCATTTACAACAAAAAATATTAATATTTACTATTTTTTTAACCAGGGCAAAAAGATCCCCTTTTTTCTGCCAACAGTCGCCATTTTATCAAAAATCACTTCTTTTTTCCAAAAATGGTCCATGGCCCCGCAAATTTATTCTACTTTGCGAATAACTTTGATTTTTGTGTTTCATACAAAAGAGGAAAGCGAAATCCTGCACGCGCTACCCGGCTCCAGAAATGCATGGATATCTCGCAAATTTTACAATTTAAAAAATTATAAAACATATTTTGTGAACTAAAGTAAATGTACTAATAACTGAAAAAATCGAATTATACATTCATAAACCTCAGCCATTTTTCAGGCCGCTCGACTATAGAACCTTCCCCTAATTGTATTTCAGTTTAATCCTCTAGGTATCCGAAAATCATATGTGACACTAACATATAATATCTGGACTTATAAAGGGCCCATATTTTATATATCTTAGGGGTCATATCAAGTCTAAATCCGGCCCTACACTCAGCACTAAGCAGAAGTCACACAGGTTTAAACTCAAGTGAAATTTATTTTAAATATAGATTACTGTACCTTTTATTGAATTGTAATCAAAGTGAATTTAACTAGTGCATATAAAGAAATTGTGAATTCGACACTGATATCGGTTGTTTTCGATTATTTTTACATGTCATATTTACATATTTCCCACCCCGCCCCAGTACTGAAAACTTATTTTTTTTATATAAATTTTACGGTCATTTCAATTTCTTGTGTTTTTTTCATTTTGATTATTTTAAGCGTTTCGAATACTTTTTAAAAATATTATCCTGATCTTTTTTGTTTATAACTTGGTAAAATTTCAGGAAAAAGTAGACAAATTCGAAAAACTATGGTTTTAAGTATCTATTTAGTCATTGCAATTAAAACAATTCCTTTCAAATTTCTATATATACTTCCGCATATATTTTATTTATGTAAGTGTTGTCGGCACATGGCACAATGATCTAGTATACACAGAAAACACTCTCTTTTAGTTCTACAAATTTATTAACTCATAATATTTTCCTGGTGACTCTTTTAAAAAAACGCGGTGAAAATTTTTAAAAACCAAATGCACGTTGGGTTGTTTTGACAACCCATATTTGCAAACAAGTCACTATATTTTCAAAGTAAACCACAGAAATGAAGATACATATATATATATATGAATTAATAGATATTAAGACTAATGTGACAGTTGCTTACGAATCGTTTAAGTGGTATAAAAAATGCGTGAACGAAGTAGTAATTCTGTGAGATTCTGAATGTTTTCGTAGTGAATTGATCCTTTATTAAAAATAACCGGATATTTTTGTACAGAGTGTATCTCCGTTAATTTAAAGTGGATCAACTTCAATTTAACATGTTTTTCTGGTCCGAAATAAATCGATCTTTTCGGTAATTTCGGATTTTTTCTTTGAGAGACTGTCAATATGTTAAAAATTATTATTTTTTAAATCGGGAAAGCTTGCCCAAATTTGTTTTTCCGATAAAAAACGTCCACGCCGAACTGTCAACCAGGGTCCATCATCAAGTGACCCCTTGACTCCTCGCTTGATGATGTACTAAAGAGACGAAACGCAATGCGTTAGAAATATTGTGATTCAATAAATTTGTAGAACTAAAAGCAATTTTTTTCTGTGTTATTAAAAACCAAAACAAAATGTATAGTTTTAAGACATTTAAATCTATCAAACTAAAAGATTGCGTTGTAATGTGAAAAATTGTGACAATCGAAGTGTTATTAAAGAAACAAGTGGGAATAGCAAAGCAAATGTTTCAGGCAATCAGCAACTTAAGGCTAAAAGAACACCTATGATCACTATAACTAATATTCGGACACTTTTCAAAGTCAGGAAAACATGTAAAGCATTTAAAGAAAAACTATATTTTTATCAATGTAAAAAAACTTTAAATAATAATTAAGTTAACAAGTTCATAAATTTACGCCCACCTAATATTATAACATTTTGAGATAAAAATATTTCTCTAATTTAAATGTTATATTTTAGTGTTTCTCCTTTTGCTTTGATTACCCCGATCAATCTCTTTGGCATGGACAACATTAGTTTTTTTGTAATAAGATATCGCTCTATTCTCTGCTAGTGTATTCTTGTATTCTTCTGTCCAGTTCCTTGTCCAAATTTTTGATGGAGATGCTGTCCGGCGACTGAGGAGTTTCTAGAACTTTTGAACAATTGTATAGACGAAACATATGCACTGTATGAACTTTGTGTTTCCGATCGTTATCTTTATAAAACGAAAACGTATTCAATATATTGAATTTTTCTGCACTAGTTCTTAGGTTTTATCGCAATGACTCTAAATATTTATACTGGTCCAAAGTACCTCAATTAAGTCTAAACTCCCCCACCCCACCTGCACCCATGCACCCCCAAAACATGACGGAACCACCTCTTGTACTTATCAGTTTGCTTGACATGTTTTTGGTTAAATTCAGTAATGGGATTTTGCCATACCCTATCGCCCGTCACTTCCAAAAACATTAAATTAACTTTTTTTTTTAATTTTTCTACATGAATATGTTTTATTCTGATGTATGTATTTTGTTTTTAAGTCTACAAGTAAGATACTAAATTTAATAAATTAGATAAAAGCATAGTTTTTCTATAAATGTCCGAATATTAAATGGAGCGACTGTCCCTATCCACAATCTCCGATTACATAGACAAATGATTTATTTGCAGATTTTCAAATAATCAGTTGATCTTTTCTATGGATCGCGACCCAAGTGAAGACCACGAATATATCAATAACGACTTATGTGCAATGACAAAAGAAACATACTTCAACCATTTTAGCGAGCTTCAAAGTCTGTAGAGAAGCGTTGGAACAAAAATAAATCCTGGTCAACGACCATCTCATGAAATCGTGCAATCAACTTCCAATTCATGCTGAGGCAGCAAAAGGCATGAAGAAATTAATAGACAATACTTCAAAACGACTGAATAAGCTTGCAGCATTAGGTCATTAGGTGTATCTACACAGAAATGGGACACAACAATAATCCATCTCTGGGAACAGACGCTTGGGAACACAGAAAAGTTACCAACTTAATAAAAACATGGATTTCCTAGCTCAGTATCGTACACTGGAAACATTAATGGGGACCTGACCAACAAAACCTCTACACTCAACTTCACACAACCCAACAACTCTATATTTACCATTCCTTGCAATCAATAAACCGTCCACTATTTAACGATTTACGCGTGCTCCAATTTTCGCAAAATGGTCATCGGTCAAAATCGGAACATCTCATCAAAAAACGACTTGTGATACAACTATTTAGGAGCAAGTCATACAAATTCAAGGTGGAAAAGTAAACACAAGTGCTCAAAGTGCGGGAAAAACACTACACTTTCAACACTACATAAAAGGGCACACACTCATCTCATCAAAACAAATTAACCCTCCCTTCCTCCCCCTCCCTTTGTATTCGCCCTTGGTTCTAGCTAAGATTCCTCCGATACGTAGTCTCATGAATTCTCTTAACGATAAGCTATTATATCTCCCCTCCAAGAATTAAAGAGATACACTATATATTATGAGAAAATCTGAAACTGAGTTATTCAAAGTATTCAGATAAAGACTGGCTAAGTTCAAATCACTATCTATTAATAAATTTTCAACTACAAAATCTTTTGAATAAAAATTTTATATTATATCGATGCTTGACATACGCGTTGAACTTAGAACCTTCTCGTTTTTGGGAAATCGGTTAAAAATTCATTTGGATTCACTTCTAACGGCCATATTCTGCATCTCTCTCTACTAATTTCGTTAAACAACTTCCTTGCAGGGAGTCCTAGAACTTGTTAATAATAATTTGTTTGATGCAATAATTTTCTTATTGCAAAATTCTAATTTTTAAAATAAACGATTAAAGAACTTGCAGTCAAGAAAATGTTTGTTAACTAATGTCTCGAAAATAACAAAATCTCGGTTCTAGGTAATTGTGATATTGATATGGCCCTAGAATTAATATGTTTTAAAATATGTTGGCGAAGTTTCCGGTCAGTGTTAGCATTGCATAAAGATCATTTTCATCCTTGTGTCGATTAAATATGTGGCTATGAACTGGAATGGGAGAAGATAAGTTGACTGGGTTGGCACTTTTACATGTTATATATACAATGGAAAAGTTAGGAAATTTAAGTCAGGGAATTTTCATTAAAATAATCCAATTGGCTTAAAAATGACTGTTCTAAGGCAGCAGAACAGAAGCAGGCTTTCAGGCATACAAATTATGCCCAGCAGAGGAATTAAGACGTGTGTACCTATAGAAATAAACGGAATGTATACAAATCAGTAATTAATCGGGCTAAATGCAACTTCGACCGATCGTTAGAGCGGGGGAATAACACGTTAACACTTTACTAGTGAGCGTGCCACATCTCTTTCAGAGATATCGTGAAAGACAGACTGGTTTGGACAATCGTTGATCGAAACAACGCAGATGGTTCTATCACGTTCGATAGATGGAAGATGGTAGAAGTCGCGTTGCTTAGGTTCTACCTGGAGCTTCTTTCAATGACCCCTGGTCCTGCCCCTGGAGCTTCTTAACCAGTTCAGCGACAGTTACTGTCGCTGTCACCCCTTCACCATCCCTCGAGGAGGTGAGGAGGTGATGCGCTACTTGCCTCCGTTATGGAGGATGTTACTTTTCGCTATCCCGGACAAGAGATTTAAGATTTGTTCTAACACTCATCCGCTGATGAAGATGATAATGGTGAAGGGAAAACTGCTGACATCACTTTAATTGAGGTATCCTTCCCCAAATGCAAATATGTTAAGAGTAGCTCAAATTAAGCTTCATCATCTGAAGGCAGCGTTTGCTCTCTTCTCCTTCGTCTTACATAAAGATACAAAAGCTCTTCTACATATCAACGCTGGTTATCGGAGCATACGACAACGCGCACCACACAGTCTGGGGCAGCTCTCTACAAAAGAACAAACTGGGACCTATATAAAACTGTCCTAAGTCCCAGTAACAAACCCTCGACAAGGTGATGGACACTCTTAACGCTTGCGTGTTATACGGCGACACAGATTTCTTCCCCCCAACAGAGTTAAGTCCACACCTCCGTGTGGTCGAGAGAAATCATGACCCATAGGAAATAGTATGGTATGCTTTTTTAATCAAGCAAAAAGAACCAATATTCCTTATGGAATACCTAAATAAGTTTAAAAAGTTTATCAGGAAGGCAAAACAATCCTCGTAGGAGTGCTTCTGCAATAAAATCGATGACACCTCTGAAACGAATCTCTTGCGAAAAATCTTCTTTCTGTACTTCGATGACCAGAATACCTACAATACTTTGACTATAACAAACCTATTTTACCAGTTTCTTCGGAGCTGCCTTTACAAAGAGCTTTCTACGTTCAGTTCCTATTTCTGGCCTTGATAATTGTGTCCAGTCTCTTCTTTCCGACCTTGCTTATTTATTTTATTTATTGTGGAAGTCGAATACCAGTATTTGTCTTGACAAAAAGGATAAGAAGAAGGATATATAAAATTATAGAACCATTGCAACCTTATCTGCAATTTCGAAGTTCTTTGAAGCAATGGCGATGCCTTAACTAAGCCCTTCTTGGGGGATTTCTAGTATTGTTTCATCAGAGGCAAATAAGCTACTAGCAGTCTTGTGGAATTCTCTAACTATTCTATTCCTGCCAAAGTGGCTGGTAAACAACTTTATTGTGTTTACACCGATTTAAGTAAGACTTTAAACTACCTATGCTCAGGTTTCCTTCCCCTTATTTCTGACCGAACACAGCTGTTTTTTTTAATTCACTTTATAATGAAATATCAAACACTTCTTGTGTACCCAGGGAGGTCAATTGAGCCCGCTTCTTTTTATTAATAACATGCATCTTGAACTCGAAAATTTTTAGCTATGCTGAATATAATGTTCCTTGAAGGAGTAACCCCATACTCGTGGTCCATTATTTAAAAACACTTATCTAATTGTACAATATGTACGTCCGACCCAACTTTTTTGCTTCCTTACTTATGCATAATCCTCAAAAATTAAAATAGATTTGTATTGATATATATTATTATATTGTATTGCTATATAAACAAATTTGAATTTTATTAACAAATAGAAAATTATAAGACAAATTCACTTCAGAAACACGAAAATTATTTTAATTGCCGACACAGTTGCTTTGCATTAGAAAACAGCACAAAACTCACGAATAACATAGCATAAACAGAATAGAATTTATACTTTTATCGAACTTACCACGATTATTTACAATTAACATAAGATCAAAGTGCGATTGTGCTTTTTGTCGTTAACCTTGTATAATATAGACCAAACAACTTTTGTCCAAATTTAAAAATCATGAGAAAATGTTTTCAAAATAGGATAGATGCATTTATGGGCGAAAATATTTTAGAATTATTATTAGAAGAGGAAATATTGCTGTAAGGATTAACCTCTATATTCTAATTATGTTAAATTTAGTGAGTTAGTTGAGAAAACTTCATGGAATCGAAACCTTTGCGAAATAACATATAAGCTCGAAATCAAATATTTAATTTTGAAACAATAAAAAAGGAAGAAAAAGTATTTAAATTAGGTAAAATCAATTTTTTCGGAGCCTTTTAAAATCATCGTGTGGAGTGAAATTAGTGTTTATAAAACAAATTGTGAACTAAGGCTAAGTTTAGCTGTGAAATAAAAAGAAGCATCTTGAATTGCAAATTAATTTTTTGGAACCATTGAAAGGTCGAAAATTAAACTTTAACTGATAATAATTTAAGAAAGTAAGTTGTGGTGAACTCTTTCTTATAACATTGCACTCAAAATTAAATTAATTACTATTGTAAGTGAATATTTGAACTCGAACTAAAAATATTGTGTATGTTTCATTGATAATGTACACCCCGTGCAACAAAAAGAGCCAAGGTGTCCAAATTGCTTTTAACGGTTGTTAATGTGCAACAGCACTCTTCTGCTACGAATATTCGCTGTGCACAGTTGCATACATACATAGGGTTCGAGAAGTTATTAGGCCAAAGGGCGGTACTACAAAGTACTAATTGCAATTTTAAACTCAATTTTAAAACTTTTAAGTTTTGAAAATACATTTTTAAGTTTAATAACAATAAAGAGATATTGTTGGCTTACTATATTTTTAATTTTTTATAAAATAACATTGCATTAAAAACTTGAAGAAAGTGAAGCATTTTTGGATTTCGAACGTAAAATTCCAATTTCGATTTCGAAAATAAATTACATATTGCATAACACATAATTTTTAATTGGGTTATATGTGAATAATGTAAAATAAAGAAAAATTACATAATAAATTGTTGTTATTTAACTTTAAACGTGCGGCTTTTTTTGTTGCACGGGGTGTACATATATTTAAAAACAAGATTAATAGGGATTACAATGAATCAAAACTTAGATTACTCGTAGTACAAATTGGCGGAATGCAGGAACTTTTTCTAGTTCAACTTGCTTACAAGGAAATCTTGGAAAAGTTTATTGCAAATTACAAAAAAGATCGGTAACTTATTATCAAAAACGACTCAAATTTCCACAATTTATGGGATGATGCAAGATTTAAACACCGCGAATAACTTGTACTCAAATTACAAAATCCTTCATAATTTTAAAGAAGACATATTGGTACGATGTCAAAAAAATTCTTGGACGGCTGGTGGTGGATCTTAACTTTGTTATGCGTGAACCGATTTGGATGGTGCTTTTTTGTTGCATAGAGTATAATCACCCATTGTTAATAATGGAAAAAATTTGGACCTAGAATATCGTAAGTTGGGGTGAGCGGGAGTGTAACTTCATAACGCGTAGATTGATTTGGATGACTCTTTTTTGCTATTTAGATATGTGTAATCCCCATTGGAACTACGAGGATAAATTTTTTTTATGGTGGGGGTGGGGGAGGGGTTAGTTAACTTTGTAACGCGAGAACTGATTTGGATGATTCCTTTTTTTTTGTATAGAGTATGATCATCTATTGCTACTATTAGAAAAAATTATTGTAAGGGAGGAATACGCCAACATCTTAAATTGTGGATCGATTTGGATGATCATATTTTTGATATATAGAATGTGTTCCCCCGTTGGTGGCATGTCAAAAATTTTATGGTAGAGTGGGGGTAGTGAAGAAGTGGAGCCTAATTTTTTATCATGTTGGATGATCCGTTTATTGCTGAATGGAGTATTATTTTGTATCAGAACAAAAATGTTGGCTTAGAATAAGAGTAAGAGGAGAGGCAATACCTAGTGTCGTAAGGCGTAGACGATTTAGATTATGTTGTACCTCTCCTTATTGGTTAATGAAGAAAAAGTTTGCTTCTAAAGTAACTAAAGAAAGAGGAGGGAGAAATCCCCTTACTTTGCAAAGCATACCCCGATTTTAATGATTCTCTGTCGCTGTATAGAGCACGTTGACGTACTAGCGCCATGGTAATAATTTTTTATCTGCGGTGGAAGTATGAAAGGGTGGCCGTGACAATATTCGTAATATGTTGCCAGATTTGTATAATTACGTTTCCTTCCTATAGAGTACACTACAACTGAATATGCTTTGTTCACACGAGCAGTATTTTTCGAGTCGCATATCTGAAAACACTAAAAAGTGAAAAATAAAATAGTTTTTTAGAAGACGTTTTATTAATTATTTAATTTTATATCTATTATAAGATATTGATATTGGCGCAAATTAAACAATCAATACAACTAACCAACCACGAAGATACAGTACAGGGTATTTCACATAAGGTGTGCCAAAATAAGTGGGCTGATAGATCTCACCTAGGCACCTTATAAGAAAAGATCCAATCAATGCACCTCCAAGGCGCACGCCGTTTAGCTATTTAATATCTTGCATTTCATTTTGTGAATTTTAAGTCTTCTTCTTGTTACATAATTTTAATAGAATCAAATGAAAATGAAGTCCGAATTTTAATTGAATCGAATGAAAATGAAGTCCAAATTTTAATGGACTCGAATGAAAATGATATCCAAATTTGAATTGGCTCGAATTAACATTATTTGCATAATTTTAATTGTCTCGAATTAACATTATGTACATAATTTTAATTGTCTCGAATTAACATTATGTACATAATTTTAATTAAAGTTATGAAATAACGTGTATAATGTTAATTCCAGAATTAAAATTTAAGGATTAAGATTATGTACATAATATTAATTGGGAACTTTAAATTATGTACATAATTTTAAATGGGAATATTTTTTAAACATTTTCATAATTAGAATGCCATGAATTTTAATTGTACTTTGAAATAAATTTAATATAAAATTGTTATTATGTTAAAGTAAAATAATATTTCGCCGAATTAAAATTTAATCTTAGCATAATAAAAATTGAACATTTGAATTTTTTCTATTTATAATGTTAATTCATTGAGTTAAAATTATGCGTGACATGATTGTAATTTATTTTTATAAACTTTAAATGTCCGGTGAACAATTATTATTTGAAACTTTTTCTTTCAAAACAATTTTTTTTATGTTAATAAATAGCAAAACGGCGTGCCATAATAACATGCGATAACAAATGTAATCCAAAGTCTAAAGTGCACGTTTAGTAATGGCGCGGGGTGTATATATATATATAAGAAATATAGTATATTACCGTCATTTTACCTAGCTATATGTAGTTTGTTTCTACGTGAGTGCCTTTATCTCACTTCGACATTGACATGTTTATCTTTTCTTAACGGCCAAATTTGTAGGAGCAAGCTTCTCCATAAAATGACTTGACAACGAAGAATTGAAAGCAATCAATTAAAATTATATTATCTTTAATCAAGGTAAATGTAGTCTTCTTTGATTTCTACCATTTTATATTAATAAAAGAATTAAATTTACAACAACGATTAAAACCACTGTTGAATCAAATTATTTGAAAAAGTGCTACAATTTTATTCAATTATTTAATTTAAATAATTTACTTATAATTTTATTTATAAAATCTAATTAATGTTATATTTCGTTTTTTTTTGCAAGAAGTTAATATCTATGACATGTGAAATATTTTTAGCCAGAGTTCCAGTACAATTTTAAGATACTATGATCTTTGAAGTTAATACAAATATGTATTCTACAAGTTTATTTACAACCAGCGCCAACGTAAAAGTATAGATATATTATATAATACGATTAAACAAGTTTAACTTGTCGAAGTAGTCACAAACAATCATTTTATGGAAAATTTTGCCAGTCTCAAATTATAATAACAAAATAAAACGAACTCATAATAAATGACGACCATATAGCAGGAAGGTAATATGAGGTCAGCCAACGTTACTTAAACAGATGGCCTTGAAAATAAGCCTAATGATTGCGGTTTCTTCAACAACAAGGACCGAGTAGTACCAGTATGCTTACATTTGTTTGCAGATTAGTGCTAATACTTTCTTTATACAACAATGAATGGGCGTAATTCTTATAAATATTTGTGTATAAGCTAAATTAGCGCTAGATCTACATCAAATTCTCACCTGCGCATTTCCGCTTCCATGTCTGCAAATGTTCAACTGCAATATGCAATAAGTCCGAAGGTCTGGTTCGTCTAATGACTTAAGGAAGACGGAAGACGTTGTAGATGCAACCTAACTATAAATTACTTTCGATTTCACTTATAACAAGACAAACCGGAAATGCTGCATTTACAGAAACACGAGACTTCTAGCAATTACGTCAAGTGGCGGCGGCACTAAAATCCCGGGCGATTATAAAACAAGTGAAAAACTAAGGAAATTATCACATCCATAGGTTAATCAATCAAATTCGATCGAATATTTACCGGAACTCGCGGTCGTATTCAAAAACCAAAGAGCCGGGCTTATTTCTGCTTATAACACTTAATGCAAGTCCAATTTACTGACCACTAGCTACAAACAAATATCTAAAGTTAATTTAAATAAAATTATAAGTAGCTTTACCTAAATTCTCTTAGCGAAATAAATCGACGGCTCAACGTACGACTTAATAATAGCGTGCTACTGCCAATCACGTATTCGTAGTTGGATAGACTCAGAAATGTTTACAATCTCACATTAAGCCGGAGTGAAAAATAGCTATAGCTGCACTACTCACATATGCTTCTTGCTAGTGAGGTTTTGCAAGAAACGAAGCTACTCAAGGTTCAGGTCCACTAAATGAGCTCAGAAGTTCATGACGCTGAATTTTAATACTCTTCTTAGCAGCAGCAGTCGTAAGATATTTTGAACAAACGACAAGCGAACGAACTTAGAGAGAAACATTTTCCTATACTTCTGTGGCTTGAAAACAAAATGTACCCATGGGCAAAAAAGAGAAGGTAAATGAGTAGTACATGCATTTAAAAGTACGATAACCAAACCATCCTTTTAAATTTATTTTTATATTTCAACCCAAATTTCAAATGTAGGCACGTCCGCGCTTTTGTACTAAATTAAAAATTACCAATTCTCATTATGGTTTCTCATAGCAAGCACCTTATTTTGATTATTATTTTTGTAGCAACTCCTCGAGAGGTTTGGATATCAAATAGCAAGAACAGCTTTAAATAGCATACAGAAAACCTTTTAGTTTTCAATTATAGTTAAAAACTGAAAGTAAAATTGACTTTTAGTTTTTCCTAAGTCGAGTTACTTTTATGCGCCACAGGACAAGACTACCAGCAAGTAATCAGCTCATTACTTTACATTGAAGATGAGGGTGATGAGGGTGCTATTGCTTTGCATTAGTTTTTGAGAAGAAGAGAAAAGAAAAAATATATAGATTATGGAAAAACAAGTGTATGTCAAGTTATATCAAAATGGATTCTGTAGTAGTTCAGCCATATTATAGTATGTCTGTCGAGAGTTTTCATATACTAGTTGAATTGAAAGGTTCATATATAAGAAGGAGAACTACAAATGAAAGAACGATTGTTTAAGGGGTATTTTCTTTTTCTTCGTTTAAAAAGGCACTTTTAGAATATCCTTTATAAAAAAAAGGTAATTATGTTGCTGGAGCCACACAGCTCCGATGACCTTAAAATTAGTATATTTGTATAATTCGCAATCCTGAACAAGAATATGTATACATGTTGGACACGGAAATCATTACTTAACATAGTTTTTTTGAAGTTTCAAAGTAAGAATAATTAATTTTAAAATTTTTTTAGATTTCAAAGTCACCATAGTGTTTTACGCATGTTTTGGAACACATGTGTTTTATGTGTGTGTGTTTATTTTTTTTCTGTGCTACCAGGAGGTGAGGAATCTTCTAAAGATACCAGTAACCCGTGCTAGTGGTATGCACGATTCACCGCCGATGCGGTGCATACGTGCTAAACCTCACCCCCCCATCCTCTTCAACCACTCTCCCCACGGGACTGCCATTAGGTATTACTTCAGGGGCCTGGTTAGCCATCATGCTATCAATCTGAAGTGTTAAACTGGTGTCTTAGACGTTCCAGTCTTCTCAGTTTCTTTTGGACGTTTATTATAAATTCAGTCATTTCGCTCCAATTTTCGTCACTTTGGAGCATATATTCAACTACTACCGATGGATTCAGTATATTTACACGCCATGTTTGGAAGCGTGGGCAATGAAATACTGCGTGTTCAGCATCTTCCTCATGATCTAAGCAGTTCGTACACATCGGGGAGTTGTCATGTCCAAATCTGTGCAGGTACTTTCGGTATCCACCATGACCAGTCAAGAATTGCGACAAGTGGAAGTTGTTTTCTCCAAGCTTGCGGTTGACCCAAGTTTCAATGCATGGAATCAGTTGGTGCGTCCACCTTCCTTTAGTATTATTGTCCCATCGGTTTTGCCACATTAACATCGAGATCTGTCTCTCTTCCCTTTTAATCTCCTTTTTTCTGAGGTTTCCCAGGCTCGTTGCGATTCTCGTGTAAATGCGTCCCATCTGGTCCGCGAGGATGTCAATCGGGATCATACTAGGGATGACACAAGCTGCTTCGTCAGATACCGTTCTATAGGCACTTATAGCTCTTAAAGTACACAGCCTGTAGACTGTTGAGAGTTTTCTTCTTGACTCTTGCACCGCTAATGCTTTTGCGCAGATTGGGGAGGCATATAGAAGCACAGAGCTCACCACTCTCAATAGCAGGGCTCTTCTATCTGGTTTGGGGCCACCAACATTTGGCAGCATCCTGGAAAGAGCCGCTTGTATGTTCGAAGCTTTATTCCAGGTGCGATTTGAAATTTAGTCTATTGTCCAGCATTACTCGTAGGTATTTCAGTGATTGTTTAAACCTGATTGTTTGATTGCCCACCTTGACATTGACGTATTCCACCGTTTTCCGGCTTGTGATTAAGATCGCCTCCGTCTTTTGTTCTGTTCTTTATGAATTCCCAGTTGGCCGAGTTAAAGGTGTTCTTGACGTCTAGTGTAACCACTGCGCAGTATTCCTTGGTCCATCTCCACCTTTTACCTTCTATGGCAGAAGCGGCGATGTCCACTACCATTTTTATTGCATCTACGGTGGAGCGCGCTTTTCGAAACCCAAATTGGTACTCTGATAAAGCACCTTTTTCCTCAGCTATCGGGAGTAACCTGTTGTAAATTATTCGTTCCAATATTTTCCCCATTGTGTCAAGGAGGCAAATTGGGCGGTAGGATGAAGGTTCTCCAGGAGGTTTATTTCCTTTTGGTAGCAGCACCAGGTGTTGCAGCTTCCATTGTTCCGGAAACACGCCTTCCATTAGACATCTTTTTAAAACTTCTACGAAAATGTCCGGTCTTTTGAGAATCCCTGCTTTCAGGGCTTTGTTTGGAATTCCGTCCGGCCCCGGCGCATTGCTGTCTCCTATTTTTTTGAGCACCGACTGAAATTCTTCCGTTACTTTCTTCTACGGCAGTAGGAGCAGTCGTTGGACGCTGCGGGAAAAGCGTCGTTATTATTTCTCTCAGCATTATTGGGCGTGTAATCTAGGGAGATTTTTGTCCTTTTAATTTCGACATAACGACTCTGTAGGCGGTTCCCCATGGGTTAATGTTAGCCTCTTCGCACAGGCGTTTAAAGTTTTCTCTTTTACTGTCCTTAATGGCATTCTTCAAAGCAGTTCTTTCTTCTTTGAAGGCACTGAGCATGTATTCCGGTCTACCTCTCGACATTTGAAGTTTTCGTCTGCTTTTAAGGCATTTTGCCCTAAGTAAATGAATCTTTTTATTCCACTAATAGCATGGCGAGCCTCTCCTATTGGGCTTCCTGCGTGGCATTGCTGCATCACATGCTCTATTCATCAGTTGAGTCAGTTGTTTCGTACCGTTTTCTGCGGATCCCAATTCCATTTGGTACGCATTCACTACTTCTTCGAAGGTCTCCTTGTCGAACAATGAATCTTTCCATTTTGGACCTGTTACTTAAGGCCGTCTTTGGCTAGAATTCGTTTCTTCTTTTATTTGGAACATAACAGATTGGTGGTCGCTATGTGTGTAGTCTTCACTGGTTAGGTCTATAACGGACCGCCTTCCGGCCTTTTGGAAGGTGTTTTCCTTCCATCATTAGCTATCTCCACATCGAGTACAGCAAGCGATTCTATGAAGCTGCGCCCCCTTGCATTCGTGACTCTGCAACCCCACTCTACAGCCCACGCGTTAAAGTCACCAGCAATGACCACCGGTGATTTAGTGCGGGCATCGGCTACGAGTTCATCTAGCTTCTTTTGATACTCTCCATGTGACCAACTGGGAGAAGCATAGCAGCTGTAGAAGTGTATGCATTTATTTTCGCCCGTACGAAGCCATGCCATGAAAAGCATGTTTGCCACAAGCCCATATTGCTGCCTTTTGGGTTTTATCCGTAATCCAGGTGGGACCGGATAGGTTTTTATAAGGCTCGCTGATTAAAACTAAATCGATGATATATTCTTCCTTAGCTTGTTTTAGCACATCTTGGGCTACCTCGCAGGGCTACCTCGCAGGGTTGCATAAGCCTCATCGTTTATTGGTTTTCGAAACATCGGACATTTACAGCTGTCCGCGATATGTTTGGCATTATTCGCGTTGTCAGTTTTGCAGAACATGCAAAGTGGCTCTTTGTCGCAATTTTGGCAATATGACCTTCAGCCTCACATCTTCGACTTTGTTTGGAGCGGTCTTGCTAAGTGTCCATATTCCAAACATCTGAAGCATTTGATGAGCGTTTTTTGCTGTCTAATTCGGCAGATTACCCAGCCTACCTTAATTTTTCCTGCATCCAAAAGCTATTTTGCGTTATTGGCGGAAAGGCTGATTATTGCTGTTTGTGTTCCTCCATACGCCTTTCTCAAGTTTAATATGTCCCCAGCGGTGACTTCTTTAATTTTAAACTGTGATCTTATTGCCTTACAAATGTCTTCTTTGGTGGTCACTTCATCGATGTCGTTGCAGATTTTTTCTGGATAGCTCGTTTACGGCTCACTTTTATCCATTTGTCCTTTCCGGTTTCCGGGTGGGGAATGTCAGATTTTGAACCGGTATACTTTTCTTTAAGTGCGCCTTCTATTGTGGGCGCACTTCTGCAGTGGGATCCCCTTTCCGTTTTTGCTCTACCGCCTTAAACCACAGAGACGTCTGCGAGGACTTGCTACTCCTAACAGCTTCCTTTGCCTTCTCATCATGCAGTTCAATTGCAGAGAGTTCGTAGAAAGCTTTAATACTTTCTATTGCATCCCTCATTGGCTGGTGTATGGACCGTCTTTTACCGCCTTCCAGCATATCCACCAGTTTTTTAATTTGTTCTTCCACCTGGCAGAAAACTTGTTGCTCTCGAATCCGAGCGCTAGCTTCGTCCTTTCTTCCTTGCTGAGCCTCATTGTATGTTAGAGACGGTGTTTCTCCGGGTGACCTCATAATTTTTGAGCTCCTTTGGAAAGGGCTCGCTTCAACACAGTTGGTGTTGTTGTCTCCTTTAGAATTGTAGCGTTTGTTGTGTTAGTTGTACTCATATTTTGTTTCTCAAAGCCGTTATCTCGGTTCGTCTTGTGTAGTCACCAATACGATCTCAAGGATATCTATGCAAGCAGGGAGGCCATGCGAGGGTTGACGCAGACCCTTATGGGGACTTGCGTTCAGAGCCAGATCGGTGCTAGTCAGGAATGTTTCATCTGAGCTTACACCACCAACTTAACGGTGACAAACCTTGAGCGTTCTTTGAGGCCTGCCAGGGTTTTAACGGGACGGAGGCGCTTGTAGCATTGGCCTGGAAGCCGTTTCTGCAAAATTTCACTTTTACATACTCGGGTAACAGAATACTACAATCGCCAGCCCATAGCAATCTAATCCTTAACGTTGTCCAGTATACCATAATTAAGACCTTACTGGGCTCGGTCTTAATGCCTAGATACATAGGCGTCCGTTGTTTTCTCCCGGAGATGTTGTCGAGTTGTGCTCGACTTTCTGCACTGCCACTTCGTTTAGTGGGCGGCATTGGCTCGTCCTGTTCCCGTTGGGAATTAGGGTTTCTGCTACTCTTGTGTGTCCATCTTTGTCTGGAATCTCCATAGAGACCTTTCAGGCATGGTAGACCCTGCCAGTAGTGATACTACCGCCTGCATATCCCTCTATGTCATTGATGCACGCAAGCTCTCCCAGCACGGCAAGGTGCGGGACACGTCGTGTGTGTGTGCGTGAGTGTGTGTGTACGTACGGATGTACGTTCTACACGGAAATCTCGCGAAAAAAAATGGTAACGACTTCGCTATGGTGCCATTCGAAGCGTATTGTTGTCAATAACAGCTGAAAGAAATTTAATCAATTTCGGTTTAGCCGTTTTTTTGTTTAAACAAAAAAACTGAAATAAAATTGATTTTAGACTTTTTTGAAAAGGATTTCTTCGATATAATTTGTTCTGATGACGATCGGGACATCAAAAAGTCGGATAATAACAATTTATTATGAACATAAATTGTTAATAATGATGAAAAATTTGTTATAACAATAAATAATTGTTTATAACAATAATAAATTTATAATCATAAAAAATGGTTTAACCTAGTTGAAAATTGATTATGAAAATTGCAAATTGAATACAAAATTGAAGATTGTTCATAGCAACTGAACATTATTATAAACAATGAAAAATTCTTATAAACAATTGATATTTTTTTTTACCACAAAAAATTTCCTTTATGAATAAATTTTGTTTATATCAATTAAAAATGGTCTAGTCTACAACAATTAAGAATTGTTTATATCAATTATAAATTCTTTATAACCATTCAAAATTATTAATAACAAATGAATTACAAACAGAGTGCATTTATTTGGTTTTCATTAAAAAATAGTGCTATAACGGAATAATTTTTTAAAAATTTGTTTGCATCTAATTACAATAATTATCATGATAAATTAAATTCATTAATTTATTTATTTATTAATTTAAAATATCAATTTTTTAAGTATTTTTAAATGACATAAAAGTGGGCGAAAAAGATTTATCTGATCTATTTGGTTCTGATACAACTCGATACTTTAAAAAAAAATCAGATATTTTTCTCCAGAACTTTTATAATTTTTTGTAACATTAAAAAAATGGTAAAAACCCATAAATAGTTGATATTAATAATAAATAAAACGATAAATCGAATAATATGAATTTTATTAAGCTTACACTTACTCGTTTGCACTATGATCATGAAATTTATCGCTATTAAAAATTAAATATTGTTAATAATAATTGAATATCGTTAATAACAATTGATGCGACACCCAGAATCTGGACCCACCCCACTAGTTTTTATGTTTCTTTGTGAGTAAAAATGTTAGTCCTTTCAAAATAAATCGACAATTCGATTTTTTTTTCATTCTCTTAACTACCTATGCGTGCAAATCAAAGGGTGTTTCAGTTAGAAAAGTCAAAACTGAGGGAGGTGAAAGTACCTGCCAATGGTTGATGTATTACATGGTGACTATTCAATCTAGTGTGCGAACCGGTTTAGGTTAGGTTAAGGTGTCCTATCGTGGAAGAAAAGGCACATTTAGGCCAGAATATCCCATTTTGACTACACAATTGAGTTTATGCACTCAACTCTATTTAACCCGTAAAAAGAGAAAAAGGAGCTGGCCTGTCTCCAGTAGAAACTAGTCCTTGGGAAGCCCAAAATATTTTTGACTAGAGCACTAGATGACAAGACTTACAGCCTTGCCTTGGGAACCATTTAAAACTCCTGATAAAACGAAGTAGGTCCCTGACGTCAGTAGAACCTAACACGGTTAACTCTTTGAAAAAAGGGGAGGGGGCAAAGACCGGCTCCTTCTGTTGGCTATAGCCAACTTTTACATTCACTCAGAATGTCACTACGCACAGGTACCCAGATGAGGCAGACGCTCAGCCAAGTCGTTCAGAATTAAGTAGCATGCTATTACCGTTTTGGGGTAGCATACACTTCCGTGAGAGATAGATATCCTAGCAGCCTGACTATCTGGGAAAATCCAAATATCATTCGCAGGCAGCGTTAAGTCCTTTAGACGATCTACGGCTACCTTTATAGCCATAATTTCAGCCTGAAAACACTGCAGTAGTACAAGCGAAACGAAATGAAAATAATCCGAAAAGGTATTTTCACCTACTTTGCCTTCCAGCTTGGAACCGTCAGTATATAGGTGCGCTGACTCGCCCTATTGAGAAGGATACAGGAATCTAATTTAGCGTTAAAGAAAGGTTTGGGTCTTGTACAGTCAGTGCTTATTGTTATTCTCCCCTCCAGGATTTTGGAATATCCGTAGTTGGTACGCGTACAAGTCTGGGCTGAGTACAGCCTTATGGCAGACAAGAATACGGTTTGCTTACATCCTTTTAAATCGAGTTCGCAAACCCTTCAATCAGCATGCTTCTTCTTCGAAGAAGGAAGAGTACCGGACTCCATAGTGGGAAATGGCCGTGCTGGCCTGAGGAGTATAGGAGCGAGCAGAGCCCACAGAAGTTTTCGCACTTAACCCGTGAACCGGGTCTGCCGGCGGGTAAACTCGCATTCTTCTTGAGCGAGGTTAAGACCTCGGTTTTATCCGAGGCGAGGTATTTATTTATATTCTTCATAAATATAAATAAATAGCCTGTCTAAAGCTGTCAACAATGTTGACCTAACTTCTACCATTGTAAGTACAGTCACTTCAAAAAGTGAAAAAATAAAATTTCGCGATACCCTAAAGTTCAGCATTTTCCTACATTTTCTCCGAAAATCAAGTAACTAATTCACATTGTTTTCTTTTATTAAATTGCCCATCTTATTACCAAAAAAGTATAACCTGGCAAGATAGAGAAATAATGTAGAATTTTATTCGTAGAAAACCTTTTAGGGAATATTATAAAAATCTGCAATTTAATGAAATCAAACTCAAATTAACCCTAAAATTCTTTTTGTTGAATTTGAAACTTATTACAATTAATGTTATTTTATTATGTTAAAAAGCTGCTCGATATGTACTCCGCTAATTTCGATGCATGCCAGGTGTATTGTAGCCAGCCTCTCCCGTATTTTCGTCGCTGTAGTCCAAATTCTGGTAACAAATTCGGCTCTGTTGTTAATTGGTCTTGAGTAGACTTCATCTTTTATTGTTCCCCATCAGAAAAAGTTTAATGGGGTAAGATCTGGAAATTTAGCAGGCCAAGGAATCGGTGCACCTCCTCCAAGCCAGCGGTCAAGAAATTGTTCATTCAGTATTGCTTTCACCATGATACCAGAATGCGCTGGTGCTCCATCGTGTTGGCGAATCATTGCCCCCAGATTATCCATAGAGATATAATCTTTTAGATCTCGCGGGGTATTCCCCAAACAGTACGCATAAATTTCACTATTAAGCTCTTGCGGCAAAATGAATTGTCCTATTAATTCCAGAAGCCAAAAGCAAAATTTTAATATTCTCTCGGAATCTCCTCCCAGTAGACCTTGGACTGGAATATGAAGATATGAACGTCACCATACTGGATGACTAATCCTACAAACTTTAACTGAAAACAATCCTAATCGTTTTGCGACTCGCATGATTAACCCTTCAAACTTTAACTGAAGACACTCTTAATAGTCTTTGATTATTTACTACTCGACCTTGGCAGAATCTTCCGATGTTTCAACTCACAATTACCTGCGGTTTAAAATTATACTTCCGCAAAAATAACCCTCTTTGGTGAACAGGTTGATTGGCGAATCTTCTTTTAAATACCAGTGAAGCCACTTTTTCGTTTCAGTTTACTACACAACAAATGCAAATTATACATATCGGTGTATTCCTCAAAAGTAAATTCTGCCAATTTTTAATAATTTTAGCTTAAGAACAACTTTAGTTATCGATTTGTTTTTCAACTAAGATCGATAGTCTTGCTGACCTGATCCTCTTTTATAGCAATATTTCCATCAGGCATTAGCAACAGAACGCCAGGATACTAGGGTGTGAACTCTGACTAACAAAAGCTAATACACTAATAATAATATTAATCGCAAAACAGTTCTTTCATTTTTGGAAGTGACTTTATCTGCAATTATAGAAGAAGAAGATCAACATTGTTGACAATTTTATAAAGACCAAACAAGCGCATGGTCTTTATAAAATTGTCAACAATGTTGATTGTTGTTGCGTTGAGTAAATCAAAAGATAAAAAAATTGTGATATGCACACCATGAATATTGCAAATTTTTACATCCCCCTTTAACTCCGAAACGGTTAAGATTGCCCTTCGCCATGCCATAAAATTTTTTGTTTGCCTAGATGAGATCTATCACAGTGTAGGGCGCTGGGCATTATTAATGAGAGTTTTATCTCCGGTAACAACTGAGTCAATCAGTTTTTTCTACCGCATTCACATGGAGATAAATAATTTTTTGATCATTTGATTCACTAAGTGATCACATTGTGGTTTAAAAAGTTCAGTATTTTAAAATCGTTCTTGTCAAATTGAAATTATCATAATATTCAGAACTACCAGAAACACTTTGCCCAACTATGTAGTCATCGAATACAATAATAAAATGACGCTTTAAAAGACCTCCACATAAATATTAAAAATTTGAGGAAACAAATTGAAGTACCAACCGCAGCATCAAAGTTGTACAATTAATACTAAACTAAAGAGAATTTATTAACAAAATTTTAGAAGAAAATACATATAATAATTAGTTACATAATTAATCCCACAAGGCGGTGTACGTTATAATTAAATCTCGAGATTATTGCATTTATATACTCACTTTCAAATATTAAATCACTCCTCTATAACTAAAATAACGAATTATCCTTATTTATAATTTTAAGACAATATGCAAAACTATGCCCTTGAATCGCTTTATTTTCTTATTCAGTCATTGATACCATTTCTTTTATTTACATTTAAAAAAAAAATTACATATGATCACAACGAATAAATCTTGTGTTACAATACACAAATGAAAACATACGACATTCAAAGTTTAAGGTAATCTCTTTCTATTAATTGTAATTGACATTACAATTAACATTACTATGTTCTATTTAATACGAGCGCCAAATATAAAAATTGTTTATTACCTAAAATGCTTAAATGTTTTTTATAATATCATGTGTCAATTCAGGTACGAAAATGTTTTGTTTTAAAAAAAAATACCATGCTAGTAATGATCTTGAAAACCCAAAAAGCGAGAAATCTACGACATGCACAGTGTGCAGGTAAAAGTAGCAACAAACCGGTTAACCTTGTGGCTAGTAAGTCAGCAGAAACTTATGAATGACCTCCAAAGTTGATTTAAAGTCGTTGACATGAGAAGCAATACCGCACTAATGCACTCTGCGTTTACTATGCTGATATCATGTTATAAGAAGGTTAAAAAACAATTAAAGCTACCAACAGTTTTTTCTTAAGATGTTTTTAATATAATACTTACTCAAAATAACTTGAAATGTACATATTGTACTAGCCATGAAAAGTGTTAAGTAATAAATATTTCCAATCCACTTAATTGGTTCTGAAACCCTTCTGAACACATATTCCGCACAGGAATAACTCACGATTTTTTTTTGTTCTATTCACTTTTATACATAATTTTTTTGGTGCTTGGTAGAATTTCTTGTATATAAATTACTGCACAAATTTTTAAGCTTAGTACTGTCTCAACCCACAATTAGATCTTCAACATGTCACGGTTTGGATTATTATTTGTGGTTTTCCTAGTTGCCCATAGTCCACATCAATCTAGTTCACAGAATGAAGTTTCATCGACCGCCGAATGTGATGACTTCGACTTTTTGAATATTATTCCAATTAAAGATATTATGTCCGTAGTTCAAAATGCAATAAGGAATGATGACGAAACTAGAAGTTTAGGATCTTACATTCAGACACCAGAATTTGGAAATCTAGTTCAAAAGGTTGTGACAACTACCAGTTCTAAAAAACTGTTTGAATTTTTGAGTGGAATAGGCCTTAATGTAGGACATGTTGTTGATAGGGTCGGACAAAGCTTACGATCATCATCAAGTGACTCATCCATAACTGAAACTTTAACTTCGGACACAGCTTCACCGAGAGTTAACGGCTTAACTCAACATATCATCGGTATGCTACCCGCTGCAAAATTTCTTCGCTGTATTAATTTTCGTGTTAATACTGATCCCATTTTTAAGGTAATCTAATTAAAATTTTCTAATTCTACTTTTATACATAAAAATATTTCAGACCTTAATCGATGGCTTAAATAGTGAAGAACTCCGTAATCTTATAGGTCATTTACGCAGCACTGAGCAGTTCCAAACACTGCAATCTAGTTTACAAGACCGTGGCTTAGAGATAAATGGAATAATTAACCAAGGCTTAAATTACCTTCGAATCCCACCATCTTCCTAAGAGGTCGCATTTTTCTGTAATAAACTCGCAAATCAAATATAGTTTTTTTTCTATAATTGGTATCATAAAGAATTTGGTATCTGTCCCAATCTAATGCTTTAATATAAACTTTATCTTATTTTAATGGAAATTGACGTTATTCCGAGTAAAGTAAAGCATTCGAAAAAACATTGAAATTGCTTCGTCGTATAGTAGTTGAGACATAACTTTACTTAATCAACCAAGTAATTGAAAGGTCAATTTAATGAGAGGCTATATTTATTTTCACAGCAAATGAATTCGGACCACTTAATCCTACTGTCATATTTTGCTGACGTTATAATGAAAATAACTTTTAGTGAAATCAATTGTTTCGGATGTATGTATGCTCTGTTCTAACTACCCTATTTCTTAACTAAATTCAAGGGTACTTTCGCAAACCCCCATTTATTTTTGTTGCCCTATAAGTTCGGTCATATTTCTGGCGTTTAGTTACATATATGTATATATATATATATACATATGTATTAGACTACCCATGAAATGTATGGAAAGCGCAAAAGTGTTTTTTTTGCTCCATTTGTACTTTTTTTTTGTAGATCATGACGAAAACATAAGATCAGTAAAAAAAAAATAAGGCTAGAGGAAAAAACCCATGCGGTATTCAATTTAAGCCGAAAAAATTGGCTCAAAAATCATTGATTACTCAAATGAAATAGAAAAAAATTGTGGAGACTGGTCTAAGGCATAGTTTTATAGAGAATCGAAAGACGAATGATATTTCATGATGTTCTAGTTGAGAAAAGTCAATTTTTCTTGAAAATTTTTATTTTTATTTTTTTAAAAACAATTTTTTTTAATAATTTTTTTTTAATTAATCTACATTTAATGCTCTACAAAATTGTGAATTTTCCAGAGAATTTCCGGTAACAAAAAAGTACGTTAGAACCGTCTAAAGAACTTTTGGGATGAACATTTTCAAGAAAAATTGACTTTTCCCAACTAGAACATCATGAAATATGTACATTAAAAGTTTGTATGGAAAAGTGTTCGTCTTTCTAGAGAATGAAAAATATGCCTTACTCCAGTCTCCAGAATTTTTTTCTGAACATCTGTATTACATTTTAGTAAATCAATGATTTTTAAGCCATTTTTTTCGGCTTTAATGGAATACCGCATGGGTTTTTCCCACTAGACTAACTTATTTTTTTTACTAATCTTATTTTTTCGTCATGATGAAAAAAAAACACTTTGCACATTTGGGTGGTGTATTTATATATATATATATATATATATATATATATATATATATATATATATATATATATATCAAATGTTGCTGTCAAATGTTGTTGGTGGATACTGAGTTTTTGGTGATTTTTTAGTTTTCTCGAATTCGTTTGTTTGTTTGTTGCATTTCGCTAGTGTTATTTGGTTGCGGGGCGTTTTTGTTGCTGAAGTGGTTGCTGTTGACATTGGTTCCAGCGACCTTCGCAGTCCTTCTCATTTTGTTTTTCTGTGGAATACTTTGTCTCGGAGGTACATTTTTTAGTATATGCCTCTGCCGAGGACCTTTCAGCTGCACTGTTTGATTTGCATTTCCTTCTCGGACTCCTGTGAGACTGCTCCGAAGTATGCCTGTTAAGTGGGCGCCTACTGGATTGGCGCTGTCATTAACTGTGATCTCCTGCTGGCTCTGCATTGCTGTCTGTATTCTTCGCTTCACGTTACTTTTGTTGTTCTCTTTCGACGGCTTTTTCTGGAGATTCTGTATTAGTTCCTGCTTTTGTTTTTGTTGCAAGCACTATCTCTACCTCAGTGGACTGATCAATATTTAATTTGGACTCCAACCTTTTTCGCCGTATTTTTCGCCGCTTGAGTTTTGCTATTGTTTATTTTGTTTGTGTCTTCGCTACTTCCACGGCTCCCCAATCTGTTGATTGTTTTTATTTTTCACATTCATTATGAGCTCTTGCAAAGCTTAATTGAAAGACATTTTAGACAACGCTAATACTTGCGATGGCATTTGTGGCAATTCGTTTCACCCCACTTGCCTAAAGTAGAGCCTGAAATCGACTTCGTCTTGTAATACGACACTCAAGAAGTGCACCAATATTAAGCCGCGTCACGTGCTTAGATTGATGAAAAGTATCGTCGACAATATTTTTTCAGAACAAGGGTACATTGCCAATGGAATGACTGCCATCAACTCGAGGCTTTCTGGCTTTCAGACCATCAGAAAGTTTCCTTTCGATAGACTCTTGGTGGAAGTTATTTAAAGTTGGAACAAGTAAAAACACTTTTTTGAGCGATCACCATCCCAAAAAATTTTTTTACTCCTATTATATGGAAGTAAAGCAAGTGTTTTTACTTTTTCCAATTTCAGACCATATTTGAGGATATTGGCACTTTAAATCGAAAAACTGACGACATCAGTAGGGTTCCGGACAAGTCCAACGATAATTATGACACGCTGCTTAGCAGATATCATGAGCTCTCGCAGAGATTTTCTACTATGTCCAGCTCCATTGATAACATGTACGGCATAAAAGCCAACTCTGAACATTCGTTCATTTCCAGTTACAGACCGGCTCTGCCAATTTGCGAATTTAAATTTAACATGGACCTCCGCTCTTCTAGACATAGTCCTAAGCAAAATACTCCAGAGTCGGCTTCTGCCACTAACGCGGATGGTCCGGATGCGATTGTGGGCAACAACATCAGCACTTAACGGCCAGCTAAGATCCCCAAGTATATTTTTATATCTAGAATACATCCCGAAATTACTGAGGACGAGGTCATCGCCAATCTTCTTTCTCGTACTGACGCTGCACCGGGCACTGGCAATCGTTCTGGCTGTTCTTTCACTTCATCGTTCAGAGTGCTGGTTCCGGAGGATTTATTCAATCAAGTTCTTTCTCCTCAGATTTGGCCCAATAATTCGATTGTGCGTGAATTTCTCCCAAGAACTCTAATTGGCTTTGCCGATGCGTCCTCAAAAAACGGATTTCGGAATTGTCGATCTACTACGCAAACGTAACTCGTCTTCGTTCCAAACAATCTTTGCTTCAAAGTAATTTGTTTGACGGAGACGTGGCTGTGTCAGGGAATTTTAGATGCGGAGCTGTTTAGCTCTGATTACATTGTTTTTCGTGGTGACCGTTACGCTGATTTGCTTGATGCGCCCGTTGGAGGTGGTGTTCTCTGCGCTGTGCGTCGCGATGTTCCCTGCAGACTGGTTGACATCCCGATCTCCGAGAAATTGGAGGATTTATGTATCACCAGTGGATTGCCTCCTAAAACTGTGTTTATTTCGACCGCTTATATTCCTCCAGGTTCTCCGTCTAATGTTTATGAAAGATTTGCCTCCTGCCTGGATGACCGCTCACACGCCTTAACGCCTTCCGACGAATTATTCCTTTTGGGTAACTTTAACCTGCCTGAAGTTGGCTGGGAGCTCTCTCACTCGGATGATGGGTTGGTTCCTTCTTTTGGGTCTGTCAATCAGTTTCTTTTATAGATGGCCTAGCTTCATCAAGTTTAACACAGAGAATTGCAGAATATTTAACGATCATGGAAGGTTCCTCGACCTCTTTTTTTCTTCTGATCCTGCTAGTTCACTGGTAAGGCGATGCTTGGTGTCCATTGTTCCTGAATCGAGTCATCACCCTGCGCTTCATATTGGTATTTTCATTGATCCAGTTATGATGTCTTTTTGTGTACCAGATGACGTATGTTATAACTTCAGTAAGGCTGACTTCCCCGTGATCAACAACTGGCTCTCAGCTTGTGATTGGAGTAGCGTCCTCAATAAACGAGACATTAATGTGGCCGTAAGATCTTTCTATAATTTACTATCTATCTTTTTTACTTAATGTGTCCCTATTTCTAAATCGAATAACTTACGATCTAACCAGCCTTGGTTTGATAGTTCCTTAAAACATTTAAAGAATGTTAAATGTAAGGCCTGAAAGAGGTTTTGTTTCTCTAGGAGCGACGCTGACTATATAACTTATTCCAATTTACGCAGTCAATTTTTATCTGACTTAGTGTCTTCATATAATAATTATATTAAGAGAATGAAAGCATCCTTACGAGTCGATCCTAAGCGATTTTGGAGGTTCGTGAACTTGAAGCGTAATTATGATGGATATCCATCTTCTTTGTCTTTCGGAGTCAGCGAAAGCAATGAGCTTCTGACGATAGCAAATCTTTTTGCCGGTTTTTTTAAAACTGCGTTTTTGGACGATACCTGTGATATAAGCTTTAAGGATTTTACCCATTTGACGAGGTTTCCACCGACTTATCTCGAATCCAAAGACCTTCTACTTGACGAAGTTACGATTTTGAAGAAAATCTCTACCTAAACTGATAGTTTTTCGATTGGTCCTGACGGTATCCACGCCTCACTCGTGAAAAGATGTGGTTCCGTTCTTGCTCCTATTCTGTGTTGTTTATTTTACCGCTTTACTCTTTGCGGTGTTTTTTCCCCTTCACAAAAAAGGTGATAAATGCGAAATTTCGAACTATAGGCCAATTGTTAATCTTTCTTGTATATCAAAGATTTTTGAGGCACTTATTTGCGATGTTCTATACTTCTATTGCAAAGCCGTTTTTGCAGCCGTTTCAACATGGCTTCATTAGGGGTAAATCAACTACCACTAATTTATTGGAATTTTCAAACTTCTGTATTTCTGCAATTGAAGGTGGTAACCAAGTTGACTGTATCTTTACTGACTTCAGCAAAGCTTTCGATAGAATAAATCATATCATGTCTCACTCAAATATTCTTCGTTATGCCGACGACGCTAAGATATTTCGCACTGTGTCTGACAATGCCGATTTCCTACTTTTAAATTTTGACTTGGACGCCTTTCAGAATTGGTGTTCCATTAACGACCTTTCCCTAAATATCGGAAAGTGTACTTCTATGTCTTTCTCACGGAAAAGGTCTTCCTTTCAATTTAACTTTACCATAGAGGGTTGTTCTTTAACAAGAGTTACGAAGACTAAGTTCCTATTTTCTTTCAATTCCCAATTTTATTTTGGGGATCATTTTGATGCCATAGTCACCAAGGCTAATATGACTCTTGGTTCCGTGAAGAGGTGGTTAAAGGAATCTTATGACCCTATCAAAGCTTTTATATTGCACTTTTGTCAGGCTTATTCTGGATTATGCATCTCCAGTCTGGTCACCGCTCTATGGGACACATATCAATCGCAATTGCTTTCGACTGCATCCGGGGGTCCATAGACTCTTCTGTTCTCTTGGCTTGTTTTGGCTTATTGGTTCTGGATGGCTCCCTTAGGAATCACGAATTTCTGCAGTTAACTTTTCATCGTACTAATTATGGATTAAATGGAGTCAGGAGTCAGCTTTGTTGAGGTTACTTCTCACTTTATGTACTTTTTGCTTTTTATGTAGATACAATTTATACACTTTAGCACTTTTATTTTCTGTATTAATATTTTGCAAATTCTTTTCTTATTCTTTCATCTTATATAGTTTATTATATTGTTTTTATTTAGTAATCAGCACTTTGATGAAATATTGTAAATAAATATATATTAGCATTTGCATTAAGCATTTGCATTAATGCCGTCGAAGGGATATATTTCGTAACTTCGAATAGCCATAACTTTGCGAAAAAAAATCGTAATTGAGATCTTGCACTCTTAAATTAAAGACTAAGAGAGGCACTAAATGATATAACTGGAGAGACAGACACAAAAATTGTTTGCACCCTGTACATAACCTCAAAAGTAGGAAAAAACGCCGTATTTCGGGTACATAACCGCAAATATCTCAAAATCCTGACGTGATGGGCCAATTCTGACCCCAGATTCGGATTCTACTCAGCAAATTACTTGCAAAATGGCCTTAGCTTTCCAACAAATAAACCATGTTGACCTGTGTAATGAAAGCAAAGACTTCTTAACCGCATCAAAGGTTTTAAAACGAGATTTATATGTTGATGACTTATTGACTGGTGCTGAAACAACTGAAGAAGCGCGTAAACTTCGATAATGAAATAATTGAGGTATTAAATCGTGGCAGATTCAGTATCAGGCAGTGGGCCTCGAATAATGAACACATTCTTGAGCAGGGCCGCCGAGAGGAGGGGTGGGCGAAGGGGGTAAACCCCGCGGGCCCGGGCTTTCAAAAGGGGCCCCGTCATCTAAGTCATCAACAGACAAAATTTTCCATTTTAATTATATATATAAAAAAAATTTCACGATCGAAAAAGTGTAATATACTAGACAGATTTTAAATTGAAAGTCACTCATTCGATTGTATATGGGCTCGTAAATGCTTAGTCCCGGGCCCGAAATTCCTTTCGCGGGGGCCCGTATGTGGTACCCCCCCGGGGGCCCGAATTTTGTCTGTACGGGCCTGTTTTTGAGGGGTTAACAAACAAAATGCTAAATGCGAAATTTAATTTAAATAAAGAGCTGAATAAAAAAAACGTTTGGCTCTAATAGGATACGAGGAAGGACAAAATTCATTATTCCGTAACTCCCATCGAACTAAAATCAAAACGGAACATGTTATCCGAGATTGCAAAAATCTTTGATCGGTTAGGTTTGCTTGGTCCTGTAATTTTACTCGCAAAACAAATTATGCAGGATCTCTGGAAATGTAAACTTCATAGGGATAAATCTGTTCCCGTAGCCCTTTATTCCAAATGGTCTACTTTCGCAACGGAACTCAATTTACTTAACGATATTTCATTTGACCGACATATAAAAATAGATCATTGCCAGCACATTGAACTTTATGGATTTTGCGATGCTAGTAATTAAGGTTACCGTGCTTGTATTTACTTACGTGCAACAGATGAAGACGGAAATTCGCATTGTAAATTAATTTATGCTAAATCTCGGGTTGCACCAACCAAATCGATTACAATTCCACGTTAAGAAGAACGGATCCTTGCTCTTGGCAAGATTAATGCAAGAAGTCACGCGCGCCTTTGATTTTTCCAAAGGCAATATAACGCTGTGGTACGATTCAACCATTGTTTTACAGTGGTTAAAGATAACCCCAAATTCATTTAAAACGTACGTCACTAACCGACTCTCGGAAATTCAAGATATGACTAAAATCGGTCATTGGCGGTATGTTAAGTCAAAGCATAACTCCGCAGATGTTTTGTCTCGAGGTCAAATGCCTTTTATTTTTGTCAATTTGTGTGTTTATTTATTAATTTAACCTTAATGCAAGCTATTACATAAAAAATACAAAATAACAAAATAAATACTACAAACTAAAATAAACAATAATTCATAACAGATTATGTAAGCTACAATATGATCTATGATTATGATAAATATAAACTGGGAGGAAGGAGAATTAGGAAAAGCGATCAAGATGGGCGGGATAAAGATATAAGGCTTTGTGAAGGGATGATTTACTCAGATGGAAGTCAAAGGAGGAAAGATCGTTGACTTTTCGAAGCATCCTGGTAATTGGTTCGCGTTGACCGTAGTTCGTGCGATGGCGGTCGAGTCGGAAAAGGGGAGTGGACCTAAGGTTGCGAGGATTGGTATATATGGGTAAGGACTGCATGATTGAAGGGCAGTCTATGGCACCAGCTAGTAGCTGATGAATGAAGAGAACGTCGGAAGCATCACGACGTTTACTTAGGGGTTGTAAGTCGATCAGTTTCAGACGGTCTTCATAAGGTGGAAGGTTCAATCTATCTACCCACGGAAGATCAAGTAGAGCAAAGCGAATGAACCTACGCTGGACAGATTCAATTCTGTTAATGTGGGTTGTTTGCGTAGGTGACCATACCTGGCTGGCATATTCAAGGAGAGGTCTAACGAAGGAAATATAGAGAGATTTGGAAACATAAGGATTGGAGAACTCTCTAGACCAGCGCTTCACAAACCCTAGCGCGGAGTTAGCTCTGTTAATTATGCTATCAATATTGGAACGGAAATTTAGTTCACTATCACAGATTATTCCTAGGTCACACAAAGAGGTAACGATAGGGACTGGTACGTTGGTTAACATGTATGTTCTCGGGGTGGTGGTAAGACGCTTGCGGGAATAAGAGATGGACTGGCATTTGGAGACATTGAGCTCAAGAAAGATCTTGTCAAAGGCCTTACTAAAATTGGTGAAGATAACATCAACATCTTTACCGTTTTCCAGGGCACATAGTGTTTTGAAGACGAATTCGGTAAGGTTAGTGGTTGTAGATCTACCTTTGAGGAAGCCATGCTGGGAGAGGGAGAAAATAGACTTACAGTGGAAGAACATGGAATCATAGACCAATTTTTCGAATAGTTTAGGTGTTGATGATAATTTAGCAATGGGTCTGTAGTTGGATACATCGTTCTTGCAGCCTTTTTTGAATATGGGAATAATATAAGAGTTTTTCCATAATTGAGGGAAAACCCCTTGAGTGACCGAGAGGCGGAAAAGCAAAGTAAGGGGTTGAACTAGATGCATGGCACACTTTTTCAGAACTATGGCCGGAATGCCGTCAGGACCGGTGTGAAAGTCATCCGCAAGCCCGTTAATACTGGCGGCTATTTGTTCGGGGTCAGGGTCAAAAGATGTAAACGACGTTTGAGTGCACTTGTCCAAGAATGAAAAGTAGCTAAGGTCAGGTTGGAGCGAATTGTCGCTGAAAGATTTACTGAAGAAGTGTGCAAAGAGGTTGGCGATAACCTGAGGATCTGATGAAGAGGTATTCTCGAGCTTTAGGGTGGAAGGGTAACCATTGGATTTCTTCTTAGAATTAATAAAGCTATAAAAGCACTTGGGGTCGGATATGAGGCTTGTTTCCATCCGTTGGAGGTAGGTACTCATGGTAGAGGGTATCACAACGTTCAGAAAAAGAGGTGTAAGCAGACAAGTAGGAAGAATAGTCAGACTCAGTCTGAGTCAGAAGAAAAGTTTGCCAACGTTTATTTCTCCTGTTGCGGATAGAGCATAATTATTTGTCGTACCAAACGGGGGATGAGGAGCAGTTTTTACGAGGAAGAAGAGGGATAGATTGTGTAAGGCAAGCGTGTATTTCCGAATAAAACGCCTCTACAGCAACGTGTATTGGAAGATGTTGAGGGATATTGCCAATGTTGGAGTTGAGGAGCAAGTGATTTAATTTTTCAAAGTCGCCTTTACGAAAATTGAAGGAAAGAGAAGACTCAGAGCTTGAAAGGGCGTGAGGGTGTACGTAGGAGAAAACGAGGATGGGGGAGGATGGTGGCGATCGAGGGAGGAGAGGAGATGTTCGCTTACCGCGACGAACGAGTTAACTGGGTCTGAGGAGAAGATTAAGTCTAATTGTCTGTCCAGAAAGTTTCTGACTGCACTAACTTGAAAAAGAACAGAAACAGAGAGCTGATCGGTAAAAAAGGCTTCTTTGGCGAAAGAGGCGTTCAGCGGGACAAAGTGTGAATAGTCCTCAGACAATGACCATTGAATACGGGGGAGGTTAAAGTCACCCAGTACAATGAATTCATCGGTGGCGTTAGCGTTCTCAAGCATGTTGTCTAACGTTTCAATTACGGGCTTTTAGGCTTCTATAGGTTGAGAGGGACGAATATAACAACAAAGAATATACAGAATACACTTATTCAGTGTTAATTTGATACATACAAATTCAGATATTGAAGAGATGAAGGGCCTGAGAGGCTGAAGAAAAGTGAAAATAACTGGCCCGATGAAACAATTAATCCATTAAATAGTCCGCGGAATCAAAAACGAATATATGTATGATTTCAAATGTAAATTTAGTGAATGAAATAAAGTATACAAATAGAAATAAATGTAACAAGAATTTAAACGTAGAAAATTGCATTAACTTCAAGAGATATTCGTCATATTCGCGGTTATTAAAAATCGTCGCGTACTATTTGCGTTTGCGTCCGTCAAATACATTTATGGTAAAGGACTACTCCAACCAGGAGAAATTGATGAAGCTGAGACTAGAAATTTGAAATCCGTTAATGCTTTAAATCCATTTATTAATGAACAGGGTTTGCTCCGTGTTGGGGGTCGACTTGAACAGTCAAATTTAAACTTTAATCAAAATCATCCCATTTTATTACCTAAAGCTTATTATTTGACAGACCATTCGAGAAGCACACTTAAGATGTTATTATAATCGAAATCAAGTTCGTCAATTACGGAAATGTGTTTGGTGTACTCGCTTTAGAGCGGATGCGATCTGCCAAAGGTACGAATAAACGAAACCAAAGCTTTCTCAAATGTCGGCGTTGATTATTGCGGACTATTTTACATAAAAGAAATTCAGAAACCGAAATAAAGTCAAATGTTATTTTACACCTACAAATTTTATAGGTGTAAATAATGAATTAAAGGAATTACATCACTTGTTAGATTCAGATCATAGACAAAGGATAAGCACACTCGCGGCCAGTCACAAAATAAATTGGCATTTTATTCCTTCATTCTCTCCACATTTCAGTGGCCTTTGGGAATCCAATGTAAAGATTTTAAACATCATTTTAAAAGAGTACTCGGAGATCAGTTGTTTACATTCGAAGAGCTAAATACGTTTTTTGTTGAAATTAAAGCAATAATAAATGCACGGTACGAGAGGGGGTGGGGGCACGTTGAGTGCGATATATAAATTGAAAGCGTAGTGTTCCCCTTATTGTGCTTACTACTAAATACACCCCGTGCAACAAAAAGAGCCGCACGTGGTTTTCTTTTTATATCTTCCCGGCTCAATTCGTGCTAAATAGTCTCCAAGATGCCCAAATTGCACTTTAACGGTTGTTGATGTGCAATAGCACTCTTCTGCTAAAAATATTCACTATGTACAGTTGCATACATGCATAGGGTTCGAGACGTTATTAAGGCAAAGGGCGGTACTACAAAGTACAAATTTTTTTTAAACTCAATTTTTAAATTTTTAAGTTTTGAAAATACATTTTTAAGTTTAATAAAAATAAAGAGATATTGTTGGCTTACTGTATTTTTAATTTTTTATGAAATAACATTGCATTAAAAATTTTAACAAAATGAAGCATTTTTTGATTTCGAACGAAAAACTAAATTTTTTTTTTGAAAACAAATTACATATTGCATAAAACATACTTTTTAATTGGGTTATATGTTAATAATGTAAAATACAGAAAAATTACATAATAAATTGTTGTTATTTAACTTCAAACGTGCGGCTCTTTTTGTTGCACGGGGTGTATAACCTTTTTTTTGTATTCTTAACCACTAAATGTAATTTTTTCTTACTCCTAAAGGATACTTTATTTAAAATTGTAATTAAAAATTTTTTTTCTTTTTATTATTATTATTCGAAGAATGGCTTGAGGCGGTTGTTATGTAGCGTTACCGCTCGTTTGCCAATTTGGATCGTCGTGTTGACGGAACTCGGAATTTTGTCTACTGTGTAGGATCCTACCCAGACTTGTAAGAGCTTGTGCTTTCTGCTTTCGCTCTTGAGTAGAACCTTGTGCTCTATATGGAGATTGTGAGAACGAACAGCTTTGTCATAATACTGTTTTGAGCGCTGTTTGTTGGAGAGAAGACTCATTCGCGCCATTGCGTAAGACCTTTGAAGCCTATACCTTAGGAGGTGATAGTAGCTCTCGTGACTGTACACGGGTTCTGGGTCTCGCTTTAAGTTCGAGGGGACATCCGCTGGGAAACCGTAAAGGCAGTCCATTGGTTTCAATTTAGTCCCTTCGTGTACACTTTTATTGCACACAAATGCAGCGGTTCACAGATACTGATCCCATGATTTGGGATTTTCATCCACAATTGTACGAAGATATTCGATCAATGGGCGGTGTGCACGTTCTAGTGCTCCATTGGATTAGGGGAGATAAGCTGACGTTTGAAGCTTTTTTCACCTCGAGCAGTTTGTAAACCTTCTTGAACAGGTCACTCGGGAAATTACTTCCCTGATCTGTGACTATTCGTTTTGAAATGCGGTAGCTTGTGACGAATTCTTCGAAGAAAATTCTTGCTATTGTGACTGCTTCTCCGTTAGGGACTGCATACCAATCGACGGACTTTGTAAGGTTATCTTGGAAAGTAAGGATATATTTGTTTCCCGTCTCGGTTTCTTCGAGGGGACCAACTATGTCGAGATAAACCTTGTCGAAGGGTTGTTCTGCTATATCTGTGATAACCATTGGCATACGGTATTGGGGTGATGTTTTCATTGTTTGGCACTTTTTACATCGCTTGACATAGTTTTTAATGTCTCGTAGCATGTGTCTCCACCAATACTTCCTTCGGCTACGTTTGTAAGTTTTAATAACTCTCTGGTGTCCGCCGAAGGGAGAATCATGATAATCACTTAAGACTGTCCTGATTTCCTCGGTGTTTGTTATCACCTCAGGGATTTTTATTTTGTTGATCTCAGTTGGATCGGTAGTTGGTGGGATTATGGGATCTGTATTAGTCTTTGCCTCTCCCGTTGGAATTTCATTTTTGTCGCTGAACGAGTGATCTTTTGCCTGAGGGCTTTCTGTAGTTAATTGCGCCCTTTTCGCTTAAGCCCTAGTCTCTGCGTTACATTTTAGGCGACTTTTCGTGTTCAAATGAGTGTTTCCCTCTTCGTGGGTTGATTCCATTTGGTGGTGGACTTGGGCCGTTACCGTGAAGGTTTGACCTTGGTCGTCTTCTTTATTTTCCCGCGGAATGCGGCTTAATGCATCTGTATTCGTGTTATACTTTCCGGGTTTGTATTCGATATTATAATCGAATTCGGAAAGTTTGTGGTGGAATCTCACCAAGCGGGAAGTAGGGTCTTTTACATTTTACATTTTCCTTTGTGAAGTTTGTGATCTGTATAGACCGTGAATTTTCGCCCCTGTAGGTAGCAGCGAAAATTGCGAGTAGCCCAGACAATGCCTAGCAACTCCTTCTCGATAGTTGAGTAGTCGCGTTCGGCCTTGTTTAGTGTACGGGTGGCATAGGCTGTTGGCTGGTCGCTCCCCACTTCTTCTTGGGAGAGGACAGCACCTAGTGCCCCGTTACTGGCGTCCGTGGTTAGGTTAAATGGTTTCGCAAAATCTGGATAGATTAAAATTGGTGGTGACACCAATGAATCTTTAATAGTTTGGAATGCTTGATGGCATTTCTCTGTCAAAGCGAATTTAACGTCCTTCCGGAGCAAATTAGTTATTGGACGAACTATTTTGGAGAAGTCTGGTATAAACTTCCTGTAGTAGTTAGCAAGACTCAAGAATAATTGGACTTGCCTGACTATTCTGGGAACAGGGAAAGTTTGGACGCATGCCGTCTGAAAGCAGTTTTTGGTTGATCTTAAGGATCGACAAGAACTCGGTGATAGCCGTTGGCGAGATCGAGGGTAGTGAAATATCTTGAGTGACCTAATTGGTCGAGAATGTCCTCGATTCGAGGTAGTGGGAATGCATCACCCATCGTTTTTTCGTTTAGCTTACGAAAATCGACTACGACGCGCCACCTTTTTTCACCATCTGGTCCCGCTTTCTTGGGGACAACTAGGAGAGGTGAATTCCAAGGGCTTTTGTTCGGTTGGACTATGTCGTTGTCCAACATTTATCTGAGCTACTCGTTTATGACGTTGCGCTATTTTCGGTAGTCTATACATTTTTAGGTTTATGAGTGGTTGATCTTGCACCAATGGGGTTTCGTGAGTTATGGCTTTTGTATGTGTGAGCGGATCACCTTTGAGGAAGAATATGTCGTCGTACTCGTGACAGAGTCGAGATATTGAAGATCTTTCTTCCGCGCTTAATGTGTCGTCCAAGTTTAGTACTTCCTTCAACTTGGCGTTGCGCGGGTTTTGTGCGACATCCATTTCTTTGATTGGATCATATCAATATTTTATATTAAGCAGGGCGGCCTTATTTTCGGCGCTGTTATCTGTGCGTTCGTGGGTTTTACCCTTTTTGTTTATTTTTATTTTTTTAAATCTACTCACCGTGCCGGGAATCTGGTGTGCTTTTTTCGATGAGGATGATGTGTTAGGGCCTTCTGGCCCTGATACCTTTGAGCAGAATTTATTGGCGCTCGTTGGCACTTGACCAAAGGACGTAGAAAACTTTTTGTGGCTACTGTTTAGTGCTTCATTCACGCCGGACGTTGAGGGTTCGTTGAGGGACTCTTCAACATCGTCGTATTGGCCGTTATTTCTTATTACTAATTTCTTACTTGTAGGTAACGCAGGAGTTATGAGGTCCGTGCCATCTGTTCGTGCACGACTTTGGTTAGACTCGCCAGCGTCGTTACTCTGGCTCGGAAGGTTAGCCGTTGGTACTAGCAGACCTTTATCAGGTTCTTTGGCTAAGGTGATGACGGTGTTGTCTTTGACTGACAAAAGTTATACGGTTAGACTTGTGAGAACTACTTGAAAACCGTTGTTGTTGAGGAATCCAATAGGCACTGCTGTGGACGCAACAGGAACTAGGCTGTTAGCCAAGAAGACTCGATTGTCTATCTCTTGAGATAGACAGAGCATCTCTTCAGGCAACCGCAAAGGAATTGTAACTACAATGTTGCTACAATGATGCTGCCTCATATCGCAAGAAAGATTATTAGTAGTTGTTTTGTTCGCTATTCGTCCTTCTGACTGACAGCCAGCATTCTCCTCAATAGATGCCTTGAGGACACTGCCGATTGAAAAATTCTTCCCAACAGGAGTTTCTACATCAGCTGTAGCGTTTGGACTCGGATTCTCCGATGCGAATGTTATTGGAACAACAAATTCCTTCGGGTTTATTTCTGTGAGAGGAAATTGCAAAGCCATATGTGGACCCTCCACATTACAGTTTTTTAAGAGGAAATCATTTCCTAACAAGCCATCATTTGAAAGACCGGGGAGGTTTTTTACAACCTGAAGTCTTCAGGAAATGTCTTTGTCTAATTTAAATTTTTCCTGGCAGGTTCCCAGTGTCTTTCCGGTACCGAATGGGGTTTGTAGATTTGACGTCTCCTCGGTATTTATTTCGTCGAGGGAAGATATTGATTTTTTCTTAATAATACTAACCTCTGCGCCAGTATCCACTACTAGTTTTGTTTGGCCATTTAGGCCTATGTCTAACGGAATTATTATTGTAGGAATACAGGACTCAGGCGGCTGAGGTGACCCTTGTTTATTAGCTGAAGGGTTTATAGTCGATCCTGGGAGTTTTAGGTCGACTTCTTGTCGTTTCCCGGATTCGTAGACTCCCACTTTTGTTTTTGCCTACAATCGGCCGCTGAATTTCGCTGAATTTATAATTGACATTTGACCTTGACATTGAAGACTCGAGGACCGCTAGCATTGCGTTGGTCCTGCATATGGAGATTGGGTGGTCGTCTGCTTGGACCTGGACTGTCGACGGGTCCGGAGTCGTGTCGTATTTTCTGCATGTCGTGCAGAAGGGGATATTTTTGTGCTTGAGACAATCAGAATAGATATGTCCCCGCTTCTGGCAGAAGGAACACGTGATGCTTTGCTCGATGAAGTTTCGACGACGTTCGGTGAAGTTGGAATTTGAAGTCGGCGGCGATATTGGGCTCTTAAAACATACCTGTGACGGGGCTGGAGGGCGGGGGTTGTCTGTTTATGATCGAAGAGCTGTGTATGCCTTATTACTGCTCTTATTTGGAGGCTGGTGTCGATTGGGCTTATTGCCGTTGGGCTGTAAGTCAGAGGGAAGTAGTATAAATATGTGGTTTCTGCCTCAAATGTGCAAGGTGCACCTTAAAATTGGTTAAATTGTGAGGGAAATCGAGGTCTGACGTCACATTTTTGCACATTTTACGTGAGGCAGAAACCCCATAACAATTTTTGGAGGTGCAGTTTCGGTCTTGTAGGCTACAATTGAGAGATAAGGAAAAGAGATAAGGATTTTCGGTCTTATAGGCTACAATTGAGAGATAAGGATTGTCGGCCATCTTGGATTTTGGGTTTTCGGTGTTATAAGCTACAATTGAGAGATAAGGATGTCGGCCATCTTGGATTTTGGGGTTTTCGGTCTTGTAGGCTACAATTGAGAGATAAGGAAAAGAGATAAGGATTGTCGGCCATCTTGGATTTTCGGTCTTATAGGATACAATTGAGAGATAAGGAAGAGAGATAAGGATGTCGGCCATCTTGGATTTTGGGGTTTTCGGTCTTATAGGCCACAATTGAGAGATAAGAATGTCGGCCATCTTGGATTTTGGGGTTTTCGGTCTTATAGGCTACAACTGAGAGATAAGGAAGAGAGATAAGGATTGTCGGCCATCTTGGATCTTGGGTTTTCGGTCTTATAGGCTACAATTGAGAGATAAGGAAGAGAGATAAGGATTCTCGGCCATCTTTGATTTTGGGTTTTCGGTGTTATAGGCTACAATTGAGAGATAAGGATGTCGGCCATCTTGGATTTTGGGTTTTCGGTCTTGTAGGCTACAATTGAGAGATAAGGAAAAGAGATAAGGATTGTCGGCCATCTTGGATTTTCGGTTTTCGGTCTTGGAGGCTACAATTGGTCTTCTTCTTCTTCTTTGGTTTGCATCTAGACTTAGATCTGAACCTTGGATCTGAACCTGGATTGTTTAGTAAGATAAGGCACCTGTCGGCCATCTTGGCTTTTGGGTTTTCGGTCTTGTAGGCTACAATTGGTCTTCTTCTTCTTCTTTCGTTTGCATCTAGACTTAGATCTGAACCTGGATTGTTTAGTAAGATAAGACACCTGTCGGCCATCTTGGATATTGGGGTATTCAGTCTTGGAGGCTACAATTGATTTTGTTCTTCTTTGATTTACACCTGGACTTGAATCTGGACCTGGACCTGACTAGGAATTCTGGAAGGGGATTCCCTGTTGACTAGATAACATCCGATTGCATAACGTCATAGGAGGGAATTCCCTGACGTCACATTTTGGCTAGTCATCTGTTGGCTAATTTAGTGAAATTTAATTAAAAAAGCAGAGGTATCTGGATTTGAACAGCGGACCCTGAGTTTCACAGAAAAGTGCTCTAACCATGGGGTTATCAAGCTAATTGGCAATGGTACTTCTAAGTCGGTGAATGTTGGAGCTAAAAATAGAAAATTGGATTTTTACTTTAATTAGTGAAAAAAGCGATTTAAAAATAACATCAACAATTTTGTTTTAATTCATTGATAAATAATTAATAAATATCTGGCTCAATTTCTTTTAACATAAAAAATCCGCTGATAAGTAGTAGTAAACATTTGGATTCAATTCGTTAGCGTAAGAAATTTGCCGATAAGAGTTGAATGGCCCAGAATGTTTTGGGGTGATAAGAAAAAAAAAAACGATTCGCTGTAGTAACCTCGAACTTTAAAAGATTGTCATGCAATTTCTTTTCCAGATCTAAATATAGACATTAATTCGAGGTCATATTATTAATAATTTTGTGTTTTATGCAACTAGCAAGTAAGTCGTTCCACCGATTACGTCATCTGGATCTTGATTACTAGTTAATATAACACCATTGAGGAATAGCCAAAGGAATTTCTGTAATTAGGGAAAAAAATCTGATGTTTAAAAATAACATGCATCGCTTTACATAAATCCGTTGATAAGTAATAAACGTCTAGTCAAGGTAGCTGAAATGGCTTCTTTCGATACTTTGAAGAGGTTTATCATGGGAAGAACTTGCAAAGAAAATAAATATCTTTTCATAGCCTTAAACTTCGTTTCTTTATGGTTCAGCCGTAATAATCTTAATAACGGAAACCATTGATTCGTAATTATGCTTTAAATTTATACCAAACTAGCAGCTAACAAACCCATATAACAACCTGAAACAAACAAAATCGAGGTAGAACTAGAACTAACTAACTAACAACTAGAACAAACAAAATCGAGGTAGCTAAAATTTCCTCTTTCGATGCTTTAAAGAGATTTATCATGTGAAGAACTTAAGAAATTAAATTTTTTATATGCGTTATATAACAATAGACCCAAATTGTGATCTCACCGAGTTCAGTTTACTTTGAGTCCATATTTTTTTTTGAATCGTAATTATGTTTTAAATTTAAACCAAACTGACAGCTAACAACCCTATATAACATTTAAAATTTAATTTTTGTATGCGTCATGTAAGCTGCGACCCAAATTGTGAGCTCACAGAGCCAAACGAACGAAAAACTACTATCAAAATAACCTTTTCAAAATTTATAGAGAAATGCAGCTGAACCAATTGAAAGAAATTTAAAGCGCATTAAACAGTAGCTTTAATAATCGTATTGAAAGCTTTCTATTGGAAAAGGATGATGAAGGAATTTTGGATCTAAAACAATTTTTCTACAAAATCAAACCTCAAGTTATAAATCTTCTTGAAGCAAGTTTACAGAAAATCCTCTGAATTAGGCTCAAGGAAATTGATATGTTACCTAGAAGATACATTTCATTATATAATCCATTATAAAAATCTCCAAAAAGTAGTTTAAAGTATGAATTGAAGTTTTCATGCATTCATAGAGCTCTTTGATTCAGACAATGGAATTGATTAAAACAATATATTGATCTTAGTACTTTGCATAGATCAAAAGCTGTTAACACTTTCCGATCTTAAGCTCTTGTGATGGAATTTGTATTTATCACGATGAATGATACTAATTTTGTGTTCTTAAGTATATTCAAATGTTCAACAGATTCTTACTATTGTCAAGACTTATTCTAATATCGTCATTAAATCTTTTGGTTGGAGCACAGTTCAGGTTACTTAAATTATCACAGTTTAATTAACAAAAATTTTTAGATTCATATAGATTAGATTTCTCTAGCGTAGAAAAATTAGCGAATAATTCATCTGATGAAAACTTAATATTAACCATAGAGAAATGCAGCTGACCCAATTGAAAGAAATTTAAAGCGCATTAAACAGGGCTTTAATAATCATATTGAAAACTTTCTATTGGAAAATGATGAAGGAATTTTGGATCCAAAACAATTTTTCTATAAAATCAAACCTCAAGTTATAAATCTTCTTAGAGCAAGTTTACAGAAACACAATGCTATAAAGTTCAATATTGAATTATTTTGTGAATTTTGTGAATTTATGAAATATGCTAGAACTGATGATGTAGATTATTTTCAATTTCCAGACATATTCGATAGAATGATGAAACAAATTATTGCAAAATCTGAAGAATTTCAAGAAATTGATAGCGGCTGGATTCTTCTAAGAATCATCCACATTGAAGTGGAAGTATGATTATCGTTTATTTATTAAAGCCTTAGATGTAATATTAAAGGTGCAATAAATATTAAAACGTTAAATAAGGAGCGCTATGTGTCAATCTCGAAAAGAATTTATGTTGCAAGAAATCAAAGTATAGAAATACGATTTTTAGATTCATACAGATTTATGTCCTCTAGCGTAGAAAAAATGCTCTTTGATTTAGACAATCGAATTGGTTAAAACAATATGTTGATCTTAATACTTTGCATAGATCAAAAGCTGCTAACACTTTTCAAAATTTTTTTTTCAAATTAGATAATAATGCTGTCTACGGCAAAGCAATGAAAAATGTTAATAAGAGTTGAGATATTAAAATAGCTACGGAATGGGAAAGTCGAGGTAAACATTTAGGTCTTCGTGCTTTAATTGCAAATATTGCAAATATTTACAATAAATATGGCTGCAATAGAATTAAGCAAAGTAAAAGTGACTTATAACAAACCAGTTTATTTAGACTTTGTAGTTCTTGAAATATCGAAATTTAAAATGTATCAATTCCATTACGACTATATAAAATCAAAGTATGAAGATAGAGTTAAGTTAAATTATATGGATACAGGTTCCTTTATTTATACAATTAAAACTATTAATTTTTAAAGTGATATTTCAGATGAGAGAAATGAAAGATTTGATACTTCAGAATCCAGTCCAAACAAACCTTTTAGTCTTCCACTAAAAAATAAAAAGAAATTAGGTTGCTTATCTATACAAAATTTTGAATCTATAAAAAAGCGAAGGGTGTTAAAAAGACGTCTGTTAACAAGTTAACTCATTAATTCATCACTCAAAGCCTCAACAGATTTTTCTGCATATAGTTGACTTTCAGTTTTTCCCTTCTCCCACAGTAAGCTTAGAAAGTCTGACGAATAACTTATCTGATTCTGAATTTAAAACTTAAAACTGTCATTAGTAAGATTACGTTAGAATGTATAGGATTGAAATCAAAGATCTATTCTTTACGAGTATAAAGCAAGAAAGATATTAAGAAAGCTACATTTTAAACTAATTTTTAGATTAACGAGAAATTGTGAAAATGAGAATCATTAATAAATTTATGTAGAATGAAAAATAAATGACTAAATTAATAAAATGCTATTTTAACATTACCAGAAAGACTTTTATTAGTATAAAATAGACATTTAATTCTTATTTATAACTATTGCTTTTCTAGGAAATTTCTTAAAAGGTAAACATTTTCCATCGCGCTTTATACAAAAATTTAAGAGAGGATACATTTGGACACTGTAATTCTTCTTCCATATTATATACCTCATATGGGAGTGTTTCAGAATTTAACCTTAATTACAACAAGTCTTCTTATACAATTTTTTCTGGTTGGTTTATGAAGTTCATTAACTACTTGTATTTCATTCATTTTGTAGTTGTCAGAGATTCTACATTAATCAACGCTATTAAAGTGTCTTTAATTTTTCTATATATAGAACTATATATTTCATCAACTTCTGCTGAGCATCAACAATTCATTCATTCATTCATTCATTTGTATACAAATCGTATGCTATTTTCAGTTTTCCTTATAGAGCCGCAATTGATTTATTTCTAAGTAGCTCAATTTAATAGCATACAGATCAAGAACTCCTCAAAAAATCATCCAAATTTGACAACACTGTATGATTAGAGGGTTAAAAGCTATATTGAGATATTTATACTATAATGTCAGCTTCTCTCAGTTTTTTAATTATTAACATTATTTCATTGTTATGACTATCATTACCAGCCTGTTTTGATGCTATTAGTAGGCGTAAACGATCAACTAATTCATTAGGATTTTCAAAGTAAGTATAGCCAGTATTAGTCTTTGGTATTTGTATTAAGCCCTGACCTTTTGGGGATGTGAGCTTCTTAATGATGGTTTTATACTTCTTGCTTCTGTTTCCTTTTATTCGACCATCATCCATATAATTGCGTTTATAAGCATTAGTGTCATTCATAATGTTTCTGTAGTTGTTCATATCATCTGACGTGTATAGTTGTTTAGGGGTTTTTATGAAGAGCAATTCGAGAAGTCCTGGAGTAATGCTATATACTTTTTCTTTAAGAATGATATTGTCACCATCAACTTGAAGAATCGAGTTGCCAATTTTCCAGTTGTTACCATCAAAGTAAACCCCAAAAGATTTATCAATTTTTGTGCTCTTGTTTTCATATAATTTAATGTATTTCGAAATTGAAGGGTTATTGGACAAATCATCGATAGAAAGCGTCTTTGTTAGAGTAGATGAATTTGGAGGTGTATGTAGCAAATTCTTCATTATCATCATCTTCACTATTAGTAGAGCTATCGGAAATTCTAGAATAATCTCCAAGTTTACTTGAAGTACTAGCTGGCTCTGCTTTGAAGTATTTATGTTTAGGTTGAGGTGTTAAAATTTCACTGTTATTATATTTATCAATACCAGGATCCATTTTCAAGAGTTTACGTTTATATGAGTTTACTGAAGCATCGCTCTTTGACTCATCCTTGATTTGTGCAACAAGTGTCTCAAGCGGCTTGGTGATGGACTTAAAAGTTTGCTCTAGCTGAGTCTCTGTTTCAATTTTTTCCATCTTAAGAGCTTTAAACTTTTTTCTGATGGTATTTCGCACCCTCGCTATTTCCTTAGTAAGCTTCTCATCCATATTGATCTTATTTAAGAACCAAGTCTAAAAGACATGAAACAGTAAACATGAATCATAAAACAATAAACATGAAACATGAAACAAGAATCATGAATCATGAATCATGAAACATGTAACATGAAACAATAATTACCTATGTGAAGTATCCTCTGAACTGTTTCCATCAAAGTGTTAGTATTAGCTAATAAATCATTGTTCATCCCTCTCCTTTTATAGTACGTATCATGAATACATCAAATCCCTTTCGGTAGCACCACTTACACATTGCGTTGTTTTTATTAATCACCAAAAATCCATATTTATACTTCCAAAATTCAGCACACGCATTACGAAATTTTCCAAACGTCATATCTGTATCCACATGATCATAAGATATATGTTTAAAATAGTGATCACTTGCAAATACTTTTTGCAAAGGAACGCTGCACAGAATATAACAAAGTTGTAGCTGTAAAGTTCTTATTTTTCTCATATATTCAAAGATATATTTCACTTTTCAACGCCTAAAAAAGCCCGATAGTTGACAGCACTTATGAAGTTTACTTAGGTGACGATAACGAATGGAAAATTGGAAAATTGCAATTGAGAAAGATTAGATTAGGTCTATGTAAATTGCTTTTTATGAAACAACCTGTAAAACTTTGTATAGTAAGGATGAGTTGAAAGATTATCAAGATATCTTAGAAGAGAATACAGGGTTATAAATATCGACTTCAACAGATCATTTTTAGTGTTTAGATAACCACCAATATGTTTAAATGTATAGAATGCAACAAATTCTTTAGCCGGAGAGATAGTCTTTTAAGACATAAGAGACGGTCAATACATTTATTGAAAGAGAAAAATCGTGAAGACGAACATAGCAAGTTTATTGTGAAGGAATGGACAATTTTGACAAATGGAAACCAAATGCAGCACTTTATTTTTCAAACTCCATTTAGATTTAAGCATTTCACAACTGAAAAGACAGAAAGAAGCGAAGTGATTGCATCATAATTACCATGGATTGAATTGGAACGATGGATATATCCCCTAACATCAAATACGTACTATAGTGACTCCTTTAATAAGAAACAAAGTACTTTATGTGAAAGGCTGTGAAAAGGTTTGCTGGATCAAAAATACATTTGATGAAGGTGTAATAGTATATAATATGGAAGAAGAATTGCAGTGTCCAAATTTATCTTCTCTTAAATTTTTGTATAAAACCCATAAGGGGAATGCTCAAGAAAATGTTTAGCTTTTAAGAAATTTTCTAGAAAAGTAATAGAAGATAGAAATAAGAATTAAATGTCTTATTATTTAATACTAATAAAAGTCTTTCTGTAAATGTTAAAATAGCATTTTATTAATTTAGTCATTTATTTTTCCTTCAACATAAATTTATTAATGATGCTCATTTTCACAATTTCTAGTTAATCTAACAATTAGTTTCAAATGTAGCTTTCATAATATCTTTCTTGCTGTCTACTTGTAAAGAATAGATCTTAGATTTAAATCCTATACATTCTAACGTAATCTTACTAATGACATTGGGATTTGCAATTAAAGCACGAAGACCTAAATGTTTACCTCGACTTTCCCATTCCGTAGCTATTTTAATATCTCAACTCTTATTAACATTTTTCATTGCTTTGCCGTAGACAGCATTATTATCTAATTTGAAAAAAAAATTTTGAAAAGTGTTAGCAGCTTTTGATCTATGCAAAGTATTAAGATCAACATATTGTTTTAACCAATTCGATTGTCTAAATCAAAGAGCATTTTTTCTACGCTAGAGGACATAAAACTGTATGAATCTAAAAATCGTATTTCTATACTTTGATTTCTTGCAACATAAATTCTTTTCGAGATTGACACATAGCGCTCCTTATTTAACGTTTTAATATTTATTGCACCTTTAATATTACATCTAAGGCTTTAATAAATAAACGATAATCATACTTCCACTTCAATGTGGATGATTCTTAGAAGAACCCAGCCGCTATCAATTTCTTGAAATTCTTCAGATTTTGCAATAATTTGTTTCATCATTTTATCGAATATGTCTGGAAATTGAAAATAATCTACATCATCAGTTCTAGCATATTTCATAAATTCACAAAATAATTCAATATTGAACTTTATAGCATTGTGTTTCTGTAAACTTGCTCTAAGAAGATTTATAACTTGAGGTTTGATTTTATAGAAAAATTGTTTTGGATCCAAAATTCCTTCATCATCATTTTCCAATAGAAAGTTTTCAATATGATTATTAAAGCCCTGTTTAATGCGCTTTAAATTTCTTTCAATTGGGTCAGCTGCATTTCTCTATGGTTAATATTAAGTTTTCATCAGATGAATTATTCGCTAATTTTTCTACGCTAGAGAAATCTAATCTATATGAATCTAAAAATTTTTGTTAATTAAACTGTGATAATTTAAGTAACCTGAACTGTGCTCCAACCAAAAGATTTAATGACGATATTAGAATAAGTCTTGACAATAGTAAGAATCTGTTGAACATTTGAATATACTTAAGAACACAAAATTAGTATCATTCATCGTGATAAATACAAATTCCATCACAAGAGCTTAAGATCGGAAAGTGTTAACAGCTTTTGATCTATGCAAAGTACTAAGATCAATATATTGTTTTAATCAATTCCATTGTCTGAATCAAAGAGCTCTATGAATGCATGAAAACTTCAATTCATACTTTAAACTAATTTTTGGAGATTTCTATAATGGATTATATAATGAAATGTATCTTCTAAGTAACATATCAATTTCCTTGAGCCTAATTCAGAGGATTTTCTGTAAACTTGCTTCAAGAAGATTTATAACTTGAGGTTTGATTTTGTAGAAAAATTGTTTTAGATCCAAAATTCCTTCATCATCCTTTTCCAATAGAAAGCTTTCAATACGATTATTAAAGCCCCTGTTTAATGCGCTTTAAATTTCTTTCAATTGGTTCAGCTGCATTTCTCTATAAATTTTGAAAAGGTTATTTTGATAGTAGTTTTTCGTTCGTTTGGCTCTGTGAGCTCACAATTTGGGTCGCAGCTTACATGACGCATACAAAAATTAAATTTTAAATGTTATATAGGGTTGTTAGCTGTCAGTTTGGTTTAAATTTAAAACATAATTACGATTCAAAAAAAAATATGGACTTAAAGTAAACTGAACTCGGTGAGATCACAATTTGATTCTATTGTTATATAACGCATATAAAAAATTTAATTTCTTAAGTTCTTCACATGATAAATCTCTTTAAAGCATCGAAAGAGGAAATTTTAGCTACCTCGATTTTGTTTGTTCTAGTCTAAATTCACAGTTTTGAGGCTATTTTTAGAAAGTGCTACAACGACCGCAATGATCATGTTAATTTCTTCTTCCTTTCTTAAGTTCAAGGTTGTTATATGGGTTTGTTAGCTGCTAGTTTGGTATAAATTTAAAGCATAATTACGAATCAATGGTTTCCGTTATTAAGATTATTACGGCTGAACCATAAAGAAACGAAGTTTAAGGCTATGAAAAGATATTTATTTTCTTTGCAAGTTCTTCCCATGATAAACCTCTTCAAAGTATCGAAAGAAGCCATTTCAGCTACCTTGACTAGACGTTTATTACTTATCAACGGATTTATGTAAAGCGATGCATGTTATTTTTAAACATCAGATTTTTTTCCCTAATTACAGAAATTCCTTTGGCTATTCCTCAATGGTGTTATATTAACTAGTAATCAAGATCCAGATGACGTAATCGGTGGAATGACTTACTTGCTAGTTGCATAAAACACAAAATTATTAATAATATGACCTCGAATTAATGTCTATATTTAGATCTGGAAAAGAAATTGCATGACAATCTTTTAAAGTTCGAGGTTACTACAGCGAATCGTTTTTTTTTTTCTTATCACCCCAAAACATTCTGGGCCATTCAACTCTTATCGGCAAATTTCTTACGCTAACGAATTGAATCCAAATGTTTACTACTACTTATCAGCGGATTTTTTATGTTAAAAGAAATTGAGCCAGATATTTATTAATTATTTATCAATGAATTAAAACAAAATTGTTGATGTTATTTTTAAATCGCTTTTTTCACTAATTAAAGTAAAAATCCAATTTTCTATTTTTAGCTCCAACATTCACCGACTTAGAAGTACCATTGCCAATTAGCTTGATAACCCCATGGTTAGAGCACTTTTCTGTGAAACTCAGGGTCCGCTGTTCAAATCCAGATACCTCTGCTTTTTTAATTAAATTTCACTAAATTAGCCAACAGATGACTAGCCAAAATGTGACGTCAGGGAATCCCCTCCTATGACGTCATGCAATCGGATGTTATCTAGTCAACAGGGAATCCCCTTTGAGAATTCCTAGTCAGGTCCAGGTCCAGATTCAAGTCCAGGTGTAAATCAAAGAAGAACAAAATCAATTGTAGCCTCCAAGACTGAATACCCCAATATCCAAGATGGCCGACAGGTGTCTTATCTTACTAAACAATCCAGGTTCAGATCTAAGTCTAGATGCAAACGAAAGAAGAAGAAGAAGACCAATTGTAGCCTACAAGACCGAAAACCCAAAAGCCAAGATGGCCGACAGGTGCCTTATCTTACTAAACAATCCAGGTTCAGATCCAAGGTTCAGATCTAAGTCTAGATGCAAACCAAAGAAGAAGAAGAAGACCAATTGTAGCCTCCAAGACCGAAAACCGAAAATCCAAGATGGCCGACAATCCTTATCTCTTTTCCTTATCTCTCAATTGTAGCCTACAAGACCGAAAACCCAAAATCCAAGATGGCCGACATCCTTATCTCTCAATTGTAGCCTATAAGACCGAAAACCCCAAAATCCAAGATGGCCGACATCCTTATCTCTCTTCCTTATCTCTCAATTGTAGCCTATAACACCGAAATCCAAGATGGCCGACATCCTTATGTCTCAATTGTAGCCTATAAGACCGAAAATCCTTATCTCTTTTCCTTATCTCTCAATTGTAGCCTCCAAGACCGAAAACCCAATCATCAACCTTGACCTTTGACCTTGTTCACATTGCACATTTGCTCCAGAACATACATATTTATACTACTGAGGGACTTGTGTGAAATGGGCACTCTGTTGCAGTCGCTCCATATCAAGGGCCTTTTGAATGAGATCATCTAGCGATCCCCCTGTGATGGTCAGGAGATATTGACACAGATGTGGGTTTGAGACCCCACAACGGAAAGCGTTTTTAGCAAAATCCTCCAGTTGGTTACTCACAACTGGGGATGCTGCTGCTCCGTATTTTGTCTCGGCTGCTTCCTTGCAAAGCATCAACAACTGCTTTAACCTAGTGGCGAAAACAGAGAGAGCCTCGCAAGGATTTTGCCGGCCTGTGATGAGTATGTTTATCAATTGCTGGTAGGTCTCCCTAGGGAGAAAAGCACGATTGAGTCGTTCCTCAACCTTCTTTAAAGTATCTGGTATATCAGAGGCTATCAACTGGTACGCTTCGCCCCAGAGTCTGGTCGGAAGTAGTTTGAGGAAAGCTGACTGCTCTTCTGTTGTGAGACATTGTATGGTCTGCTTGCAGCAGCCTATGAAAATTTGTAGTTCCTGGGCTGAATATCGGCTATCTTCTATCTACGATTCGGGTAGACTAGCGAAACTTTCTTCGAGGCTGGTTTCCGTGAAGGATGCTTCCAGCCAGTCACAAAGGAGGTCTTGGATAGTCGGTTCGGCGGGTGTCGGGTTTAATGAGGCACTTACGCTAACACTGGCCTCTTCACAAATATTTTTTTCACTGGACTCACACAAATTTTCACTAATTACTAATTTTTCACAATTCTTAACTAGTTCGAGCAAGGCTTTGGGCGAGTTTTTTATTTAAAACGCTGCACTGGAGCACAGAGAGGTTCTAGGAATCTCGTGCCTTCTCGAGCACCTTTTCTAATTATTTATTTAAAAAAGGTCTACTCCTACTGCATGTTAAGGAATCCAGAGAGGATCAAGAATTGAAAATTCTCAACAATGATCAGCTACGTCTTTTATAACCAAACTGAGAACTTGATGCCGCTTATAACGCAGATGTCTAGCAGCTGGAGCTGATACTGCGGATAACAAAAGAATGTCGTTTCTGATTGCAAGTTTAGTCATTTCTTTTTATTTATTTTTCTGTTAAACTTGTCTACCTCCATATTTTAACTTAATTTTGGCTGGATCTTTCACAATGAGTCTGCTGTATTTGAATATGAATTGTTACTGCATAATTTTCGTTTTAAAATCTAAATCTATAGCTTCTACCTTGCTAATTTTTGGATTTTTCATAGTGTGTTTGAATTTGCTGAATTTAGATATAAATTATAATTGCATAGTTATCAGTTTAAATAATATGCTACTCGTCTTTCTGCTTTTGGTTTTTTTGATCCGAATGGTTATAGTTAAGTGTATTGACAGTGGAACCAATAAGTATGGATAATTTTTCAAATTTGGACAAGTGTTCTGCCCGTAACAGGACGAACACGCAAAATAAGTGAAAAAAAGAAGATTTCGGACAACAGTTCTATATATATTTTTATTCTCCTTATTGTCTCACAGACTTCACTTACAATAAACACTATCAGTTAACTTACAATCTAATCACTTTAATTCACTAATATTCGCTCGAAACAAATTTATTATAATACCTGAGAATAAAGCAGTGCAAGAAATTTCAAGACTGGAGCAAGTATAAATTCAAGAAATAGAAAAGTTCAAATATACGATGACTGTGTTAATATAGTCGCTTATATAATAAAGTAGTATAACTAATATTATATTGCAATTTGATCGTTTAAGTCGTATACTAAAAACGAAGGACAGGAAATCTTTATTCTAGTCAAAAACCCAGAATAAAGTGAAAGGAAATCTTCATTCAAGTCAATACCCTGAATCAAGTGTAAGAAAATCTTTATTCTAGTCGAAAACCTAGAATAAAGTGACAGGAAATCTTTATTCAAGTCAATACCCTGAATAAAGTGGAATTAAATCTTTATTCTTGTCAAAACCAAGAATAAAGTGGAATAAAATCTTTATTCAAGTCAATACCCTGAATAAAGTGGAGTTAAATCTTTATTCTAGTCAATGCCCAGAATAAAGTGGATATTACTACGCAAATATATTTTTTAATGTTTACTCACCGAAAGCCAAATGATAAAAGAGAAAGATAAACGGTATCCGCAGTCCTTTTATAGATGAAAAGTTAGCGGCACTAAGATTTGCAATCAATGGCGTAATTTCTTTAGTGTTACCAATTTCCAATTCTTGAAATTTATACCTACTTATGTCCTTTACAAATTTATTACAATTAATTCTGATATTTATTTCCTATCTACCTTCATTTAACAATAAATGCTATTTACTTTCATGTACAAATAAATTTAATTTTTTAAAATTGTCGTTTTCGTGCAGTTGAATTAATATTTGTAACATTTGTAAGGTTTTGTTGCTTGTAGAAAAGAGAATTGGTCCAAGCCCTCTAGCCGTTTAGCCGTGATAAAATTTGATACTGGCCATCTGTCAAGATGTGTCAAAGTGTTTATTTGTTTTGGATTTGAACTGGGATGGCTGTGGAAATTAATAATTTCATTAGGTAAGTTTTATAAGCAAATTTATATAAAAGAACATGATTCTTTGTGGGTTTTTTCTCCTTTCTTTTTCAGGGTCGGAGCTGGACAGGATGGGCAGTGATGTTGGAATCTGGATTTGAGGATGGAATTCTGTTGGATCCCGTCGGCAATGTAATAAGGTAAGAAATATGTTCATACTCTTTGATTAAATTGTGTTTATTGATTTAATTTTAGGTTGCATAGGAAGGTTGCGCCTTTCAAGATGGAATTATGTTTAGGTCTTGTGTTAGTTTTAGGATTAAGATTTTATCGTCTTTATACAATTGTATAATTTATTGTAATTGTTTGAATAAATGTAATTTGACACTAATTACCTGTGAGTTTTATTTTTGAATAAAAGCTACCTGTTGAATTTTATTTACCTTTTGGTTATGTGTCATACCTTGAATGTGTTGGTTATGTTGGTAACATAATGTTCTGATGTTAACCTTTCTGCCGAACTGTGTGTGTGTATGATTGTTACCTTGTATATCATCTTTATTGAAAGGTGATCGACTTATGCTGTAGTGGCAATTTTATGCTGCGTTTTTAGAGGAGTTTTCATGTATGTGTCCACTATATTGGAAAATTTAAGGAAACGAGCTGCAATTGAATTTTTAAAAAGCTGAAATTAAAATTTTAATTGAAGCCAAATTTGAAAAAATACAAATAAAATGAAATTTTCAATAAAAGTATTTTATTTATAGGAAACTTTAATATCTCCAGTTGCCAGTAGCTTAACGTTTACTCGAGTGCCTTCTCTAGTAGTAAGTCTTTGTTTTCTCTTTTTCGACCGTCGCAATGCCGTCCCTGAAACCCGAATTGTCTCAGAATTTGACGGGTTGTTTTCGTCGACTAAATGCACGAAGAGGTCGTCACTCGAACTTGACGATGGGACAATTACCATGTCCTGCAAAATTTGAATTTTTGGAGGTATGCAGGTCTGTGGAGGTGAAATTTCTTCATCGTTCATTGCGACCTCTTGACTCCTTGTGGGTGGGATTTCGTCGTCCTCAATCGCGACGACTTCTGAAGTTACATTGCTTTTGGGTTGATGTGTTGGGTTAATTAATTGTTGTTCCAACGAATTTTTTTCAACAGTTGCCTGATTGATGTCATCCAATAATTCCTCTATCTCCCTTAATAGAGTGTCATTACAGGTCGTTTTAATTCCTTCACGATCTGATCAATTTCTTGTTCTGGTGATATTGAACAATTTTCACTAGATTTTAATTTGCGCGATTCCATAATTACTTCACTTGAGACTTTTATTTGAATTTGAAAGGCGTTGCTGGTTTGTAACGATTGAACTAAAATTTTGCTGTCGTACGAGCAGAATATATATAAATGTAACGGACGATTTGTCTCTGATTTCAGATTTGTTTTAACGGTTTCGTTTGTAATTTTATTTTCAAATGGAAGATACAGTTGAATTTCGGAATTTTTGTGAAATTCGATTTGAAGAATTTTCAATTTTGAATTTTTTGAAAATTTTGATTTTGACTAATTTAAGACTTTGAACTTTTGAGCACTGTAGGATTTTTGACATTGGAAAATTTTAAATTGATTAATTTTGGAAATTAGGCTGTTTGACATAATTGATTTTGATTTAAGAATTTTGAATTTGAAAATTTTGTGCAATTTGATTTTGATTAATTTGATTGTGGAAATAAACATATTTTGGAAATTGGTCTTTTTAATTCAGAATTTTTTGTCTTGACTGTCACTACCCTAACTAACTTATCTGCACCTGGATGAATTTTTGTAATCCTGCCAATTAGCCAACGAGAAGATGGTAAATTATCTTCTTTAATTATGACTAATTCTCCAATTTTGGGATTCAAAATTGGTATTTTCCACTTAGGACGATTTTATAGAAAAATTTAAGTAGTCCTTAGACCATTTGGCTATCTTTTGGTAATAATACTGGGTGTTTTTGAGAATACGGAATATTTGCATTTTGTAGACGACCTCCAACACGTAGAATGCCGTTTTTGTCTACAAACGGATTGAGAGATAGAAGAGCGCTTTTAGCGGGTAGTTGGTGGCCTTTTTGAAGGGTTTCAATTTCAAATTGAAATGAAATTTTTTGGACCAGTTTTATTAACGCCAATTTTGAGTCTTGTATTTCGCCTGTTGAAAGAAAATCCAATTTTCGCTGATGTTTTCGTTTGCGACAGTTATTAGAAAATCTTATACAATAAGCTACTGTGCGTATTAATTTAAAGTATGACGAGAATCTGATTGTAACTTCGTCTTGCATTGATTTTACGTTTGCAACATGTGTAATCCTTTTTTCTTCAATTTCTTCAGATAGATTTCCTAGTACCTTAGTCTTTGGCCAATTTTCTTCGTGGTCTTTTAACCAGTTAGGTCCATGCCACCAAAGATTATGTCCGTTTAAGACAGACGTTTTTTTCTTGTATTTCCGCAATTCTATTCGCGACATATGTTTTAAATTTATTTGCGTGATTGCGAATCCATGACAAAACAATTGACGAATCAGTCCAGGCGAAAATTGGTACTCGGTTTAAATTTAGATCAGTTTTTACACGTTTAATTAGACGAGTTAATAAAACTGCGCCACACAACTCTAATCGGGGAAGGGAAACCGGCTTCACAGGTGCTACTTTGCATTTTGCCAAAAGCAAGTTTACATGAGTATTATTTTCGTTGTCGATGACTCGAATGTAAATAGCGGCAGAATACGCATGAATTGAGGCGTCTGAAAACCCATGAATTTGCCAGCCTTGAAAATTACTTTTCGTGTGCAACCATCTTGGAATGCGAATCTGGTCAATGTACTGTAATTCGGTTTTGAATTGTTGCCATTGTTTATTGATGTTAGGTGGAATCGGATCATCCCAGGAACATCCGCAGAGCCATAAGGCTTGCATCAGAATTTTTCCGGTGACGACTATTGGTGATATCCAGCCAAGTGGATCAAATAATGTGGCAATTTCCGACAGAACAGAACGCTTGGTGGGTATGTGATCAATCGTTTGTCGGTGTTGCAATGTAAAATAGTCGCCTACTGGGTACCAAAAGATACCCAGAGTTTTAACCGCATCATCACTTGCGAAGCGCAAAGGAAGTTGAATTTCCCTGTAATCCTCTGGAATGTTTTCTAGGAGATTCGATGAGTTGCTAACCCATTTCCTTAAATTGAAGCCTCCGGCATTCAATAATTGAAGAAGTTCCCTTTGAATTACCAGAGCTTCTTGTATAGAATCTACACCTGTCATCAGATCATCAACATAAAAGTCTCTGGTGGCAAACTTAGCAGCAATTGGATAGTTCTTAGCTTCGTCTTTGGCTAGTTGATGCAATGATTTTATAGCCAAGTAAGGCGCAGAAGTAGTTCCGAAGGTTACAGTTGTTAAAATATAGTCTTTAATTGTGTCTGACGGGTTATTTCTCCAAACTTTTTTCTGATATTTCTGATCTGGATTTTGTACCATTCTATACATTTTTTCGATGTCTGCTGACATTGCATACTCGTATTTTCTCCATCTTAACAACAGAGTGAAAAGTTCTGGTTGCAGAACTGGACCCGCGTGAAGCTGTTCGTTTAAGCTTTTCCCATTTATGGTCTTCGCAGATGCATCAAATACTACCCTGACCCTAGTTGTTGTGCTTTCTTTGAGCACAGCATGATGTGGAAGATAATAACTGTCATTGTGATTCTCATCCTGTGTAGTACGTCTCATGTGTCCAAGAGTTTCATATTCTTGGAGACATTTATTGTATTCATTGCGAAGATTAGGGTCTTGATTCAGCTTTCTTTCTAATGCATGGAATCTGCCTACTGCCATAATTCGCGAATCTCCCAATTCTGGCTCCCCATTCTTGAATGGTAGGCGAATTTCATACCGACCATTTATATTTCGAGTGTACGTTTTTTCAAAAAAATCTTCACACTCTTTTTCTGATGTAGGCTGTTTAGCCTGATACACTACTTTCTCACTTTCCCAAAATTTTTGCAATAAGGTGTCAAGTAAACTATCTTGTTCGAATCTCGCACTTATTGTTTGGGAATATGCCTTAAGACAAGGAGCATTAGAAGAGAGATTACCAAACAGAATCCAGCCTAAGGTGCTGTTCTGAGCAGTAGGTGTACCTGGAGAACCTTTGCGTAATCCTTCAAGGATAATTTCACTATAAATATCCGCTCCTAATAAAAGATCGATTTTTCCAGGCTTGTTAAAGAAAGGATCAGCAAGCTCGAGATTATTTATGTGATCCCAGTTTGTATCCTGAATAATTGCAGGCGGTAGCAAATCTGTAATAGTTTGTAGAACTAATGCAGTGACAAGCGTTGGCTTATACCTCGGAGTTTGAGGAAATATCTGAATTGAGGTTTGTCTTTGTACATTTGTAGCTTTAGACTTTCCCAATCCAGTGATTTGAACAGAAACATTATCTGTTGGTAATTGCAACCTGCGAGCAGCAGCTTGGGTAATGAATGATACTTGCGATCCAGAATCGATTAATGCTCGCAATTTGTAAACTGTGCCTGATTTAGACATGACATTAACCAAGGCAGTTGATAATAATTGTACTGGTGTTACTGCATTGTCAATAGATGTGGAAGATGTTGGTTTCGAGATTGAATTTTCACAAGGAGTTGTGCCTTGTGATGCGCGTGATCGAGAATTCTGAATTGAATTAATTCTATGAAGTAACGAATGATGCTTTCTGCCACAACGTTGACAAGAGAATTTGCTTGTACAGAATTGCAGTTTATGATTTTTCGATAAGCAGTTCACACATAAACTGTTTTTCGACACAATTTTAAATCTTTCGTCGACACTTAACTTAGCAAACTTTGGACATTTGAATAGTTGATGCGAATCATTACAAACCGAACATTGTTGACTTGATGAAGCAAAATGTGATGCAACCTTAATCTTGTACTGATCAAGGCCTTTACTTGTGGATCCGGGCTTAGACTCCATGATTGCCTCCAAAGTACGGAATCTTTTTCCCAAGAAACTATTGAATTGTTCAAATGTTGGTAGGCCTTCAGAGCTACTTATTTCTTGTTCCCACATTCGGTGAGTCTCAGAAGGTAGACATTGTACCAATAAATAAATAAGAATTGGATCCCATTCCTTCGTCGAAATCCCTAATGCCTCGAGCTCATATATGCACTCTAAGGACTTGTCTAACAATGACTTAACTCCCTTTGCTGACTCAGTTGTTTGTTTTTGAGTATGACAAAGAATTTTTAGTTGCGCGTTAACTAAAATTTTCTTATTGTCATAGCTGTCAACAAGAAGTTTCCATGCATTATAATAACTTGCATTTGTTATAGAGAATTGTCGTAATAAGTGTTCTGCTTCTCCAGCAACACGTGTTTTTAAGTAATGGAGTTTCTGCACCGGAGGCAGTGAGGGATTCGTGTGCACTAAGGAATAGAATAAATCGTGGAATGATAGCCACGATTCGTAAGATCCTGAGAATTTAGGAAGTGTGATTCGAGGCAACTTCAGAAACGAAGAAGTTGATTCGGACATTAACTCATTGCTTATTTGAGATTGATTATAAGAGGGTGATGGAGGAGGTTCGACTGCAATTAATGCATCTTTTAGATAAACGATAAATTCATAATATTTTTCCTCCATCTCCGAATATTGGTTACTCACGAAATATTCATGCGCGACTTCTTCAGGTTTAGCACTATGAGCCAATTGCGTAATTGTATAATGATTTTTAGTATAATCTGCCCAAAGTTTCTTTATGTCTGTCTGCCGTTCAGTTATAACACCCTTTGTACGCTTGTTTATAGAAGTTTTCTTGAAGTTTGTGATAAATTTGGAGATGGTTTCAGCTGCAATGGCTTGAAATGAAAAAGAAAAGAAGATTTCGGACAACAGTTCTATATATATTTTTATTCTCCTTATTGTCTCACAGACTTTACTTACAATAAACACTATCAGTTAACTTACAATCTAATCACTTTAATTCACTAATATTCGCTCGAAACAAATTTATTATAATACCTGAGAATAAAGCAGTGCAAGAAATTTCAAGACTGGAGCAAGTAAAAATTCAAGAAATAGAAAAGTTCAAATATACGATGACTGTGTTAATATAGTCGCTTATATAATAAAGTAGTATAACTAATATTATATTGCAATTTGATCGTTTAAGTCGTATACTAAAAACGAAGAACAGGAAATCTTTATTCTAGTCAAAAACCCAGAATAAAGTGAAAGGAAATCTTCATTTAAGTCAATACTCTGAATGAAGTGTAAGGAAATCTTTATTCTAGTTGAAAACCCAGAATAAAGTGATAGGAAAAATTTATTCAAGTCAATACCCTGAATAAAGTGTAAGGAAATCTTTATTCTAGTCGAAAACCTAGAATAAAGTGATAGGAAATCTTTATTGAAGTCAATACCCTGAATAAAGTGTAAGGAAATCTTTATTCTAGTCGAAAACCTAGAATAAAGTGATAGGAAATCTTTATTCAAGTCAATACCCTGAATAAAGTGGAGTTAAATCTTTATTCTAGTCAATGCCCAGAATAAAGTGGATATTACTACGCAAATGTATTTTTAAATGTTTACTCACCGAAAGCCAAATGATAAAAGAGAAAGATAAACGGTATCCGCAGTCCTTTTATATAGATGAAAAGTTAGCGGCACTAAGATTTGCAATCAGTGACGTAAATTTTATTTACTTTCATGTACAAATAAATTTAATTCTTTAAAATCGTCGTTTTCGTGCAGTTGAATTAATATTTGTAATATTTGTAAGGTTTTGTTGCTTGTAGAAAAGAGAATTGGTCCAAGCCGTCTAGCCGTTTGACACGGTTGTTTATTTTCATTGACACAGTTTCTGCGTGTTTATTATTTTCTCAGTGACCTTTTTTGTGTGACTCAGTGGTTTATTTACTTATTCGTGAAATATTTTTTGCTTTGCACTGGAAATTACTATAATCTGGTGTAAATTCAACTATTTAACTTATTTTATTATTAAAACTTTTTTGTGACAATCTTTCCAAACGTAATGGCAATCTGCAAAGCGTGCTCTATTGAGTTACTTACCAATGGTGTGGCCTGTGATGGCATTTGTGGTGGTATGAAAGGAGTCGTTGCTACGCTTTCTACCGACCAAACATTTATAGGAGATAAGGTCAACGAGATATCTTCTAACTTGGCCGGATTGCAGATTCTGTCCGATGACTGCGTTGGTTTAAATTCAAAACTGGACAAGCTGATTCAAATCGCAGAGGCTTTGAGTAGTGACTGGTCACTGCTTTCTAACAAGATTTATGTGATATCTTTGAAGTTAAGTGGGCTTGTGGCTTCCTTGGATGACCTTCGCTTAACGCAATCTACGTCTGGTTCACCATCGCCCTCCATCGGCCAGCCTGCTGGGTGAATTATGCCACTCATAGACGACATTGGGTGTGGTGTCCGGCACGTCTATCACGATCTAGATTCGTGCTCTACAGCCATTGAAAGAAACTTTAAACTCATTGGCTCAGTTTCCTCTGATATTAGGTGTTTAACTTCAAAAGGCTCTCTCGGCTCTTCTTTTCATCTGTCTGATGCCACTGCTGCATCTGGTTCTGATTCTGCTTCTTCAGGAACTACATCACCGAATAGGAACTGCCCCACTCGCCGGGATTCAACATCTGCAGCTCCACATCAATCAACCGAGAAAGTGGTTCCTACAACCTCGCATTCCTCCTTGGCGCAGCCTGCTCCAGATGTTGATGCTACTGTTGGTTCGATCGTGCCCCAGATGGCGACGGGTACTGGTGTCGTCACCAATGTCTCTCCGCCAGTGTCATCCCAATCCACTTCCATCGCACCTATGATTAACAAATTTGGCACCTCCTGGACTGTATTGGAATGGGAACAGAAACTAAGGAGCAGCCTGAAGTTACCCTTGGACGCAAGGAAATTCAGCAACTTCAAGATCTCCATGCCGAACAAGTATGTGTGGCTCATCAGTAACCCCACCAGCAAAATCTTCACTCTCGGGACTATCGAAATTTCTAAGTGGACCAAGAAGTATGTTAAGTTTAACCCTAAGCCCTCTGTATCTAACCCTAAATTAAATACTATTAAACCAAATCCCACTAACTATCCCAGAGGTAATTCCAAACGACCTTCTCCTTTTTCTAAATTTAGTATTCAGCCTAATAGTAGGAATCTTAGCACTAGTAATAACATAATCTCTCATCACTCTTCCGCACCTCTCACCTGTAGCCCTAAACCTAGTGATCCAAACTCCAATTGGCAATTCAAAATGGGTCCATTTCCAGACTTTAAACTAAGTACTCGAATCAAGTATCTTAACTTTATTTATTCTCACACCCTTAACCCGTCTGATCCACTTACAGCAAAGCCCTCGAACACATTCATCCCAGCCGACAACCCTATCACCACTGTCTCGAATTCTGTATATCCAGCGCATCCACCCAACCACGCACTCCTAACTTCTTCCGAGTGCCCACCTAGCCACAAGCCATCATCTTCCGACTACCCCACCACCACTACTTCGATTTCCGTCTGTCCCACCCCTCTGTATACACCTAACCTTGCACCTGCTACTTCCTCCGCACGCCCACCTAATTGCAAGTCATAATCTTCTTTCACTATCGCCCCTTCTCAAACTTCATCTACCTCCGCTAACCCGCCCCTTCCGCTAACCAAAACTCCTGCATCCGAACATAACTCATTTATCCATCCCCTAATCCCACCTACAGTTAAATTGACTTTGCGCTCTGCGGATTCCAACGATGGACGATACCTCTTGTCCCGTTTTCGGGACCGTCGCATTTATGAAAACGTACGTCTATTTCTAGCATATCTGCACGACAAACCGAATTCCGTCTGTATTGATGGTAAAACCAGCACCAACGTCATGTTAAGTATAGATCAAGAAGACCTGCCCACAGACGCAATAGTCTTACATCAACTTTTCACTAAGTACCATGAATCATTCAATATCCCTTCCCATAAGGTTTCAGAAGATCTATCCACCTATGCTGCGTACGTCAGTTCTCGCCGCATTTCCCATCTCCAAAAATGTCGCAACGACTCAACGATCAAGTACCTTTCCCCAGCAGCTTGTCAGTCTATTACCAGAACATAAGAGGACTTCGCACAAAAACACCCAATATTTTCCTAAATTCCTGCACGATATCTTTGCCTTAACTGAAACCAATCTAACACCAGTAATTCTCGACAATGAACTATTCCCTCCAAACTATATATCCACCAGGTCCCCGGGTTCTCATAGCTGCTCACAACCGTTATGACGCCACCTTCCGACTCTTCAATATCAGAAATTGTATGTATCAAATTAGCACTAAGTAAGTGTCATCTGTACATTCTTTGTTGTTACATTCGCCCCTCTCAACCTCTAGATGACTAGGAGCCCACAATTGAAGCGATCGACACCCTGCTTGAGAACGCTAACGCCTCCGATGAATTCATTTTACTGGGTGACTTTAACCTCCCCCGTATTCAATGGTCATTGTCTGAGGACTGTTCACACTTTGTCCCTCTGAACGTCTCTTCCACCAAAGAAGCCTTTTTTTACCGATTTAGCTCTCTGTTTCTGGTCTCTTTCAAGTTAGCGGAGTCAGAACCTTTCTGGACGGACAATTAGACTTAATCTTTTCCTCAGACCCAGTTAACTCGGCTGTCGCGAAAAGCGAACATCTCCTCTCCTCCCTCGATCTTCACCATCCTCCTCTGTTCCTCGTTTTCTCCAACGAACACTGTCATGACCTTTCAAGCTCCGAGTCTTCTCTTTCCTTTAATTTTCGTAAAGGCGACTTTGAAAAATTAAATCACTTGCTCCTCAACTCTAACATTGGCACTATCCTTCAGCATCTTCCAATTGACGTTGCTTAAGAGGCGTTCTGTTCGGAAATACACGCTTGCCTTACACAATCTATCCCTCTTCTTCCTCGTAAAATCTGCTCCTCCTCCCCCGTTTGGTACGACAAAGAATTACGCTCTCTCCGCAACAGGAGAAATAAACGTTGGCAAACTTTTCTTCTGACCCAGACTGAGTCTGACTATTCTTCCTACTTGTCTGCTTACACCTCTTTTTCTTAACGTTGTGATATCCTCTACCATGAATACCTCCAACGGATGGAAACAAGCCTCATATCCGATCCCAAGCGTTTTTATAGCTTCATTAATTCTAAGAAAAAATCCAATGGTTACACCTCTACCCTAAAGCTCGAGAATACCGCCAGGTTATCGCCAACCTCTTTGCACACTTCTTCAGTAAATCTTTCAGCGACAATTCCCTCCAACCTGACCTTAGCTACTTTTCATTCTTGGAGAAGTGCACTCAAACGTCGTTTACATCTTTTGACCCTGACCCCGAACAAATCGCCGCCAGTATTAACGGGCTTGCGGATGACTTTCACCCCGGTCCTGACGGCATTCCGGCCATAGTTCTGAAAAAGTGTGCCATGCATCTGTTCAACCCCTTACTTTGCTTTTCCGCCTCTCGGTCACTCAAGGGGTTTTCCCTCAATTATGGAAAAACTCTTATATTATTCCCATATTCAAAAAAGGCTGCAAGAACGATGTATCCAACTACAGACCCATTGCTAAATTATCATCAATACCTAAACTATTCGAAAAATTGGTCTATGATTCCATGTTCTTCCACTGTAAGTCTATTTTCTCCCTCTCCCAGCATGGCTTCCTCAAAGGTAGATCTACAACCACCAACCTTACTGACTTCGTCTCTAAAACACTATGTGCCCTGGAAAACAGGAAAGATGTTTATGTTTTCGCCACCGATTTTAGTAAAGCCTTTGACAAGATCTCCCATAGCGTTATCCTGTTTAAACTTGATCGCCTAGGCTTCCCTTCTCAATTCATCTCCTGGATTCAATCCTACCTCAACAGCCGTTAGTACCATCTACTTTTCAGCTCATCCATTTCTAACCCCATTGTCGCTCGCTCCGGCGTCCTTCAGGGAAGCCACCTCGGTCCATTAATTTTCATCCTTACAATTAATGATATTGATTGTGTCATCAAATACTCAGAGCTGTCTATTTATGCTGATGACATGAAAATAATTAAACATATCTCCTCCACAACCGACTCTTTTCTTCTCCAAAATGACCTCGATTCGTTCACTTTCTTGAGCTCAATGTCTCCAAATGCCACTCCATCTCTTATTCCCGCAAGCATCTTACCTCCACCCCGAGAACCTACATGTTAACCGACGTACCAGTCCCTATGGTTACCTCTTTGTGTGACCTAGGAATAATCTGTGATAGTGAACTAAATTTTTAGGGTTTGTGAAGCGGTGGTCTAGAGAGTTCTAAAATCCTTATGTTTCCAAATCTCTCTGTATTTCCTTCGTTAGACCTCTCCTTGAATATGCCAGCCAGGTATGGTCACCTACGCAAACAACCCACATTAACAGAATTGATTCTCTCCAGCGTAGGTTCATTCGCTTTGCTCTACGTGATCTTCCGTGGGTAGATTCCACCTTCCACCTTATGAAGACCGTCTGAAACTGATGGACTTACAACCCCTAAGTAATCGTCGTGATATTTCCGACGTTCTCTTCATTCATCCGCTATTAGCTGGTGCCATAGACTGCCCTTCAATCCTGCAGTCTTTACCCATCTATGCCAACCCTCGCAACCTTAGGTCCACTCCTCTTTTCCGACTCGACCGCCATCGCACGAACTACGGTCAACGCGAACCAATTACCAGGATGCTAAGAAAAGTCAACGACCTTCCCTCCTTTGACTTCTATCTGAGTAAATCATTCCTTCACAAAGCCTTATATCTTTATCCAGCTCATCTTGATCGCCTTTCCTAATTCTCCTTCCTGCCAGTTTATATTTATCATAATCATAGCTCATATTGTAGCTTACATTATCTGTTATGAATTATTGTTTATTTTAGTTTGTACTATTTATTCTGTTATTTTGTATTTTTTATGTAATAGCTTGCATTAAGCTTAAATAAAATGTTATGCAAGGTGTTAGAAAAGATAATGTCGAAGCAAACACTTGACCATGTTGAACAAATTGACATGCTAACGCGTTGGCAGTCGGCTGATATTACTTGATTTCTCCAAGGCTTTCGATTGTGTTGACCATGGCTTACTACTTGAGAAACTTTAAAGCTCCTTTAATTTCAGTAGCTCTATCATCAGTTGTCTTTTGTCTAGTCGATGTTAAAGATTTAAAATAAATGATACACTATCCAGTGCTCGACCTCCATTGCATTGCGTAACACAGGGATCTATACTAGGCCAATTACTGTTTAGTCTATTTATTAAGGACCTACCTTGCGTGGTACACGATGTGAAAATTCATCTCTATGCGGAGCCATCGGCCTCCTTGATGATTGTATTGTACGTATAAACTTTAACCTGGACAGGATATATAATTAGTTGTTGAACCCTAGGAAGGCCCAATATATCATGTTCTATAATAGTACCTTTGATGTAAGTGATATTCCTTCAATATTCCTAAATGGAATCTCTTTACCTGTACTGAGCAAGGTGTCCAATCTCGGAATTGTCTTGAGTCGTAATATGAGTTGCTGTGACAGTGTAAATATGAGCAGTCTTCTTTGCAAAATTCTTTGCTGGCTAGACACTTCTCGCTTTGAGATCTATTCAGCGCGAATCATTCTCTTTCATTGTTCATTCGGTAAAGTGGTTTTAAATTAGTGGTTCTAAAAAAAGTGAAATTTTTTGGAGGAGGGAAAAATGAATCGTTGGTAAGTATTTCTTCTTATTGATTCAATTTTGTAAAATGTGTCAAGTTCTTATGGCAATTAAGTTCAATTATTATAATATGCGAAGAAATCAACGTTTTATGTTGTGATGAAAACTGTTGGTGCATTAACTCGCCACTGGGCTGTACAAAGGTGCAATCTGCTGTCTATTTTAATTTTTTTTTTTATACGATGTGGTCAAACCTAGGGGACAACCCTTTGATGCGTTAGCATGGTTTTGGCCGGAAGGGAATTAGGATAAGGGGAGTCTATTGCTGAAATATTGCAAACTATGGATGAATTAGGTATAAATGATCCTACTCCTGAAGAAATTATAATAGCATCACCAGATCCAGTCGTTCTTACAGATTTGGATTCCGATAATGAAGAGGGAAATGATCCAAACCGACTAAGCAGACAACAATTCATGGCGGAAGGTGAAGTAATGTTCTTGGATCATGCCTTAAATTTTTGTGACGTAAATTTTGCTTGAAGTCCTAGAGATCTACAAATGCAAAAATTACTCAAAAATGGAAACCTGGAGATGAAGATGATTTGCGGCTTTGTTCTATTTATCATACATTTTCTTATTGGAATGAGGTTTTTTTGCCACCTTTGAAATCGGCAGAATCTAGAAATCCGTTAGATTTTTTAGAATTATTTTTTACTCATGAGCTTGTCAGTTTGGCAGCATATCACACAGTGCTATGCACAAAAAAATAAAATCGTGATTTGAGTATTACCGAAGCAGACATATGCTTAGCGGTATGATATGCAAGAAAAAAGTAATTGCGATATTTGACGACCCAATTCGCATCGTACTTACAATTGCTTCATGGGAGGTGTTAATCTATTGGACTAGAACATCTCCAATTAAAGGATTTCTTTTAGAAATAAAAAGTGGTACATGCCCATTTTACATGGCTTCTGGACCTGGCCGTTAGAAACGCATGGAATTTAGCAAAAACGTATGGATGTCCTTTGGATGGTTTGCAATTTCGTAGGCGCTTAACAGAGGCATTATGAACATGAAATGAAGAAGGGACGTTCATAAGTACCTCCAACATACCTATCACCTGGAAACCATTATATAGGGATTGGAGAAACTAGGCTTCGCTGTAAAATATGTCACTCGCGTACATTTAAAAAATGTGAACTTTGTGGAGTAGCTTTGCATGAGAAATGTTTTAGGCAGTTCCATGAAAATTTGAAGTAATAAAATAAAGATTAAAGATTTCATTGTTAAGAAAATCGTTAATTTATTTATCTTTTTCTTCTGTTGCTTTTGTTGAATTATGTATATTTTTGTTTTCAAGAAGAATAAGACTAATTTTTATTTATAATAAAAAAATAAATATTTGCAATGTTTGAACGTTTTTTGTACTTTGTATTCTTAGAGCCCACTGGTGCATTTCTGCACCAGGCGAAATTTCAGTTTTTTTCTTAGAAATATGTTTTTTTGTAATTAAATTGACCAACAAAAAATAAAATCTGATGAAAATTATTACATTTCCAAAAAATATTCACAAAATAAACCCTGGGCTGATATGGGTTAATAAGGTGTAAACTGGGCTGCGAAAGTATGACTCTCGGCTAATATATTAACCAGTAGTACACGACCAGCACTGATAAAAACGTTAATATTGCCTCATTTAACTTTCGGACTTTGGGCTTTGAAGATTCGACCATGTCTCACCTTAGCCGTCAGCTGTCAGGTACACAGGGGATCAACTTATGGTTGCGCACCGTAACTGTGTGCACTGACAGAAGTGCGACTACAGCCTCCTCGTATTGGCGGCTGGTAACAGGCTCCTGGTACGGTCATGTCTATGCCAGGAGTGCTAGCTAATAGTAGTCGGGCGGAGAGAAAGATACTCTCTTAAATCAAATACCCCAGACCAAGGTGGAACAGCATACGCCGAGGGACTCGTGGCCAAAGGAGAGCTTGATCGTTAGTATGCGAACTCCAGATACCTGGCGACCTCCGGTTTTATTTAGCCTTGCCGTGATATCGGGAATCTCTGTCACGGTGGACTGTCAATTCTTCCCTACTCGTGGGATTTAAATGAATAAGCAAAACGTAGAAAATACTGAGGGTGGCACCCCTCCAAAAGTGTCAACCTCTGAGGCTATCCTAAGGCCTCAAATGGCAGAAGTCATACCAATGAACCTGGACAATGTAAGTCCTGCCAGGCTGTCTGACCTGTCCTACTGTCAGATAAGAAATTCATTATCAAATCGGTTGACAAACCTGGTAAGGCCGCCAAGGACTCAAGGAAAGGTCCCGAGGAGGTAATGGACAACAGCAGCCCAATGAGCAAAAAACTGAGCGGAGCTAGCAAAAAACGGTTAAAAAAACTGTTGTCACAGGGACACGACCCAAAAGCAGCTAGAGTACTAGCGATGGCGCCTAGGGTAGTGGCACCGGAAAGCGGTAAACAGAACCGGACGGAGGACTCTCCCTGGACCAACTAAGGCCAAAAGGAGGAGAACCCCAAAAACTACAACGGAGGGTAAACAGGAGTCACCCGTAGCGGGAAGCAAGACCCCTACAGCCCTCTCATACAAGGAAGTCGCGGCAGGAGTGCGCAGGGGCATCCTACCAGAAAAATTTCCTGATGCCGCGCTCTCGACCGAGCAACTTGTGCTCGTGCAAAGGGCGATCCTCGAAAAAAATCCAGGAGAACAAGAATAGCGAGGTCAAACCCGCATTCCTTGGCACCGGACACAGGCCAGGCTGGTTGATGATCAACTGCGCTGATAAGGCCACCTCAGAGTGGCTGAAACAGTCTGTGGTTGAGCTTCAGCCATGGGAAGGGCAAAAGCTAAGGGCGGTCGAGGAGGAGAAGGAGCTTCCTCGTTCCAAAGTCCTGGTAGAATTAAAGAATGAGGAGATCCTTGACCAAGTTGAGGTCAGGGTAAGTTAGTTTATGATGGTGAGCACGGAGCTCCTCGTGCTGCCCTACTGGTCACGCCCAGAATTATTCTCCACCACTTATTTTCAGACTTTTAATGTGAATCCACTTGAGCTAAACCACCGTAGACTACAAGCCATGAACTGGACTATTATATGTGTTCGTAAATGGTCTTACTGAATGGTCCAATTTACATTGCTTCTTATGGTAGCCAGGGGGTGATCTTTCCTTAAACTCGCTCTAGCGCCAAAAGTATTAGTTATATGAAAAAATTAGTTTTATATTAACTTAAAGCAGACTCAATGATCTTTCTAATAAAGTAAAAACATGTACACTTTATTAAGCAAAATAACAAGAAATCTTTGATTAAATGTGAAATTTTAGTCGCAAACCAAATTTTCATCCAAAACGCAAACAGTAAGTCATGGTCCGACCATGCTCTGTCGCTTGTGTTTGCTTTAAATTTCCATTTCCGCACTTTTAGGCTTAAATATGTTTATTATTTTCTTAAGTATGGTATGAATATTTTTACTTCATTCGAAAGATTGTTTTGTTTACTTCAAGCAGAACAAAACAATTTTTTCATAGAAGCAATAGTTTAGTCGCTACGCCGAGTTTAAAGAAAAATCACCCCCGGTTGCCATAAGAAGCAATGTAAATTAAACGAAATGTCAGACCACTTTGACCTTATGTGTATGCGAAAAATTCGTCAGTTCATGGCTTGTAGTTTACGGTGGTATTAACTTGAGACAACGGAGATGCATACACCCAACTGATTATAGGTTGTTATGCAGAGAACAGAATTGTGTTTACTTCACAAACCCACGCTGCCAGTAGAATATCTGGTTATTGTGCACAAGTTTCGCAACGGAGATGCATACACGCAACTGATTATGGGTTGATATGACAACGCAGCTGGTGGGAATAATTGGGTTTTTATTTGTGGATTACGTCATGCACATTTTTAAGCCATGGAACTTGGTTATGGACATGTACAATGAAAAGTTTGTACAAAAAGTAAAATATCGAGAAAATGACATGGGCGACGGCGTAAATTTATGTACGGAGCAAAATGCTTCGTTACAAACCTTAGATCTGGCCTAGCTGGATCTTAGGCGCTCCAAGTGTCTGATTTCGAGGGGCAGATCTGACCTTGGTATAATTACTGGGGTTATCACAGGTCATTGCCCTATTGGCTTACATGCGAAGAGACTGAGCATCTTCTCAAACGGCTTCTGCAGAAGCTGTGTGGACGAGGAGAAGAAGGAAACTATTTTCCACTTCCTTTGCCGGTGCCCTGGCGCGCAGGCTGAAGTCTTTCTTGGGTGAATATTTCCTCGATTGTCTTGCCGATCTGGAGGCGACTGACGTTGCACATCTCAATAGCTCCGGATGGTTCCAGTGAGAAGGTGGTGGGAATTATTGGATTCCCGTGGCATCACAATGGGCCTAGTGAGGTCTAAGTGTGTCCTTCAGGACGACCACACGAACCTAACCTAACCTAATCCGAGAGTGCAAACGTAACTCCTGTAGTTTGGCCTCTAATTTTTCCAATGATTGCGTACTCTCGTGCAACAACTCGTAAGTGTTGTCACCTAATAGCAGTTTTGTATACGATGCCTCTGCCCTAGTGTGCTGCTCGTATTTAGCCATGAAGGAATCTAATTCCTTAGCCGTTTTCGTTTTTCAACCTCATAGTATAGGGTATGTGGCCCTATTTGTAAATCGACTGGAAGGTTGAGGTATAAGTGACTGAATTCGTGTAGACTTAAATGCAACATTATGCGAACCATGTGCTTTACCTATTACTGTTCCTTCAGATGACTTGGCTGCTGTAGCGATTTCTGATGACTTGTCTCTCATTTCGACTTCTTGGTGTCTGTTCTATGGCTGCAGGAGCAGATACTATTAAGGCTTCTGCACCTACCGTGAACTGGCAACAATAACGCAGGATAAGAGTTCGTCATAACACCACCAAAGTTGAGACTGTTTCTCTTATTTCAGAGCATAGTAAAGCTGACCGTGAGACGATTGTTTGCTGACGGAATATCGCGCGGCGTGAACAGCAGGGTGGTCTTTAAAGTTCTTGCTCCGCATATCATTATTCAAGCAGTAATCAGCCCTGATATTTGGCCGAACAGCTTTATTGCCCATGAGGCATAACTAGAAACGAAGCGACCGGTGATCTCGCCAAGAAAAAGGTTGAATTGGAGGCTCTAAGGGCAGACCAAATAATACCCCCAATACATATCGCTCTCAAACACCTCAATACCGACTTTTTGGTTTTGTAAGCGGCCGCCTTGAGCGATCCCCTTAAATTCACTGCTTTCCGCAGCTTTAAATATAACATTCCTTCTTAATGCGTACCATATGTGTCTTAATTGCTCAAAAAAGCATAAAAATCAAATACCCCAAATTCTTATTATCCAAATTCCCAACATTACATCTTACAACACAGAAATTCTGTTACCAGAATTTCTTAGCGATAATCGATAATGCACCGCAATCACATTTCCTGGTAATGCATAAATGCAAGGTAATTCTTTACATCATTTGGTCATGAGAAATTTTGGGTCACTAGCAAACATAAGCAACTTCGTTGTTATGTTTCGACCCAACGCAATTGACCCATTGACCAATTGCATAAAAAATTCTTATTGGGAAAATACCCAATAGACGGTGCACGTACAATTCTCCCTGGAAAAGACTAACGAAGTTTGTTATTGGTCAATGAAAGTAGACCAATTCTTCCATCGATAAATCGGTGGTGGGAGAATTCTGATAGAAGTAATCCGGCGGACATAGTTCGAGGACAGTTATTTTATTAAATTCGATCAGGAATGATCCCTTTTAAAATGAATTAGTTCTGTAATGTACTACAAAGTTATGTTTTAAAAATAAGAAGAATTAAGTTTTGTAATAAAAGTTGAATTTCAAAAGAAAGTATGTGTGAGCCAAACAACTTAATTATCTGTACTGAGTTTGTGATATTAATTCACGAAGGGGCTGGTGCATCTTTCCTTTAGACAAAAAAGAAAACACTCCCAGTCCTTGGGCAACTGACCCAAAACATTGGAACGTGCGCAGAAAAGATGGTAAGGGACCTCAAATTTTAGAAACACGAAGGTCATAAGGAAAACCTATGATTCAAAGAGAACTGACAGGTTACTCAGCCTATCCAGAATAGGGGTTTCGAACACCGACCTTTTTATGTGTGCGTTGAACTTGCCGCCGCAATATGCCAACCTGCTATAATTTTTGTGTATTTAGTAGAGTAGAGTAGTATAGATATGAGGATTCTCGACCATGAGAAAATGGCTCAGAAAATGTGTTATGGAGATTCTAGACCAGGTGGCAATGGTTGATAAAATGTGCTCGAAAAATGTATGAAAAAGGAAGAAGTAGATGTGAAATAACCGCTTTTGTGGTTGGAGCTTTTTGTGTCGACTGTCGCCTGGGTGAAGTGTCTGACCGAGCTGTGATTGATAAGGGAACTGGTGACTCTGTAGAAATTTATAATTTGGTGGAAAGTTCTCGGATGTTCCAGAAAGTTCTCGAATATTTCAGAAAGTTCAAGATGATTTCTTTGCATAGTTTAAATGCTTCTTGTAGCGGGCAGATAAGGAAATGGCTGGAGATAAGGGAATTTTGTAGATTGTTTTGTTTTGGTGGCGGCGCGCTAGTAAAGATAAGTATGAGTTGCATCTAGGCCTGGATCTGGACGTGGACCTGGATCACGGGTATATAAATGAATGTTATGCTAATTGATAAGGGAGCTGGTGAATCTGTAGAAATTAATAATTTGGTCGCAATGTTGAGGTCGTAAGGGTGATAAGGTTTTGTAGATGAACCTGGGAAGTGCGAGTCTGGGCTCGTGCTGAAGATAAGAGTTTGTTGTTGTTTTGAGTTTTTACAATGCTGGATATTTTCGGCGGGAGCTTTTACTATGAGTGATGATAACATAATTTGCTAGTGTAAGAATACGTAATTTGGGCAGTAATACATATATCTTCAGGTCAATGGATTTCCGAGATATTGAGTATGGTCAGTAATTATTAAGTTAAAATTGTGATGGCAATTTTCTATATATGATCTGGAAGATATTTGTAAAATAATTTCGTGCTTTAACATGTTTTGTGCTAATGATGAATTTACAGGGAAATTGTAGAGAAATTAAGCACTTGAGCGTGAGACAATTTTATAAAATAGTATGGGAATATTTCTTCTTAAATCGTATTTAAGTGCGCATTGATTTTTTTTTCTTTATATCATTAGTTTTATTCTTTTCTTTATAGTATTTCTTAATAAAGATTTTACCACTTTGAGTAAATGGGTGAAGATTGTTCTTATTGCTTTTGCAACTTCTTATTTCTATGATATCATTTGTTTCCAAACAAGTTTTAACACGGTCTCAATAATGTAGTTTCAAAAGGAAATTGCGGTTTTTGATTTTTTCAAAAGGATATTGTGGTTGCCGTTTGCATCCCCACTCTAGTTCTATTATATCCCACTTCTTGTATGAATATCAAGAGTTCTAGGTAGTATTTTAGGATTCATAGTGAACTCAACCAGTGAAATTGTCGCAATTAAAATTCGTGTTCGAACTCAGATTAAAATAATAAATTTTGTGTCATCTCCTTACAAAAAAAAATAATTAAAAATGTATCAGCAACCTATCAACGAAGCAGTCATCGAAGACTTCGCAGTATTGGAGGGGCTAAATTCTGTAAATTTTAAGCCTGCACTCGCTGTTAAAGATATGGAAGAGTCGCAGAATTATAAAATCATAAACTTGCCGCCTAGATTTGACGCTAAAATAACTGACCGTTCAATTGAAAGGAAAGCAGCAGGGGGCAGCTATTTTAGTTTAATGTTTTCTAAGATAACACCTAGCACTGGCTATTATTTAAATTTATAAATAAATAAATACTTTTATTAAATATATGTTTCATTCCACTTAACCTTACAATCATTTCCCTCTAGAGCTTAAAAATAGCAAAAGTTATTTGAAGGAGGATGATATAAATATGACAACTTCATAAAATTCACTTAGTTCTCGACTTCAAGTCAACATGATAACATTAGAAACGGACAGACGTTCAGTAAATCTTTTGTTTTTATCGCTATGCATCTTGAATATTAATAGTTTACCGATCCCGTTAAGTGTAAACCTAATGGATAAAAGTAGTAGCAATTTAGATCTTGCGCTCAATCTACCAAATAATGACTTTATACAAATTGGCTTAACTTTTAAACTGATGACTTACAGTAACACAAGCAATTCAAAAGAAGATGCAGTTTCTACCTTAAAAGAAAGTAATGACGAGCCAATTCCTATTACTACATCAAGGATTACTACGATTGATAATCGTAAAAAGAAATTTGTTTTTATTGACGAGGCCATTCTGCTGAGTTCATCGCTAGTGATCCTTCTGCGGGACTTTCTTTTGTGCAGGTGACGAGTCTAGAGGTGCTTGCAGCAGTAGCTGGTGTTAAATCTAATGCAGTTGGTATGGACAGAATACATCCTAGATTTGTTAAGATGATTTTACCAGTTTTGCTTCCGTATCTTACGTTTATATTTTGTACTATTATAACTAAATCATGTTTCCCCACTAAGTGAAAATCTGCCAAGATCATACCTATACCGAAGAATTCAGCACCCGACTCGTTGGCATATTGGCCTATTTCTATCCTCCCATTCTTTTCTAAGGTTTTTGAAAAAATCTTACATAGGCAAATAACACATACCATGGAAAATAATAACTTCTTATCGGAACTGCAATCAGGTGTTAGAGCTAAGCATTGCTGTACTACTGCTCTTATTAAAATATGTGATGACGTTCGTGTTTCAATTGATTCGAATATGCTGACAATACTTATTCTACTCGACTTTTCCAAGGCATTTGACAGGGTTGACCACAGAATTTTGATTAATAAGCTTGGAGCTTACTTTAACTTTTCTTCTCACGCCTTTAACTTTTCTTCTCATACCTTGCAGACAGATTTCAACAAGTTGTTATTGGTAGCAGAGTCTCTAGTGTTCTCCCTGTCCTTTCTGGTGTTCCTCAAGGGCCAATCCTAGGACCATTGCTTTTTTCAATGTTCATTAACGACTTAACTTGTGTGGTCGAGCATTGTAAATTGCATATGTATGCTGATGACTTTCAGCTCTATATTTCCAAACCACTTGGATTGATTGAGGATGCGGTTTGTCGCGCTAATGAGGATCTGATGCATATACAATCATGGGCATTGCTCAAAAAGTTGACACTTAATGCTACGAAGTCTACCTCTTTAGTGATTTTTAAAAATGAGCTTGATGTGTCCCACTTTCCCGCCTTAATGTTAAATGATGAGATCATGCCCTACAATAAATCAATTAATAATCTGGGAATCATTTTAATCGAACCCTAAGCTGGAATCATCATATCAATCGTGTTATTGCAAGGGTATTTTATACTCTCCGTGCACTCTCAGCATCAGCAGCATATACTCCCCGAAGGACTGGCATGTTCTTGGTCAAATCACTTTTGTTTCCTCTCATCACTTACGGATGTGAGTTCTTTTATGCACTTGACTGTTTATCTTGGAGAAAACTTAATGTGGCTTTTAATGCTGCAATTCGTTATATTTATAGTTTAAGACGCTTTGACCATGTCTCATAATTCTCAAATCTGTGCTTGGTTGTACTCTTAAATCATATCTCGCAATTAGAGTAATTTTGTTTATACGAAATATTATTGTGAACCAGAAACCTACTTACTTATTTAACAAATTGAATTTTGTTCAATCTGTAAGACTGTGACTGAGACTGTGGAACGCCCTCCCTCGTGTTATAAAGTGCTGCAGCAACGGCCGTAATTTTAGATTATTTCTATATGATAAATTTAAATAGTATTATACATATGTCAGTATTTTTCAGATGAGTTAATATAGATATATAATATTAATTATTTTTTATACTTAGTAATTATTTGTTCAGTTTTCACTTTTTATTTTTATTTATATTTTGCATTTTTCTTCTAGCATTCTTGATGATTATTTTTTAGTTTGTTAGTTTATTTAACTATGTATTAATTAATTAGCATGTATTTATTGATTTTATGTTATTTTGCATATATTTCTGAAGTATTAATTCTTTTCTAATATCATTCCTACACAAATATATAAATTGAATAATTTAATTGTGTAGTTGTTCCGGTAATAAATGAATATGAGATATGAAATAAATATGAAATCTCAACAGCTGTTAAATATCAGCAGCCATTGGAGGTTTCAGGCAAGAGCTATTAAAGAAAGAAATGGATATTGCAAGAATTATTGAGAGCAAGGATATCTTTTATAGGCACTTTAAACTTGAATTCGATGACGAAACTATGCTAACCATTTGACGTACATATGACAGTAATTACGTAACTCGCTCATTGAAGATACCTTGTTATGAATACCGCGAGTTTGAAACTGAAAGAATTCTAAGTAAGGGCGAAGTAGGGATGGTGAAACAAGTTGATGCTAATTATAAAAGCGATGTGGAATTAGGAATGAAACAAACATATCAAATGAATATTTCAAAATAAGCAGTTATAAAAGAAGGTGTAATCACTTTTTAAGACAGTTCAAAAATGGAGTATCTTCATACAAAAATAATTTTGAATAATATTTGCAAATTAATCGAATTAACAGATTATAGTGAACTTATTGCTGCATATAAAAAGCTAGATTTATTAACTCCCTCTATTAAAGAGGTTATATAGGTAAACCCAACAAAGTAGACATTTAATTATATATTTCAATTCTTTCGTTATAGAACGAACTTTTGTTTAACGACTATCAAAATCATGGGAGGTTCTTTCTTAAGATTTCTGAATCTGATTCAGCAGCATATAAAAAATTCAAGAATATTTGTAGGAGTTTGCACCTTCAAGATGTTTTGCTTTTGCTACAAAAAGAAGAAGAAAATTTCAAAGCAGTTGGAGAAAAAGTAGTTCATTTTAATATCATCCCAAATATACATTTCGTTCCAATTTATGAGCGTAAGGGTCCCTGGCAAACAGTTCCGTTGGACACATTTCGATTTCAACAGCGAATTCGAAATATGAAGGATATTTTGGACCCCATTTTGTTCACCTCGCATAGAAATAAAATTTATAGGTTAAGATTTAAAAATTTTAAATAAAGTAATAAAATAAGAACTCAAGTACTTTTAATATAAAATATATATTTGTATAATTTTATACAATATTATAATACATTATCTTTCTTAATCGAAGAGTTGTGTTTTGATGAAAATCCGAGCCATTTAACATAAACTTTATCTGCGGTTCTTTTCCATATTTTTTCTACAAGTTAAACATCAGGATTTTTCGTCTTTTGGAGTTCCATTTCATAAAAACTCCCCTTTATTGCATTTTCTTCATGGTCTTCCAAGAGATATGTTACGGGATTCGTTATCTGAATTTTTGGGATCTTGAAGATCTCTGTAGTCCAGTTTGGTGTATACCCCTTTTCAAATACATGTTTATATTTACTAATGCGAACAAAGTCTCCCAGTTTAAATTTTGGTAAATGAAACGTCTTTAAATGATTGTAAACTGTTGATAAAAATTTTTTCTCATTTTGCTTTGTCACATACCGGGGTCGCATTTTTAACCATATCTATACATCGGTATGAGCCCTGCATACTAAACTCTTTCCACATCATGCTTTTTAATGTTCGATTAAATCGATCATTTATAGATGCTTTTAAAGGGCTATATGTAGAAAAATGATTAATGCGGTATTGAAATGAGCTATTGAAAAACTCTTTTCTATTATCAGTATGTAAATTTGTGGGACTCCGACCTTATGGATTTCATAGCTTGAGTAACTTCGACACCAGTTTTCTTTTCATAGGAATTGCCCATGCATATTTCGAAAATCCGTCTATTACAGTTAATAAAAAATTACGGTCATTATTGCTTGTAGTATAAGCACCCATTTCAACTAAGTCGGCTTGCCATAGGTCATATATTCCCTTAATTATAAAAAGTCTTCTTATGAAATTTTTTCTGGCTGGTTTATGAAGCTCATTAACTACTTGTGTTTTATTCATTTTGAAATTATCAGAGATTCTACATTAATTAACGCTTTTAAAGTGTAGATTTAGATCTATATATTTCATCAACTTCTCCTGAACGTCGATAATTAATTAATTTGCATATAATTCGTATGCTATTTTCAGTTTTCCTTGTAGAATCGCAATTGATTCAGTCGTATATAATTGACTGACTTCTTTATCTTTTTCACTTGTAATATTTATTATGCTGTATATCTCCTTTAACTCTTCTTTAAGAACGGCACTTTCCTTAGGTATTTGCTCAGTTATATTATTGCTGACTAAATGAATTTTTTCATTAGCTTGGGAATTACTTAAATGTACTACCATATCAGCTACATCGCCGACATATATTTTATTGGCTGCATCATCTCTTTCCATCGGGCTTTTAATATATTTAAAATTTTTAAAACCTACATTGAAATCTCTATCTTGAGTGAGCTTAAAACTTGCACCATTTAGACCCTGTATTCCCTGGATCCTTTTTTTATACGATCTGGCCAAATCCTAGGGAACCCCCCTTTGATGCGTTAGCATAGTTATGGCCGGAAGAGAATTAGGGTAAGGGAAGTGAGGAAACTCGAGTCTTGTTTTTGCATTGCTGCGAGCTAGACAACAGCGCAGAGACGGAGTGGATTATTTTAATTTCTTAAAAAAAGCTCACGGGGTCATTTGATCTCGAATCCGGGACCCATGGCATGTTGGTCTTGCCGCTCAACGTATTGATGCAACTCCGTCTCCAATACTTGATGTTGGTGGTGGCGTTGTTGTTGGTGTTGGTGCTGGCGCTGGTGTTGGTGTTGGTGGTGGCGATGGCGTTGGTGGTGGCGTTGATGTTGGTGGTGGCGTTGGTGGTGGCGTTAATGTTGGTGGTGGCGTTTAATGTTTCATGATTCATGTTTCACGTTTCACGTTTCTTGTTTCATGTCTCATGTATATTGTTTCATGTTTCATGCGTTGGCGGGGAGTGATGGGGTATAAATATAGATTTCAACAGGTCATTTTCAGTGTTTAGATAACCACCAATATGTTTAAATGCATAGAATGCAACAAATTCTTTCGCCGGAAAGATAGTCTTCTAAGACATAAGAGACGGTCAGCACATTTATTAAAAGATAAAAATCGTGAAGAAAAGATTTTATCAGATGAAAATTCCTATTTATTAACACCCATCAATGAAGCCGGTTTTGACCCCGTTAGGAATATTATTAAGAATAAAATGTTTCCGCTTAGAAAAAATTGGGAACATTCTCGAGAATCCTTAAAGGATGAGAATAATGGAAATTATAACATTGTTGAAAGAAGAAGAAATAAAGATGTGAACCCAAATTCAGCTAAAGACGACAACCCCGTGTTTGAAGATGATAACCAAAGTTGTGACCCCGCGGTTGAGGATGATGAAATTCAAGATATTACAAACCCCAAAATACTAGTGGATGAATTAAAATTAACATTAAGCAGGAGGTCAGGAAGAAGAGCTTTGAAAATTCTAAAACAGTTAAAAATGCTCAATTTCATTGTATAAAAATGTTTGAAAATGTCAGGGGTCGATTTTCCTTCCGAAAAATGTTAAGTAATACTCAAATATAATGAAATAATTTTATTTTTGACCTTCATTTCAATTTCTGGCGTGAGAAAGAAAAGATGTTTTGGTTGAAAAACATTCAGAATAGACAAAGGTATTGTATTTGCTCAGTTAGATAGCAAAATTTTAAAATAATTAACGTTAATGTGATTGGAGTTATATTAAATGTGTTTATTACTCCGGAAAAGGGTAGCAAAACTCTAATATTTAGTATTAGAAAAGGGGAGCCCTACTATGGAAACTTACATACTACGTATATATTTCATCCTTTCGAACATGCAAAAAGTGAGGTTGTATCAGGTGATATAACTTTAATCTGAGATGTAGATGCTGTTCTGAGTGCGAGACGAATCGATGGCTACCGGAAAAACTGTCCTTTTGCAGATATTGAAACTGATTCTGAGTGGATTAAAATAAAAAAGTAATCTTAGATATATCTGATTATTAAACGCATGATATTGGCACGAATTATTCATCTGTATAGAAGATTTCAATTGAATATCTTGTTTTGGCTGAAAATATAAAACAATAACAAAAATACTCCATTTGTTTAGTTGGCTAGCGCCAATTTTATAATAATTTTTTTTTATGTATATATGGCTCTTTATTTGGCACAATCGTTATAAAGCGTAAAAATCCTACAAAAACTAGCTACCCTAAAAATCACATAAACATTAAAAAGACACAGTAATAAGGACAAAAAGAACATAACAAAAATGACTCAATATACTACGTTACTGTAAATAGGTTAAATAAAAAGGACTCTAAAACTTGAAGGCAAAAATCTGTAAAAAAGAAAATACAAAGAAATTTTGAAATGCCTCCAAGCGAGTGCCAGCTCTAAGAAAAGTTCAGGAAAATTTTGAAAAGAATCCAAAACAAAACCTAGAGCTTAACCTAAAACGAACGAACAAAATGAACCGAAACCGAAAAAACAAACTAGAACATGGCTGTCTGAGTGTTCCCAGAGGGTAGATGCAGCACCGGGCGAAGTTCCTGTTTCGTGAATCACTGCTCCCAAGCAAATGCCCTCTCCGTAGAGCCGTTCGCCACTTTTCTAGTCCTCCGGGAGCACTCATCCAAACATCTTCTATACGAACGCACAAAAATTTCGAACCGATTAGAGTCCCGCGGGATCAGTCTGCAGAGTCATTGACGTCTGCAAACTGCTCCCATCATCCTCCCAGTTCTACGATTCCAACGTGAGACTTGTCCATCCCGCAGCACTTGCAGCAATACCAAAGCGAAGAGAAGCTTCGTGGACAAGCTGCTGCAAGTCTGCGGCCTGTTATTCCCAGTGAAAGACGAGGCTTCCGTTACGCACCGACGATAAAGGTTGCCAGGTGCAGTTGAATGTGTCGGCCTTCGTTGCCATGAACTCTAGGCGTAATCGATTCTTCAATCTGGCAACGAAGTGGTTCTTAAGTGCGTGTGTGTGAAACTGTGGGTTAATAGGCTGTTGTCCAGGCTCGATCCGCATTGAGTACAGATGAATTGTCGATTTAGCAAGTGTTAAGATAAAGCTTATCAAGCAATTTACCTGGTTACATGTCCTTGGCCCCAGTAAAAACGATGTTCTTGTAATGCTGAATGTCGGGCAGATATGCTGGCACATATCGCGAACAAGATTATTAATGTCGCACAAGGTCGGGCATGTGAAGTATCTGTGGAACAGGGTTCCTTCACCACCACAAACCGTGCAGACTCTTTGAATTCTTCGATCGATATGTGACAGCTGGTTTGGATGCACGAGGCTGTGATGGAGCAGTTTGAATGCCACATCAGAGTCTCTGTAATTGGACGGATAACTATAGATGACTCTGCTAGTTATGGTCCCCATTACTCCCAAGTCCACCCCAAGATGTGCGCGCCATCTATTAACCCCTAAGGTATCGGTAGGATTTACTCCTACGAAGAGCTCGCGCAGCCTACGTGAAGTGAGTGTACTGAATGTCGTGTGCGGTGGTCGATTCGTTACGAATGCGTTTATCACCTCAGTGCTAGGTTCCCTAGCAGAGAGACGACTAAAACGCTCTCGGGCTGTATCCACCAATTCGTGTAATTGTGTTGTGTGGGGGTGTATAAGTGTGTTCCCAGAAGCATCAATGATGTCTCCAAGAACTGTGAGTTGTCCTGTATCGGCCGTTACACCTCGAGCATTACCAAACACCGAATCTACTAACTCAGGGTTCAACCTGATCGGAATTGCTGAGATATCCCCGTACCCAAGTTCATTCCATCGCAAATGAAATGTCGGTCTTATTCTGCCCCAGGTTGTAATCGTGGAGATCATATCCTGGGACCAATCATGCGGATATGGTGGGCGAACCGAGAGCAGATAGTAGTGCTCCCCTGCGCCGCTACCCCCCATAGAACTTACCCACAGCTGCGAAATTAAGTTATCTCTTTGACAGAACACTCGTTGGAATGCCCGTACCTGAAGCCAACGAAATTTCACGACCATGTCTGTAAGACCCAAACCACCCTCCGCTACTGGTCGGCAGAGCGTGCTTTCAGCGACCCATCGTCTTCCTCCCCAGAAGGCGTCAACGACTTTCGCCTGTAAAAGTTTTATAAAGCCTTCTTCGAAGCACTCTGATTTTAACAGATGCACGATGGACGAGGTAATCAAATAATTGACAACGACTGCACGTCCTTTCAGCGAAAGTGGATGCAGTCTAGTCCGCCACGAATTCACAGCTCCGGAGAGTTTCTTCAGAGCCATGCGGCTATTATATGTTTTACCATCGAGCCCCACATATACACCTTAATATTTCAGGCAAGTATTCGTCCATTGTATGCCGAGGGGAGAATCTGAACGATTTCGCCACCTCCCACACCATAGGCCTTGGCTTTTGCTTAGGTTAACCCTAGCGCCCGCTAATCGCTCATATTGTTCGAAAACCCTACGAGCGACTGGAAATGCATCATCTTTCGTTACAAATATAGACAGGTCGTCCGCATACGCTAGAATAAGTGGCCTTATAGTAGTGTATGGTAAGTGAATTGGATATTGTCTCAACGATTGACGAAGATTTACTAGCAGCGGCTCCAGTGAAAAGTCATAAAGCATTCCTGACAACGGGCATCCCTGCCTGATACCCCGACGAAACGGAATAGGAGACAATATATGCCCATTATGCTTTATGAGAATCACTGAATCTCTATACAGACCACTGATGATCTCAATCCATCTGGACGGAAGCCCAAATTTATCGAGCACTCTCAGTAGATACTCATGTGAGACGCTATCAAACGCCTTTTCTTGATCCAAAGAGATCATGGCCATTTGCGAACCAGTTTTTTCATGGTAGGCGAAAAGATGCTTTGCTACGGCGATGTTGTCATAGATACTACGACCTGGAATGCAGTAGGACTGTGACGGGTGTATATCTGAGGCAATCTCTGAGCGAAGTTGAGTTCCCAGTGTTTTGCAAACTATTTTGTAGTCGAGATTACACAGAGTAACTGGCCTCCAGTTTCCCATCCTCTGAAGATCCCCCTTCTTAGGTATTAGACGCATAACGGATCTCCGCCAACTTGAGGGAAATTCGGTATGTCCAACCACTGCAGAATTAGAGATATCCAAAAGGTCTGGAATCAAAAGATTCCTAAAACGAACAAAGAATTCTGGAGTTAGACCATCATAACCAGGAGAAGTATGACGTCGAAGATCTTTCGTTGCGGTAAGCATATCATCGAGAGTAAGCGTTCTGTCCAGGAATTCTCTACTATCATCAGAGAAAGTAGGAACATGATGAAAGAATTCATCGTTGGACGAGAATGTTGGCAACGTCGATGCAGCATAAAGCCGCGTGTAGTAGTTGCGAATATAATTCGCAAGTTCCTCTCCGTATAGGATCTGGCCCGATTCGGCAAGAATCGAGTCTACTTCACAAGAAGCGGTACGACGTCGAGTTGTTTGGAAGAAGTACTCGGTCGGAGACTCGCCCTCTCGCAACCAGCGCGACTGGTTTCGGAGCACAAACTCCAAGCTATGCTTGTAGTTCTGTGCTGTCAGTCGTTCTTTAAGTCTCTCATATTGTGCGAGTAGCTCAACTCGAGTGCGAGTAGTCAAACTCGATGCATGATATCTGCTTCGATTGAATCTCGTCTCGATAAATGAGCGAATCTCAAGCTTTCTAACATCCCACCAATGGCTAAGGTTTGAATTAATATTCTTGTTATCACGCCATTGGTGCCAAAACTGAATGAATTCTTCGATGAACTGCTCTGAATTCAACAAGTTATTGCTGAAAATCCAGTAAGCAGTTCGCTTTTCGACCAAAGTGCTAGTCGCCACAACAAGAAGGTGATCACTTAATGAACAAACTTCATGAGTGACACTAACGAAAAAGTTAAGAAGGCTAGACGAAACGTAAAGTCTGTCTATCCTCGAACCCGAAAAGCTACCCTGGACATTTCGGGAAACCCTTGTGTATGACCTAGTCGTTGGATTAAGCCAATGGTAGACATCCACAAGGTTGCTATGTCTGACTAGGCTCGATAATCGCGCGGCGTTCACCGAGTTGAATTCAACTCTAGAATGACGACCGATTGAAGAATCTAGTCTGCAGTTGAAGTCACCACCAAGGATAACCTCACCACCGAAGTTCGTAATATGCGACAGGATTGAGTCCAACACCTGTCTTGCAGTATCCTGGTCATGCGGCAGGTACACGTTTACTACCTTTAGCGTTTTGTCCCCTAAGACAAAATCCAAGGAAGATGCGAAACCTGGGAAGATGTCTGTGAGACATCAGTGTAAAGCTGTGGGATACAGCAATTGCCACACCGGAACCTCTACGGGGTGTTTCTGTGGCAAAAACTGTGTAACCCTTGTGTAAATTGGAATTTTGTTCAAGACGTGTAAATGTGTTATGTGTAAAATTTGTCTCCTGTATAAGTGCAATGTCCGTGTTCCATTGTTTTATGTCTTCGAAAATACTGTGTAGTCTAGTGAGTGCACTCAAGCCCCCTGCATTTATCGATGTTATCTTACACATTCAAGAAATCTCAAGAACTCAGACAATGACTGTACGACTCTAATGATGAAGAGTCCTGTCCAGTTGGAGATCCTCAAGGATCCCCGAGACTTTATTGAAGAGACACCTCATTATATTTAGCCTTCTTTCTGACCTCTGCCATGAGGAGTTTCAGTTGGGGCAGGATCCTGGCTGGATCTCCAAGCTCACGCCTGAGAATGGTCAGGATCCTGTCCGAACTCTTCTTATAGTGAAGGCTATCGAGGAGCGAGCGCAACTTCTCCCTCGGGACCTCCACCAAAGCAGGATCCACTTCAAAGCGGCTACTAATCGAAATGGAACTTTCACACGATTCATAGCCGCTTTGGGTCGGACCGGCCATCTCGAGAGCAGAGACAACCTCTACGTCCGAGAGAACTTCAGTGAATTCCATTGCATTCACTGATGGTGCACTCGGAGCGCAAGGTGTAGCCTCTTCCCCCGAGACCTTCCCAGTGGTCACTGCCTTCTTCGGTGGTGGCATCACCTCCTGGTCAGTCTTTCCCTTCGTCTTCCTCTTCATCCTCCTCTTTTTCTTCTTTTGGCTACCACTTGTAACCTCCTCGTCCGAAGAGTCTACTTTTTCCCGTGTTGGAGTGGCTCCTCAGACACCTTAGTGGCAGGTTGCTCCAAGAGGGCAGGCGCAGCACTGGGCGAAGTCACTGGTTTGGAAACCTCTGCTGGGGCATTTTCCTGAGCCTCTTGGGACACTCCGCGATAAAGTGCCCTGCCTGATAGCAAGCATGGCATTTCGCTTCAGTGCTCACCTCAATCCAGGTCATCGATCCCGCAACACTCCGGTAGAAGCCATCTGGAAGCACACACCCCTGGTTCAGAGTGATGTGTGCTTCACGGCTTAAACTCAGGATGCCACGGCCGAGTGCCTCGTCCCCAATTCTGAGTGGTACTGCCCGGACCTTGCCGTGGATCCTTCCGAACCTTCCTAAGAATGCCTCAAGATCCTCAGACCTGGCCTGGAGGGGGACCCGAGAAAAGGTGACTCTCGTCGGCTTTACTGAAACCGGGTATGGTTGGAGGTGCCTACCACCCACGTCGATGCCATCAAGCATCAGCTTAGTGGCTGCGTCGATGGTAGTGGTATAGACCTCCACCATACCACGGCCAACCAGTCCGAAGGAGAAAATATTCTTCAACGGGACCACCAGTGACAAGGCCTTAAGGTATGCACTTTGGGTGCACCCTCGAAGGTGCTCAAAGTGCATACCATAGCGTTCATCCTGCCACTGACAGTCAAAGAGACCTTGAAGCCCCGCGACTGTCTTAGGCCGAGACTTGCCCAAGTCAGCCGGCGGCTGACGTGGAGTCACATAACTACCCTGAATAATAATATTGCTTGAACTTTTCTTATAGCTACCACTCACCTGTTGGGCATAGCTAGTCCCTGCTACTACCTCTACGCTAACAGGTGCTGGTCCTTTGGGCACTGGCCTAGTCGGTGCAATCTTTTTAGTTCCAGAAAGATTTGGGCGAAAGGTCACCGATTGCGGTGCTGGCAAAAGTTTGTTTATTGCAGGTGCCGTCGCAGAAGCCTTCACAGCTGGTGCTGCCGAAAGGTTAGTGAATGCAGCGGTTGTTCTCGGCGCTTTAGCAGCGGGTGCTGCCGAAAGTTTTTTGGTTGCAACAGTTGCCGCAGTCGCTTTAGCATCGGGTGCTGCCGTATCTTCAGCAAACACAGATGTTTCTGGTTGGATAGTTGTCGACTTCTGAGAAACGAAAGATGCTGACATCTTGAGCGGCATAATGGTCTTCTTTAGTTTGGCCTCTTCTGTTGGGCCCTTTCTAGCCTCTTCTGTGGGCTCTTTTGCTGATGGTGGTGTTGGCAGGAAAGAGCCAAGGTCTAGCTTTTGTCCTCGATCCCCCTTTTTACGAGTATTAGGGGGTTTTTTCTTTCCCCCGGAAGCACTATCACTACTACTGTCGCTCATTTGAGGACAGTAGTTAAAGTTACTTGTCGCAAAGTAGTTTCCGGCTACTTGATTTTAACTGACAGTTCGAAAAATAAATTATTAAAAATTCGCAAAAAATGTCAAAAAGTTGCTCAAAAGAGGTTGTATAAATGTAACACAACAGGAACTAAAACGAAATATTTTTAATAAAAATTCAACAGAACACTGACACGCAAACGTAACGGAACACAATTAAATACAGTATATCTCCCGAAACTCTAACTTTTTTATTATTTTTGCTCCCGATATAAAGGCACGTCCGACACTTGGCACTTGTAATAATTTTTTTTTTGTATATAATGACACTTTATTCGGCACAATCGTTATAAACAAAAAATCCTACAAAACTCTAGCTACCCTAAAAAATGTACAATATTCAAAACAAAAAGACACAATAGTTAACGATCAAAAAGAACATAAGAAATGACACGCTACGTTACTCTAAAAAGTTTCGAAAAAACGACTCTAAAATCTGAAGGCAGAAAAAAATAGTAAAAACCCTGTAAAAAAGAAAATACAAGAAATTTTAAAATGCCTCCAAGCGAGTGCCAGCTCTAAGAAAAGTTCAGGAAATTTTTTTTAAAAAATTCCAAAACTAATCCTAGCACTAAACAGAAATCACCGAAACCGTGAAGAAACTTAAACTGGAACATGATTGTTTGAGTGTTTCCAGAGGGTAGATGCAGCACCGGGCGAAGTTCCTACTTCGGGAACCACTGCTCCCAAGCAAATGCCCTCTCCGTAGAGCCGTTCGCCACTTTTCTAGTCCTCCGGGAGCACTCATCCAAACATGTTCTAAATGAACGCACAAAAATTTCGAACAGATTAGAGTCCCGCGGGACCAGTCTGCAGAGTCATTGAGGTCTGCAAACTGCTCCCATCATCCTCCCAGTTCTACGATTCCAACGTTAGACTTGTCCTTCCCGCAGCACTTGCAGCAATACCAAAGCGAAGAGAAGCTTCGTGGACAAGCTGCTGCAAGTCTGCGGCCTGTTATTCCCAGTGAAAGACGAGGCTTCCATTCCGCACCGACGATAAAGGTTGCCAGGTGCAGTTGAATGTGTCGGCCTTCATTGCCATGAACTCTAGGCGTAATCGCCTCTTCAATCTGGCAACGAAGTGGTTCTTAAGTGCGTGTGTGTGAAACTGTGGGTTAGTGGGCTGTTGCCCAGGCTCGATCCGCATGCAGTACAGATGAATTGTCGATTTAGCACTTGTAATAATAATAATAATAATATTTATTGCAGACAAAGTACAAAAAGATTATAATCTTATAAGTGTACCGTAAAGAATTGTGAAAATAAATACAATATGATATAAAAATAAAAAAATTTCCAAAAATCTAAATTGCCAAAGCTAGAAGAAGTAAAGATACATAGAAAGAAAGAAAAAAATTACACTAATTAAAAGAAAATACAATAATAAATAAATAAATAAATACTATATGATAAGATGAGTAATAAATAGGAAATAAATAAATAAATAAAGTAATAAATAGGAAATAAATAAATAAATAAGTACTATATAATACGATAAAAATTTTACAATAGTCTAAAAGAAATTAATAATCAATAAAATAAAAATTACACTACTTGAAAGAGAAGAGAGTATGCATCAATTTAACCACTACATATCTAATCCATGCCAAAGTGGCGTTCCAAGAGTCGCTTAAATCCGCCAGCCGAGCGAGAGCTTTTAATATTTAAAGGAAGAGTATTCCACAAACGAATAGCCTGGACAAAGTAAGATCTCTCCCCAACAACTGTTCTTACTCTAGGCAAAGATAAGTTCAGTGTCCTGGATGAATGCAGGAATCTCACATGGTCCAATAAGTACCCGGGTTCGCGAGTATAAACCAGCTTATGCAATAAGCACAAAATCCTTATATTGAGGTAAGTATCAATTGAGCAACCCAAGATCAAGTTCCTAAAGTGCGAAATATGGTCATATCTTTTTAAGTTATATACAAAACGAATACAGTCAAAAAAATAGCACAAAAATAAGTATAAATTGGTAGAAGCAGAGCTCTAACAAGTTTAAGTCGTGTATCAGTTGACAAGTAGCTTCCGAAAAGCCAAAGTCTGCGCAAATTACCGTATATCTTATTCAAATTTGAGCTAATCTGGTCACAACATGACATTGACTTATTCAGTACGACGCCAAGACTTTTGACCTTGTCTCTAAACTCCAAAACTGTCGAACCCAAGACTACCTCCGGAAATCCCTCCATGTCAATCTCATTTCGAGAGAATAGGATACATTCAGATTTGTTACCATTAAGATTCAAATAATTTTTCCTTGACCAAAGGTACACTCGCCGCAGGTCGTCATTAAGTCGGGCAACACAATCCTCACCGAGTCCTCTAGGTCTGCTTATGTAGAGCTGAACATCATCAGCATAAATGTGAATTTTTGAGTCATAGACTACGTCCACAATATCATTAATATAAACAGTGAAGAGAAGAGGGCCTAATACTGACCCTTGTGGTACCCCTCTATAGATGTATGTGGAAGCCGAAAGCCGTTCTCCTATCTTGACTTGCTGGCTCCTAGTAGCAAGATAGTTCCGCAAAAGTTTTAACGCCGATGAAGAAAAATCACACTGTTTATCCAATTTTTTAAGCAGAAGTGAATGGTTAACATAGTCAAAAGCTTTAGAGAAATCGAGGAGTGCAAGCACACATATTTGATCCGTATCAAGATCTGCTCTAATATCCGTTGTTACTTTTAAAAGAGCAGTCTCACAACTGTGTCCCCTACGAAAACCTGATTGCCACTTGGTAATAATATTTCGTTTCTCAAAATAATTCAGCATTTGGTTAGACATAATTCTTTCAAGCGCCTTTGCAAGAAAACAAAGAACACTTATTGGTCGGAAGTCACCTGCCTGTGAAGCCTGTGGGACCTTCGGAATTGGAACGACAAAAGATTTTTTCCATGCCGTGGGAAACTGCGAGGTCATAAGACAAAAATTAAAGATATGAGCTATAAATGGAATTACACGTGGTAAGATAAGTTTAAGAAACTTTGGAGAAATATCATCAGGTCCGACAGAGCAGGATTTAATTGAATTTAAGCTGTTAAAAATCTCCTCTGCATCAACACATCTAAAACTAAAACCTGAGGTGTTATTTGGGGTTTCAAAATACTCTGCAGACTGCTACGTTAAGAGTTGGTTAGCTGTGATATATTCATTAAAATCATCAGGTTTTAAAGTAATATCACATTTTGGCCTGGAGTTAATTCCCAGATTACGTATATTTTTCCAGAGATCTTTTGTGCACAAACTAGGATCCAGCTTGACCCTATAAAACTCTCGCTTTGCTTCCCTTATCCTTAAAGTTACTAAATTTCTGATCTTTTTAAAATTACAATAGCTTCTTTCACTCTTAAGCCGTTTATATTCCTGGTAGAGAAATTCCCTTTCACTTATCAATGATTTAATTTCACTTGTAAACCATTGATTCGTTTGAATCTTAATTGCGGCTGTACGTAAAGGAGCAAATTCATCGTGTAATTCCTGAATGAAACCATCAAGCAGTGATACCTTATGATCAATGGATGAGGTTGAGAAAATATCGTGCCAGTGAAGTTCGTTGCAGCGTGAGTATAAATCATGAATATTTATATTTTGATATGACCGAAATTTTATTAGGTTGATAGTTTTTTTGTGTTTTACCAAAAAACTAAGTGTATCTATTTGGTTATTGTCCAGTACTCTATCCATATCCGGGATCATAAACAAGTCAAGCAACGAAGGCTCAACAGCACGAAAATAAGTCGGATTTTTATTAATAATTTTTAAATCTAAAATTTGAAGACAGTTCAAGAAACTATCAGATACACCACATGACTTAAGCACATTGACATTAAAGTCACCGGTATATGCGAGAAAACCTAGAGAGAGCATTATTTAACTCAAGAAAATTTTCCAAGGCGAAAGTCATTAGAGGACAATAGACGCACACCATAAGACACTTCTCCAAACAAAGACTCACCTCCACACAAATAAATTCTATATTGCTAATTTGAGATCTCTGCACAATTTGTTGTTGTGCAGCCACGTTTCACTAACTCTTCTTAACTCATCAATTTTGTTTTTTAGACTTCTTGCGTTAAAGTGACAGACGTTAAAACCATTGTTTTCGTTGCAAAAATTGCTGATCTCAGATCCCACCCTGTCCAAGCCAGATGAACCATCATAGGAATTCATAACATATCACAAGGCTAAAGGCAATGGCCCAATGTACGCGTTGTGCGTCTCGGCACGCGTTGCGTCGTTCGCGGCAGAAAATCTTCTGAAAGAAAGATTAACTAAAACTAGTATTCGAACGCCGATTTCTCCTGAATGTAGACTTTTCTTGACGCTCATGTAATATTTGTATTATTGATAAATCGCAGCACTTTTCAACAAAATTTGAAGTTGGATTAAGCACCGTCAGGCGATTTAATTATGTTTCTGTAGTTAATGGAATCTTTATTAAATATCACAGGATATTTTTCCACAGCACAAATTAATTTTTCTTCAAAACTATTGAAATCCATTTTGCAACGTTAGAATTCTTTGCAAATATCGCGGCAAAAACTCTAAAAAAGAACTGTCAACGCGTCTGCCGCGCGCCAAAAGTAGAAAATAGGCCAACTCACGCGTCGTCCGCGGCAAGCCATTTGGCCTTGTCGCATCTAAACTTGAGTATTCTACTGAACTGTCAACGCGCCGCGTGCCGCGACGCGTGCATTGGGCCATCACCATAAGTGATTCAAGCAACTCATTCATTGAAAATAATCTAACGAAACAATGAAAGATGCACACCCTTATTACAAATACATGATATTTGAATATGAAAGACAATAAAGATCCTAAAAGTACAATTAAATTATAAATGTCTAACAAATAATTACTATAGAATAAATAAACAAAAAAGCAAACAACTATACCGCTAATTATCATTGTTTTGATGTTAAGAATCCACGCCAGCACAGAGCTCCCGATGATTAGCAAGATTGTTGAGTTGGTCAAGGTTAAGAACCGTAATTGGGCTGCTATTCTTAGTTACTTTGACCCGAACAAGGCCACTTCTAGTGGTTGCAGAGAATAAATCACCCGATCTCCGTAATTGAATCGCATCGTATAAAATTTTGTTATTTATCGGTGTCAGGCTTTCATTCGCATATACAAAGCTGTCTGAAAAGAAACCTTCAAGCGAACTGAGTTTAAAAGTACCTTTGCCATGGTTATAGAAAGCGGATAAAAACCCTCGGGCTTCATGTTGAGAAGGAAATTTGGCGATGATAGGATTGTTTCCGTGCTTCTTTAAAGAGTTCTTTTTGACGGCTTTAGTTCGATAAAATAGTTTTTAAAAAAAAGTTGAACCGACTTCACAAAAAGCGCTAAAAAGCATAAAATAATTTTTAATTTTATATCTATTACGACATTTTGAAGTCGGTGCAAATCAAACAACTACAACAAAAATATTTAATCGTCATTTCTTATGATCCCGTAAGATGAAACGTTCAGGTAGTATTATGTATTATTTTCAATTGTGGTTCTGTAGTTGTTTTATTTGTTTAATTTGCACCGACTTCAAAATGTCGTAATAGATATAAAATTAAAAATTATTTTATGCTTTTTAGCGCTTTTTGTGAAGTCGGTTCAACTTTTTTTTAAAAACTATTTTATTTTTTACTTTTTAGTGTCTTCGACTCTCTACAACGAAGAAAGAACCATCCAAATCGGACCAAGCGTTAAAAGTTAGTTTTAACCCCCTACCCCACCCCCATTCCACTAAACTTTTTTTCTCATGGTATCAATCAAGGAACATACTCTACCGAACAGAAAAGGAATTATCGAAATCGGTCCACGCGTTACGAAGTTACTACGCCTCCCCCTCCAACACCTTCACCATAGGACCAAATTATTCTCCTATTAGCAATGGGGGATCACACTCTATACAACAGCAGAAGAACCATCCAAATCGGTCCACGTGTTACAAAGTTAGGTTCCATCCTCCCCCTCCCCCTCCCCCACCCCAGCAACATTTGTTTTCTCGTAGAACCAAGGATCATATTCTACTCAATAGAAAAAGAATTATCCAAATCGGTCCACGCGTTACGAAGTTAGACTACCCCTCCCCCCCCCCCCCCACCAACACCTTTCACCATAGGACCAAATTATTTTCCTATTAGCAATGGGGGATCATACTCTATACAACAGAAAAAGAACCATCGAAATCGGACCACGCGTTACAAAGTTAGGTTCCACCCCCACCCCCACCCCACTCCGCCCCAAAATTTTTCTCCTGGTATCAACTACGGAACATACTCTATCGAACAGAAAAAGAATTATCCAAATCGGTCCACGCGTTACAAAGTTAGACTACCCCTCCCCCCTCCCTCCACCCTAGGCCAAACTTTTTTTCTCCTATTAGCAATGGGGGATCATACTCTGTACAACAAAAAAAGAACCATCCAAATCGGACTACGCGTTACAAAGTTGGGTTTCACCCCCACCCCCCACCCCCACCCTACCAAAAATTTTTTTGACATGATACCAATCGGGGAACATACTCTATCCAACAAAAAAAGAATCATCAAAATCGGTCGACGCGTTACGAAGTTATGCCCAGTCAGACATAAAAAAAAAAAATAAAAATAAAAAAAATACGCGTCGAACTTAGAACCTCTTTGTTTTTGGGAAGTCGGTTAAAACGCGTGTGTGAACGGTGTAACTTTGTGACCTATTCTGGCAGCAACAGCATGAATTAAGTTCGTAGGATTATCATCGTCCCTAATAGGAATGCCGCGTACAATAACATCGCAAAGTCGTTCACGTCGTTCAACATCATCAACCTGCCGCTGGAGTTTGTTTTTCTTGTTGTGCAAGGTGTTAAGTGTGTCAGTGAGTTTGTTATTATGCTCTTGAAGATCTTGCTCCTGTTGCTCAAGATTTTGAATTTTGGTGCTCATTAAAAGAAACTTATTTTCAAAATTATTCACTATTTGTTGCAAATGTTTTTCAAGATTGTTCTCAAGTGAATCTAGCTTATTGTTTAAAACTGTCAGTTGCGTGTTTATGCGATTTTCTAGAGCCGACAGTGCTTTTTCCAGTGATGAATTTTTTAAAGTTTAAATTAGTAAATGTCCAGGTTAATGGACCCGTGTTTAATTTGTTAATGACTCCTCCTCCTTTTAAGGTAAAGTAATGATCTACTTCGATTTCATATTTCAACCTCTTGAACATGTTAAAATAGAGGTGTCCTTAGGTGATATGACCATAGTTGGAGAAGCTTCAGACGTTATATATAGGCAAAATACACATCATGAGAACATCTTTCCGCCTAATTGCCCATTTACGGAAAAAGATTGGGATGATACAATACAATAATTTAATACAATAATTTAATTGGTACTGGAGGATATAAATCAGTTTAAAGAAGTTTCCGATATTTTATTTGATGTACACAAAGAAATGATTTTTGAAGTAAAAATTCGTGTGTAATCATAGATGTTACAATAAAATGAATAAAAACAATGTATTAGTATGTATTGAAAATTGTGTTTTATTACCCAGAGCCCTATGGTTTTAAAAGAAAAAAAAAAAAATATATATATATATATATATATATATATTAATATATAATAGAACTAGGGTGTGATGTAAACAGTAATCACAATATCCTTTTGAAAAAATTAAAAACCACAATTTCCTTTTAATACTACATTATTGAGAACATGTTAAAACTTGCTTGGAAACAAATGATTTCATAGAAATAAAAGGTTTCAAAAGCAATAAAAACAATCTTCACCCATTTACTCAAAGTGGTAAAATCTTTATTAAGAAATACTATGAAAAAAAGAATGAAAAATCAATGCAAAATATAATTTAAGAAGAAATATTCCCATACTATTTTATAAAATTTTCTGAAGCTCAAGTGCTCAATTTCTCTGCAATTTCCTTGTAAATTCATCATTAGCACAAAACATGTTTAAACACGAAATTATTTCACAAATATCTTCCAAAAAATATATAGAAAATTTCCATCACAATTTTAACTTAATAATTACTGACCATACTCAATATCTCGGAAATCCATTGACCTCAAGATATATTACTGCCCAAATTACGTAATCCTACACTAGCAACTTATTTTATCATCACTCATAGTAAAAGCTTCCGCCGAAAATATCCGGGCACAGTAAAAACTCTAAGCAACAAACTCTTATCTTCACCAGAAGCCCAGGTTCATCTACAAAACCATATCACCCAATGACCTCAACATTGCCACCAAATTATTAATTTTACAGAGTCACCAGCTCCCTTATTAATTAGCTTGACACCCGTTTCTATACCCATGATCCAGATCCAGGTCCAGGTCCAACTCATCCTTATATTTACGAGGGCGCCGCCGCCAAAACAAAACAATCGACAAAATTGACATTTGGAATCACGCAACCATTCCCTTATCTCCAGCCATTTCCTTATCTATCCGCTACAAAAAGCATCTAAACTATGCAAAGAAATTATCTTGATCTTTCTGAAATATTCGAGAACTTTCTGGAACATTTGAGAACTTTCCACCAAATTATAAATGTCTACAGAGTCACCAGTTCCCTTATCAATCACAGCTCGGTCAGACACTTCACCCAGGCGACAGCCGACACAAAAAGCTCCAACCACAAAAGCGGTAATTTCACATCTTCTTCTTACTTACTTCTATTTTCGAGCACATTTTATCAACCCTTTCCACCTGGTCTAGAATCCCGATAGCACATTTTCTCAGCCATTTTCTCAGCCATTTTCTCATGGTCTAGAATCCCCATATCTATACTACTAAAATGGGAACACTAATTATCCAACCCTACCCGTGAACAGATGATAAGAGGAACAGATGAGCAAGGGCAACACAATATGTCAATACGCGACGCGCTGCCATTTTTCACACAAAATTGTTGAAACTGCTTGTTGAAACCAGAGTTGTGTTTTGTACTTTTAGCGTGAAAATTAAACACTGAAAGATTTCTTTTAATATCCCGGTGGGAAAGTATTGCTCAGATGGTTGATTTTCCTAATTTAAATCAGTATCGAGCAATAGTTATAATCAAGAGGCTTTAAGCTTTCTCTTTTTAACTATTCAAAAAAGTTTTTAGTTTTTGCAGAGTGACTATATTATACATACTTACATATATATATATATATATATATATATATATATATATATATATATATATATATATATATATGTATATACAAGAAATTGTATGGCGGGGGGGGGGGGCAATCTCAACCGTTTTGAGTTAAAGGTTAACTTTTCACTTTTTTATGGTATGCACATTACGCTTTTATTTTTATCTTTTAATCTACCCAACACAGCGAAATCAAACAAACGCTAAAAAACTACTATCCCACTGATCTTTCCAAAATTGTCAACAATGTCACTTCCAAAAGTGACAAAAATGGTTTGCGATTACTTAAAGTTCAGAATTTTCCCAAAATTTCTCCGAAATTCATGTAATTAGTTTGCTCCATTTTTATATTTATTGGATTGCCCATCATACCTTTCTAAAAAGGTGCAACATGGCAAGATAGACAAGGGATTGGAAAAACCACATCCTTAGACATCCTTGACTACCTAATTATTTTATTGCATATTAGCTAGGAAATTCTTTAAATAAACAATATTTTTAAGATAAATGGTCGAAAATGTTCGTTTTGGGTTAACAAGTAATTAATTTTAATTATGGCTGCAAAAAAGTTTTAAAAATGTTATTGTAATTTTGTGTTATTGCCGATATTAGCTAGTGTAAGCCAGAATTCACACCCTTGCACCCTGGCGTTCAGTTACTCGTACCTGATGGAAATTTTGCGATAAATTTTAGGTATAAAGTGTTGCCTTACTCTTGTTTCAGGTTCACCATCAATTTGGAACAGATAGCACCAGTGGTTAAGGAGAAAAGTGTCCCTAAATAAGTTAATTTTATAATTTTTAATTTTTTTCACAGGGTTTGCTTAGCACTCATTGTAATCCATAATTCGTCCTCTAAAGCATGTTTAAAACCGCGAGTTTATGTCTTAAATACCAACTGAACAGGAGCAAAATATCTAAACGCATTAAAAAGCACATTTTAACCATCATTCGTGACCTGGTTACCTTAAGCAAAAATTAGTAAAAAAAATGGCGATTAGGAGTGCCGTGTTCTAAGATTTGGAGGGTTATTCATCAAGGGGGATTACGTCCATATCATCATCACCCAGCCCAAGAACTACTGGAAGGATATTCTGAGAGAAAACTCAAATTTAGCACTTGGCTTGTGGAAAGCGACATGGAGAATGGGGCATTTCTGGGCCGAATTCTCACAGACTTTCATAACCTCTATACCTGATTAAACACTAACCCACATAGAGCAAAGGTGACCTCATTCCAGCAGAGATTCAATGTCAATGTTTGGGCTGGTATCATCGGCAACCATTTAGTAGGATCATTCATTTTGCCGCAAGTGCTTAATAGTGAAATGTATGCGGACTTTTTGGACAATACACTGCCAGAATTAACCCTTCTAACTCAGAAGGCGCACTTCACAAGCAGAAGCCTGGAATTAATTGACCTATTCACCAGAATATAACATATATTGAGGCGAATTAGGCTCCCATAACTCATGCAATAAAATATTAGTAAAAATCCAAAACACTAACAAACACTACAATCAGGGGTGCAGAGATAACAGAGAACGTTTAAGCACATCCTTAGTAAGAGCCAGGTCAAAAATAGGACACATATTCACGGCCCTACACATGCGGTTAATAGGCTCATGCATACCATAGTTAGATCGAGAGTGGATAACATGTAGTAAAGGCAATCTCCTTAAGCTATACGGGGTATGCCTATAAGTAACCAAACTTGCGAGAGTGCCAGAGTCTATATTCGAGTTCAAAAGCTGGTGAATAAATACTAGGTCAGCAATTCTACGTCGTTCCTCCAGCGAGTGCATATTAAGCAGTCGGAGGCGATCCTCATAAGGAGGAAGCCTTAATGGATTATTCCACGGGAGGTCCCATAGTGCGAACCTAACAAAGTTCCGCTGCACCGACTAAAGAACAAAATAAGTGGATTAGGGTCTGTCGATCAGAAAGCTCTCTTGACCACCGCTTAATAAAACCCAGGACTGAATTACTCCGAGACACGATATGATTTATGTGAAGAGTGAAATCGAGTTTTTTGTCTAGCTTTACTCCAAGGTCAGTAACGGATTCCACACGACGGATAGTAGTTTCCGCAAAGGTATAATCAAAAACGAGCTGATTGATGCTCCTAGAAAATGACATAACTGCACATTTATCCAGGTTAAGCTGCAGTCCATTTGAGGCACACCAACTCCTGAAGGTATTCAAATCATCCTAAATGCAGGAAAAATCATAATTGTTTCTAACGCATGAGAAAATCTTCATGTCGTCTGCGTAGATTAAAACTTTGGAGTGCTTAATCAGAGTGACGATGTCGTCAATGGCAAGAATAAACAACAACGGCCCCAGATGGCTACCTTGCGGCACACCAGATGAAGCCCTGACGACTCTGGATAAAGTATTACGGAAAGAGACACGGTAAGTTCTATTTTTTAAGTAAGAGCAAGCTTAAGCATAATCACGGAGTGAGGGAGCTTATCAAATGCCTTGCTGAAGTCGGTATAGACACAATCAGTCTGGAGACCTAGTTGGAAGGCAGAGATAATGTGGGATGTAAATTCTAGTAGATTAGTTGTCGTCGATCTACCAGGCAGAAAGCCATGTTGATTAGATGAGATCAACCCCTTACATTGCCCAACAAGCTGTGAATATATGACAGATTCAAACAATTTGGGTATGCAGGAAAGCTTCGCGATTGGCCTATAATTTATTATAAGGTTTTTGTGCCCCTTTTTATAAACAGGAATTATAAAGGAGCTCTTCCATAACGTAGGAAATCTACCGGCCTGAAGAGATTTATTGAAGATGAGTTCCAATGGAGTGAGTAAGGCATCAGAACAGCATCTCAAGAATGCAGGTGGAACACCATCAGGACCAGAGGAAAAGTCTAGTTTAAGCTCCTTGATACCATTCAAGATAATATCACGAGATATAATGGGCAAAGCAATGGAGGCAGCGGGACGGTTTTGGATATAGCCAAAATCTTCCGCGGAAGGGACAAAGTTGCCTGGTGCAAAGGCGCCTTCAAAAAACAATGCAAAGTTATCGGCAATATCGGGCGCGCTACAACTAGAGGATCCATTATACCACATTGTAGATGGATAATTATCAGTTTTCTTCTTCAAATTTACAAATTTAAAAAAGGTACGAGGATCATTATGTAAGTTACTGCGAGTATTATCAAGCTATTTCCTATATAAGGATGAAGATAACGCTAAAAAGCAGTCATGACAATATACGAATTCAGAATAAGCTGACGTGCTTCTACAGCGCAAGTAGGTTTTCCACAATCTTTTTTTTTTTTTATTCTTAAGACTCCGTAGTTCCCTAGTATACCACGGGGGAGAATGACAGGATGATCTCGACCGCTTGAATGGTACACACGAATTAAAGAGATCATAAATCCTTTCATAAAACACAGAAACAAAATCATCGACATCACAATCATAAAAAAGGGATCGGAAATCGATTGAGAGGATCCTGTTTGAAAGGTCAGAGAAGTCCGCCCTTTTAAAATCAGGAACGTACTGATCTACGTTGGGGTCAACGATATTAGAACCATCGTAACAAAAATAGATGGAAATGGGCGGATGTAAACTGTCGATAGCGGATAAATTGCGAGAAGTTGGCTCGATTATAGTGTTACTCGAGTCGGAAGAAAAGATAAGATCTAACTGCCTTCCCATAGAGTTCTTTAAATCACTCATTTGGTGTAAACCAGAGGAGGAGATGGCGTCAAGAAAATGGGAATCTTTAGCAGTAAGGGAATTTGAAGGAAGGTAGTCATCGTCATCAGCGTTGTATACCCATTGAACGTTGGGTAAGTTGAAGTCACCAAGCAGGATGATTTCGTCCTGTGGGTTTGTCATATTGTTAATAAAATCTAAGCTAAGAGTTAAAATATCGTAAAGACTTCGATCATTTGCATCAGCATAGTTTGTCAAGTTTGGAGGGATATAACAACACAGCAGGAAAATGTGCATCTTCCCCAGAGATATCTTAAGAGCTAAGAGCTCGATAGAGAGCGTGTCGGAAAAAGCAGGCATATCAACAACTCCACAATCCAAATGCGATTTACATGCAACCAGCACACCACCACCACGAGCCATAGAGTCAGAGTATCTATCCTTACGAAAAATCTGATAGGACTTGTCAAGAATTTCTGCATCTTTAAAACCACTATGAAGCCAGGTCTCGGTCAGAGCGATGACGTCGTAACAACGAGCAAGAGAAGCCTGAAATAACTGGCTTGTTCTTGTTCTTAATCCCCTTACATTTTGGTAGTAAAGGGATAGCGTACGTAGTTTTTTTGGGTGTTAGAAGAGGTTCCGTTTTGGGTGCTTCCCGCGACCCTACGACGGGGCACAAACTCGTGTGCAATGATATTTTCGGGCCAGAAATCGGGGGCAGACATTGTCTCAAATAGCTCAGGCGACGAAATCAATTTAAAAGACGACATGAGTCCTTGAGAATGACGAGATCCTAGAAGTTGACAACGTAGGAGTACAGAGTCTTCAGCACCACTCCTCTCCCTAACGTAACCAATAACGTCGTCAACAGAGGTTGAAGGATCAAGTCGGGAAATAAAAAAGGACCTCGGTGGTTGCGCAATCCTCAGAGTGAAACCCTCATTTCGAGACACATTAACAGATCTCAACGGAAATGTGTCTTGCGGTGGTTGAGGATCATGCTGAGAGGCGCCGGAAGATGTGTTAACACCTGGGTCCGATGCAGGGGGCGATGGCGGAGTAGAAGCACCTGTGACTAAAGTAGATGCAACAGGAGCACGCGGACGGCGGGTACGCCGACGGGCAGGGCGAGAACGTTTAAGTGTAACGTCGCGAGCTTCATGAGGGCCAGTCGAGTCACTCACACCGCTCGCATGGGTTGTATATGGGCGACCACGCTCCGCCAGGACCAGGGGAGCCAAAGGCACAGAAAGAGCCACGGAAGGTGGGCAGTCCTGCTTCTCGCTAACTGAACCAGGTGCGACAGAAAGAGCAAGGGCGTCAGAAGAAAGGGGGACCTCAGAAAGACCAGAGGCAAGGGGGGACGCGGACAAGGCAGAGCAGGCAGAGAGAGCCTTCACATCAGCAGCAATAGATTCAACAAGAATACCATTGTTCGAAACTACCTCAGACCAAGAAGCAATGTCAAGTTTAACCTGCCGGACATTGCGGCGAATATCATCAACAATCGGCAGTACGGGTGAAGAGCCCAATGACGAGACCAAACCGGGATCGAGGCCGGAAACCGCAGCCTGAACATCGGTTAATGAGTCAGTCATTACCAATACTTTAGAGGACAGTTCGTGAGGCTTTGGAGTTCGACGCCAACTCACCAGTAATATCCAGGAGCCTGTCTCCCTTTGCTGTAAGGGCATTAGTGTCTTCGGACACGAGCCGAAGATCATTCCAGCGAGTGGAAAAGGAACCGACCCTGTCCGCAACAAGCGAAAGATCACCGGAAAGGGATTCTATTAAACCTCTCACCAGTCTGAGGACGTGGCACGGTTTTATGGCCGAGCACTCGGCGCAAGTAAAAGAAGGAGAAGATTTAGTAACCTTTCTGAGACACGCAGCATGAAATAAATGGCCACATACCCCATCGCAAACAACACCATCTCGGGTAATCTCGCCTTCGCAGGTTCCACACTTTGACATGGTGCCGGAATCACACAGAAAAATAAAGTCCAAATTTACTCAGAATAAATCAAATTCAGAAAATATAAAGCGCCACAACAATGATGAAAACAGAAAAATAGCAGACAACAGACAGTTACAAAAGTGCAACGACCGACACAGAATAAGAAAAAAGAAAAAAATATAAAGCGCCACAACAATGATGCAATCAGAAAAATAACAGACAACGGACAGTTACAAAAGCGCATCGACCGACACAGATCCAGAAAAGTGCGCCACTCCGACAACCAAAACAAAGACGCAAACAGCAAACGAGAACAAAAACAAAAAACAAAAAAAGAACCGCAAGCTCACAATAAAACGGATCACAAACTAAAACACTAAATCACAGCACATCAAAACAAATAACAACTAATAAAAATTAGAAATTAATAAGATTTCTACTTCCCAGATGGACTTGCACAAAAATGAAAATATCCAGCAGAGCACAATCACAACACGTCCGCACAGCACGACAATCACGATGAAAAAAAAATAGAGGAGAATTCTATAGATAATCTTAGGAGAATGTTTCACCAACACGATGGAGTACCAGCGCATACGGCTAACATTGTGAAGGTAATATTAAGTGAAAAATTTCCAAACCGCTGGATTGGAGGAGGTACACCGATTCCTTGGCCAGCTAGATCTCCAGACCTTACCCCATTGGACTTTTTCTTATAGGGAACAATGAGAAATAAAGTTTATTCAAGCATAATGAGGATTTAGTGAGCAGAATTGGGAATGCAGCGGCAAAAATACGGGATAGGCTGGCTGCAATACGCCTTAAACAGGGATTTAGAAGGAGATTTTTGACATGCATCCAAAGTGGTGGTGGACATTTTGAATTTTGATTTTTATAATATTCTCTTATAGGATATCTACGTATAAATTTCTACATTCTTTCTCTACATGGGCATGTTGTACCTTTTTGGAAAGGTAATAAGATGGGAAATCCAATAAAAATAAAAAATTGGTGTACTAATTACATGAATTTCAGAGACAATTTTGGAAAGTTCTAAATTAGGTAATCGCAAACCATTTTTTTGTTCACTTTTGGAAGCGACTGTATCTGCAGTGGTACGAGTGTGATTAACAATTTTGGAAATTTTTGAAAGTTCATTGGGATAGTAGTTTTTTAGCGTTTGTTTGATGTCGCTGTGTTGGGTAGATCAAAAGATAAAAGTAAAAGCGTAATGTGCATACCATGAAAAATTTAAATTTTTGAATCACCCTGTAACTCTCAAACGGTTGAGATTGCCCCCCCCCCCCCCTGCCATAGAATCTTTTGTTTGTCTACTAACTATCCTAATGATCATTCCAAAAATGTCAACACTAATGATCTAACTCCTACCATTGTCACTTCCAGGTGAAAAAAATGGTTTGCGATTACCTAAAACGCAGCCTTTTCCCAAATTTTCCCCGAAATTCATGTAATTAGCACACCTCTCTTTTATTTTTATTGGATTGCACACCTCTTGTTACGTTTCCAAAAAGGTGCAACATGGCAAGGTAGACAAAGGATTAGAAAAACCACATGCTTAGATCTCCTTGAGCACCTAATTATTTTAGGTAAGAAATTCTTTAAAGAAACAAACATTTTAAGATAAAAGGTCGAAAATGTTTGTTTAAGTTATAAAAATATTAGTGTAATTTTGTTTTATTGCCGACGTCATATTAAGTGCTCTCGATAATGGTCTTATTAGGTAACAACTCCGCCCCGAGACAAACTCCTTTCCTTAGCTAATGCATTACCATAAATTTTGGATGTCCAATTGTTGGACATAGTACCAACAGATGGCAAGGGATCAATGGAGCATCTCATGTCACAAGAATTTCATATGTACCTGGCCATGCTGGCTTGAATGACTGTGACAAATGAAAGGTGGCTCGCGAGGTTTTGCTTTTTTAACTGACTTCCTAAAAACAAAGAGGTTCTAAGTTCGACGCGTATGTTTTTTTAAATTTTATTTTTTTTTTATGTCTGACCGGGCATAACTTCGTAACGCGTCGACCGATTTCGATGATTCTTTTTCTGTTGGGTAGAGTATGTGGTTGATACCAGAAGAAAAGAATGTTGGGGAAATGGTGGTGGGGGGGGGGGGGGGGGGGGGTGGAACCTAACTTTGTAACACGTGGACCGATTTGGATGGTTCTTTTGCTGTTGTATAGAGTGTGATCACCCATTGATAATAGAAGAATTATGTGGGCCATGGTGGGGGGTTGGGCGAGGGGAGGAGTAGCTTACTTCGGAACGCGTGGACCAATTTGGATATTTCCTTTTCTTTTGGGTAGAGTATGCTCCGTGGTTAATAGCACGAGAATAAAAATTGTTGGTGTGGTTGGGATGGGAGAAGGGGGGTGGAACCTAACTTTGTAACGCGTGGACCGATTTGGATGGCTCTTTTGCTGTTGTATAGAGTGTGATCCCCCATTGCTAATAGGAGAATAATTTGGTCCTATGGTTGGATTGGGGGAGGGGAAGGGGTAGTAACTTCGTAACGCGTGGACCGATTTCGATGATTCCTTTTTTGTTCGGTAGAGTATGTTCCTTGATTAACTCTTAACGCGTGGACGGATTTGGATGGTTCTTTCTTCGATGTATAGAGTAGAAGACACTAAAAAGTGAAAAATAAAATAGTTTTTTAAAAAAAGTTGAACTGACTTCACAAAAAGCCCTAAAAAGCATAAAATAATTTTTAATTTTATATGTATTACGACATTTTGAAGTCGGTGCAAATTAAACAAATAAAACAACTACAGAACCACAATTGAAAATAATACATAATACTACTTGAAATTTTCAGCTTACGGGATCATAAGAAATGACGATTAAATATTTTAGTTGTAGTTGTTTGGTTTGTCATATGTCATAATACATATAAAATTAAAAATTATTTTATGCTTTTTAGCCCTTTTTCTGAAGTCGGTTCAACTTTTTTTTTAAAAACTATTTTATGTCTTTCTGGATTTGTCTGCGAGTGAGGAAGTTTTAAAATAAAAGTGAATTTTTCTGAGTGACTACCGATATAGGTAATTATTAATGAGTTGATTGGCATAAAGCGCCGATCGGAGGAGGAATTATTGAAATATTGTCCCCAGTTGGATGGACCTCATCAAAAGAATTACAAAAAAGGGAGGACTGGTTGATCCACGTGGGAACAAAAGTTGGATAAGTAATTTATTAAGTAAATCGTAATTGGCAACCGAGGTAATATTCAACAATATATATGGATATATATTAGTTGTAGAAGAAAGTATTCAAGAAGTGGGAGTAGACGAAAATAACGGACGGCATCGTATTGCACTCTTGAACAAGACCTACAGTAAGTTAAATTACATTCGCGAACTTTTTATTTTATTGTAGGCATAACTGACTGCCAATAATTTTTTATATTTATATATTAATTGAGAAGTAATTCACTTGTGTACCTCGGTCCTATCGCATTTATTTTACATTTTTACAGTTTTCGTAGTTTTCAGGTTTTTTTTGATAACTTAAATATCTAGTCAAAAATTTTGAAAAAATTAAAAAATTTTATAATCAACTAGTTATACTGCCTAGTTATGCAGGTCATTTCGAATGATTTATATATTACTGAAAGATTTATCTGGGAAATGTTTATGTCATGCTTAATTCATTTGTTTGCGAAAGTTAATTATGCGTATTTAAACAGGGGCAACGAAGTAATCCGAGAATTTTCTTAAGGGTTAAGTCGCTTTTTCTGTGTGATTACTGTACAAATGATTAAGTTAATCTCTTACCACTGGTGGTGTACCGCTATTGCTGGAACCCTTACCGCTGGTGGGGGGAATTCGCAACAATGATGTACATATACTTCTTAGTTAGCTATAATAAAGTTCATATTTTACAATTCCATGTACCTAAATATTGATTACTTAGCTATAACAAAGTTCATAATCGATAATTAAATACATTTGGCATATATAAATTCATAATTGCTCAATAGGCAATTGACATTACCTTTACTTTAATATAAACAAGAAAAAAGCTCAGTTGACCAGATCAGCATTACGTAGTCGGGTTCTCGAACGCCTGTAGTGTTTTGAAATTTGACGCCGCTTCGCATGCTTTTGGTTCAGGTAATCTGAATTAAATTTGTGACGGCATGATCATTCTTATCATACTGGGGCCGGCAAGTTGTTAAGAGTTGTCCGAGCGGTTGGTCTAGGTGTTACTTCCGGGACGGTAAAAGTAGCGTGCTGGGGAAGTCTGGATGTTGTACATTTTCGGAGATGTGGAAAAAATACCAGAGTGCGAGAATGATTAGAACGGGTACAATAATATAGGTGCTGATGTAGTGATGCAAGTGATGAGTGCTTACTGCAGGAAGGTGATCCAGAATTTTTGCATGCTGAAGTTCGTCTAACGGTCTTGTATCCAAATGTACAAGAGGAATAGGTGGACCTGTAATTGTAGGGTTGCTTAGAGTTTATTTATTTATTTTAGATTCATCAAAGGGCTGATTACTTAACATGTAAATATAAATAGTTATAAAATAAAATAAGAATCACAATAATTACAATAATTAATAAAAATAACTAGAAAATAATTAATATAAAAAATAACTAGAAAAATAGAAAAATAATTAATAATACATAATAATTACAAAATAATAAAAGAGGAGTTAGGAAAGTTTGGCCTTCACAGAATTTTTCGACAGATTAAAATCAATGCTGTTAAAATGCGAATTAAAAAACCAAGACATTGACGTGACGGGCTCATGAAAACCGTAATTTGTGCGAAGCTGTGGAATTTTAAGAAAATCTCGATTTCTCAAGGAGCGACTCGGAATCGATATATTAAAAGAAGACAACAAGACTGGAGAGTCAACATTACGTTGAAGACATTCAAAAACGAAAACAGTTCTAGAGATGTTACGTCTGAATTCAAGAGAGTCTAGTTTTATGAGCTTAAGCCTATCTGAGTACGGCGGCAAGATAAGAGGGTCGCTCCAAGGAAGCTCTCTGTTAGTAGAGATGATATATTCGTCGGCGGGAGAAAAGATGATTCCTGTGAATTAGTGTAGGTATTTTGAGCACTTATAGTCAGGGTTGGGTGCTTTACTTTGCAATTACTAGCTAGGCGAATTATATCACTCTGTTCTAGGACTCTAATGATGACTTGGTTCCCACAGATTATATTAATAGTTGTCCTTTCAGGTACAACGAACATCCAATAATTTGGATTATATAATTGGATCCAGTGTACCGATGGATGTGTTTCTTTGATACTACAAATTTTCTGTGGTTAAGCAAATCCATTTCACATCTGTTGGGTGCCGCTTGGGTGGTATATATCGGGCGCTTTTGGTGGCAGAGATAGCCCAGTGCCTTTGTTTTCAGACATCCTTGTAGTTCCAGTTGTGATATCGTGTAGTATGTATCTCGGTGTAAATTGGCGGCCAAGAATTCTGATGACGGCTCGATATAAAAGTACTTTTTGTTGTGTTCTGTGGTGTTATATGCCAAATTTAAGTAAATTAAATTTTGGCATAATTAATAAATTAAAATGTTATATTCGCAAAATTGCCTTCACATCAAATTCAAGAATTTTATTTTGCGATATAACAAATTAAAATATTAATTTATAAAATTAGTTTGTTGCACGCAAGCAACCAAATATCGCCTACACGGCAATTATTACCTTTGCGACAAACAAATCGCTCAGATTTCCGCGCATTCCTTTCCCACAAAATTGTGGCGCGCCGGAAACCTTAAAATGTTAAAAAAGCATTTTAACCATCAGGCACCTGAACAAAGTTAAGTTCCCAGCCGAAAGGTGCCTGATCATCAAATTCCGATAAGTACATCGCCTTAGCCAAGGTTTATCGGTGCTTGAACTTGATCAAGCCAATAAGTGAGAGGAAAAAGCTCTCACACACACGACCAAAAGCTTGCCTAATGTTTAACGACTGAGCGGAAGTCATGCGATCAAGAGCGAAAGCTCAAAACTTTCTACCTTGATCAAAAAGCTCAGTCGAATAAACAGGTAACTGGTCGTGGCGGAAAAATAAGAAGAAAGTCTGGTTTTTAACTTCGCGTCGGTTTGGTCGATTTAGCGTAAATTAAATAATTAAATTAAAAGTAACTAACATATCATATATTAAATTAAAGTTAATTTAGTGTCAAAACGTTGTTGAGTGTGAAATAAAATTTTAATCAATAAGTGACTGAAATGAAGTGTTAAACATTATTGTATGTAATTCAAAATTTAGATCAATAGTGGAATAAAATAAAGTCAAGAAAGTTGCAACTGAATGTGGAGTGTGTGTTTCAATCAGGCCACCCGGAACACATAACAAAATTGGCGCAGCCGGTAGGATCAAGGAAGCGTGGTAAATCAAAATTACCGTAATAGCTTGAAAAGCCTTGATTCCAAACCAAACTAAAGGAGATCCTTTGGCCACTGCTGGGTAGTCAATAGCCCAGTAAGTCACCCCCAACGCTCAGGGCTAAACAACTTTAGCTGCCTCTGCTCCAGGCGAGCAAGCGGTTGTCCTTTTAACAAGTGCACGAAGGCACCATCTTTAAAAGAGCCGAACATTTCCCCGTGACCAGAGAGGAACAGAAGGAAACCCAGAAACCATCCTCCAGGGCCAGCGGTGCTCCCGAAACCAATCCTAGAAGGACGATTTTAAGGAAAGCCACCCTCACATCGGACGACTCAAAGGTCAACCCGTCCGCAACTTTAAATAACGAGACGATCAAAGGAACGACTCGCCTCCACCAATTACGACACAGCAGTAGGTCTGAGAGGAAAAACAGAAGACGGCTAAAAGCCCCCTTTCAGATCGCATCACAGGGAAACCAAAAGACGGCTGAAGTAGCCCCCCTATCAACAGAGAACTACGGCAAGGGAGTACCTAAGTAGGCTACTAGCCCCCCTTGCAACCACCAACAAACACGTAGTGCATGTCGGAGTCGGAAGGCGACTCCCCACCGAAAGCCGCACCGAGGACCAAGTTTCCCGCTGAGAGGACGTCCCCGACTAATAGCGAACGTCCACCCCCTTCGCCGAAAGAAGCCGAAGGAAGAAAGCTTAGGAGCGGCACAGTTTTACCCATTCCTACAACCGCTAGTACAGTAAGTTTAAATAGATATTTAGATAGGGTTCTCGAGAAAGCGCGGGACTCCGATAAACTCCCTGTACCTCAGTGTGACGTTTTAGATAAAAAACTCACACAAAACCGCGAGGATAGGCTCGCCTTAGTTAAAAAATATCAGGAAGATACAGAGAGATTTAAGGCAGACATCGCCGAATTTAAGGGAACCTCGCGCTCGCTCGAATTAGTTAAGGAAGATAGGTTAAATAGGGAAAATTGTAAAGAGGCCAGTGTAATTGTAAGAGCCTCATCAGGAACAGACACCGACGATCAGACCAAATCCGACCCGACCGACGAAGACCTCTTATTCGATTGGCTGGAAGCATCCTTCACGGACACCAGCCACGCGGAAAGCTTGCTTAGTCTGCCCGAGTATAAACCACCAACAACCTACAAATATTCCAAGATGGTAGATTACGCCAAAGTAGCCAAACTAACCGCACAACTTGTTCCCTTGTTCTCTGGCGCAAATAGCCCTCAGTTGAGCCAAGAGCTCCAAACCTTTATAGGTTGCTGCAAACAGACACAGCAATGCCTTACCACAGAGGAACAAGCAGCTTTCCTCCAAATTTTGCCTACCAGACTCCGGGGCGAAGCGTATCAACTCTTCGCCTCAGACGTGCCACCCACCTTCAAAGAAGTGGAAGAACGTCTAAATAGGGCATATTTACCTAGGGAAACGTATCAAGAGTTGGTTAATAAACTAATAACAACTCGATAACTACCCCTAGAAACGTTAAATGCATACACGACCAGACTCAAGCAATTGTTGGTCCTTTGTAAAGAGGCTGCTGACACTAAATACGGTAATGCAGCTGCCACAGTAAAGACGCAGTTAGAGGACTTCGCAAAAAATGCACTAAAAAGCGGAGTAGGTAACCCGCATTTGTGTCAGTATCTTCTCACAATAGGAGATGCTACAGTGGACGAACTAATACAAAAGGCACTAGACATGGAGAGGCTCCAGCAAGGCGCCCTATTTATACAATCCCCACTCTCACAAATGCCCACATTACCACACACACAAAGTTATGACACACACACAGGGACCAGCCCGTTAGCCCATGGTCAAATAAACTTTTTACAGGTACCCCCTAGGACAGCACCACCAAATTACCAAAACCAACCATTAACTCCCCATCCATCACAACGCCCTTCATTTCAGCAAAGAGACCACAGGTTTGGAAACAGGCGACCGAACCTCAGTACACCGGCACAGAACATTACATGTAGCTTCTGTCAAAAACGGGGTCATACGTACTCCGACTGTCTAAAGCGCAAAAACACACCTTACTGCGTGAATTGCAAAAATTATGGGCATGATGTTAGCGATTGCAGAACAAATCGTTCTGCTAGAATCCAAGATACAGCCCATGCAAGAGGGCCCCCAAGAGAAAACAGACCGACTCCAGAACAACGTCCATCCAGCGGCCCCCGAGTGTTTAACATAAGCCTCAAATGTAATTTCTGTGGCCGACGAGGACACACTGTTGACGTTTGTCAACAAAAACAGAAATGGGAGTCTCAGAGTCAGGGAAACGACACACAGTCGACCCAAAACTCCCCGGCTCGACTATAAACCCTCCGCCAACCAAACAAGGGTCACCTCAGACGCCCAAGACTAGTATCTCTACCGTAAAACTTCCATTGGACATCGGCCTACACGGCCAAACCAAATTGGTAGTGGATACTGGCGCTGAGGTTAGTATTATTAAGAAAAAAGCACTACAGTCCCTCGACGACATCAATACCGAGGAGGTGTACACACTACAAACGCCGTTTGGAACTGGAAAAACCTTGGGAAGCTGCCAGGGAAACTTCACACTGAAGCACAAAATACCCTGCAATTTCCAAGTCATTCAAAACCTTCCAGGTCTCACGGACGACGGTTTGTTAGGAAATGACTTCCTAACAAAGAATTGTAATGTTGAAGGTCCAAATATGGCGCTCAGGTTTCCTCGCACGGAAACTAACCCCGAAGAGTTTGCTATACCCCTAACATTTGCATCGGACGAGGAGTGTTCACAAAACGCAGTCGAAGTAGAAACACTAACAGGTAGCACGGAGGCCCCCGAGGTCAAGCTTTCTACTTGCAGTGTCCTCAAGGCATCTCAAATGGAGAATGCTGGCTGTAGCACACAAGAACACGACTCGGATAAAAGAACTACCAAAGATCCGGCTTGCGAAATAAGGCAGCATCAGATAGTCTTAGACAAACCTGTTTGCATACCTGCAAGATCCCAGATTGTAGTCAAAATCCCGTTGCAATTGGCGGAAGAAATGCTCTGTCTATCGCAGGAGATAGACGATGGAGTCTTCCGGGCAAATAGCTTACTCTCATCAGGAATCAAGGTAGCGCCCATTGGGATCCTCAACGCTAACAATTTCCAAGTAGTTCTGACAAGCCTCGACATAACGCTTGTGCACACTAAAGACTACAGCGTCATCCCTATCTCCAACGGATCGGATGAAACAAAACTAGACGAAGAAACCCCAGAATACAGAGAAACACGGCCCACGAGCCGGAAAAACGGCGCTGACCAACCCCACAAAGGGTCTACTCTAACCGGTCCCAAAGACCCAGTAGCCCCAACGCCAATTAGAGGCAAAACCACGTCCAAACGTGTAAGATGCCATAAGAGCCCCTCCAGAGACGCTTGCGGGTCCCTCAAGAAAACCCCAACGTCTGACGCATGTGAGTACAACAAATGTCTGGCACCTAAGGAAAGCCCAGATCGACAAACTCCATCGCCCAGAAGCTCAAGCCCAAAAATACAAACGACAAACGCTTGCGAGTTCCAACAAATGCCTGAACCCGTTGGTATCACGGCCCACAAAACTCCAACGTTCAAGAACAGTAGTTTTAAGAAAAGTAAAAACAAGACCAGAGTTACTAGAGCCGATAAGACGGCCACTCTGCAACACATTAAATACCTATACCCGGACAGTGACGATCCGGACGAACCCCAACATAACCCGCGTCTCGCCAGGTTAGTACAAGAACTCAACCTGGACGACACCTTAAGCGCGGAAGAGTCATCTGCCATAACCAAACTATGTTATGAGTACGATGATATTTTCTTTTTAAAAGGTGATAGGCTCACTCATACCAAAGCTATCACCCACGACATTCCCCTGGTGCAAGACCAAGCACCCATTAATCAAAAGATGTACCGATTGCCTGAAACCCAACGCAATGTAATCAACGATCAGCTCCGAGAAATGTTGCATAATGACATAGTCCAACCGAGCAAGAGTCCCTGAAATTCACCCCTCTTAGTCGTCCTCAAGAAAGCGGGATCTGATGGTGAAAAAAGGTGGCGCGTCGTCGTCGACTTTCGCAAACTTAACGAAAAAACGATTGGCGACGCCTATCCGCTACCTCGTATCGAGGACATACTTGACCAACTAGGTCATTCCCGATACTTCACTACACTCGACTTGGCCAATGGTTATCACCAGGTATTAGTCGACCCCAAAGACAGGCCAAAGACGGCTTTCAGCACAAATTATGGGCACTACGAATTCAAGCGTATGCCGTTCGGGCTCAAAGGAGCCCCGGCTACCTTCCAACGTCTAATGAACTTCGTATTAACAGGTTTATAAGGCCTGGAATGCTTCGTGTACCTAGATGACATAGTCATCTACGGGAAAAACCTGGCGGACCACAATCAAAAGCTCCGCAAAGTCTGCGACAGATTGTGAGAGAACAACCTGAAACTGCAACCCGAGAAATGCCAGTTTCTAAGACGAGAGGTTGTATACTTAGGCCATAAGTGTTCCAACAAAGGAGCACTCCCAGATCCCAGCAAAACGGCATGCGTCCAAACATTCCCCGTTCCCCGAACAGCCAGACAAGTCCAATCATTTCTGGGACTTGCCAACTATTACAGGAAATTTATACCCGATTTCTCAAAAATAGTACGTCCAATCACGAATTTGCTTCGCAAGGACGTGAAATTTACTTGGACTAACAAATGTCAAGAGGCATTTGAAGTAATTAAAAAATCCCTAATTTCCCCTCCACTTCTAATCTATCCCGATTTCACCCAACCATTCAACCTAACCACGGACGCCAGTAGCGAGGCCTTAGGAGCTGTCCTCTCCCAAGGAGAAGTCGGGCGAGATCAACCTATTGCCTACGCCAGCCGCACACTAAATAAAGCTGAACGCAACTACTCTACAATAGAGAAAGAGCTGCTAGCTATAGTCTGGGCCACCCGTAACTTCAGATGTTACCTACAAGGCCGAAAATTCACGGTCTACACAGACCACAAGCCTCTCAAAGGCGTCTTTAACGTCAAAGACCCAATTTCCCGCTTGGTGAGATTCCACCTCAAACTTTCCGAGTTCGATTATAAAATCGAATACAAACCCGGAAAATATAATACAAATGCCGACGCACTCAGTCGCATCCCGCGGGAAGAAACCGAAGACACCACTCTTCTAGTAAAGGCCCAAGTCCACCATAAAATGGATTCAGACTCGGAGGAAGAAAACGATACAACCCTTAAAGATTGTCTAAAATTCAACGCGGTAACTCGGGCTCAAACAAAACATGCTCAAACAGAACCCAAGAGCCCCGAGACCCAGGACCCCTCGTTAAACAACCAGGATCACGAACCGCCAAAACCCGAACAAAAAATAAAACCAATAGACCCACCAGGAAACGATCCAGACACAAATGAACCAAAAATCCCTGAAGTTATTACAAACCCCGAGGAAATCAGGACAATCTTACATGACTACCATGATTCTCCTTTCGGTGGCCACCAGGGCGTAATTAAAACATATAAGCGGATCAGAAGAAAGTACTGGTGGAGGCATATGCTTAGTGACATAAAGAAATACATTAAGCGATGCCCCAAATGCCAAAAGATGAAAGCGACACCACAATTCCGAATGCCGATGGTTATAACGGACATCGCAGAAAAACCCTTTGACAAGGTCTACCTCGACATGGTAGATCCACTTGAGGAAACAGAGTCTGGAAATAAATATATCTTAACGTTCCAGGACAACCTTACAAAGTTCGTCGACTGGTATGCCATACCAAATGGTAAAGCTGTAACAGTAGCGCAAATTTTCTTTGACGAAATAGTAACGCGCTATCGCATCCCCAAACGAATTGTCACCGATCAGGGAAGCAATTTTCTGAGTGATTTATTCAAACAGGTATGTAAATTGCTAAGGGTGAAGAAACTCCAAACTTCAGCGTATCACCCACAGTCAAATGGCGCACTAGAGCGTGCACATAGACCATTAATTGAATACCTCAGAACAATAGTGGACGAAAATCCCAAATCTTGGGACCAATACCTGCTAACCGCTGCATTCGTGTACAACAACAGTGTGCACGAAGGGACGAAACTAACTCCCATGGACTGCCTTTACGGCTTTACAGCGGATGTTCCCTCCAACCTTAAACGGGACCCAGAACCCGTGTATAACCACGAGAGCTATTACCACATATTACGGTATAAGCTTCAAAAATCATATGCAACGGCTCGGAAAAACATATTGGCCAGTAAACAACGCTCGAAAGGTTACTACGACAAAACTATACGTCCTATATCCTTCCATATAGGAGACAGGGTCCTCCTCAAGAGCGAAAATAGAAAACATAAACTCTGTCAAATCTGGGTAGGACCCTATTTGGTAACCGGCGTTCCCAGCTCAGTGAATACCACGATACGAGTTGGTAAGAGAATAATCACCGTCCATAATAACAGGCTGAAGCCTTATTATGACTAAAACCAATAAGTATACTTTACATTTTAAATACTTCAACCCCATTAACCCCTAAGTAACACATTTAATGTAACGGTTTTAATCTTTAATATTAAACCAATAAAATCATCAGTGCAATCCATCTAATTAAAACCTATCCCCTTTCTATAGACATTTCCTTAAAATACTTGTGGCAAATTATTAACCCTTTTAGTTAAAAGACATGTCGCAGAAATTATAAATAAAAACATGACCTATACTAATTATTTTCTCCCCTGTATTTCCTCCCGTGATCTGTTCCTCTCCAAAGAACAGCTCACTTTCTCCAAGGGGGAAGGATTGTTATATGCCAAATTTAAGTAAATTAAATTTTGGCATAATTAATAAATTAAAATGTTATATTCGCAAAATTGCCTTCACGTCAAATTCAAGAATTTTATTTTGCGATATAACAAATTAAAATATTAATTTATAAAATTAGTTTGTTGCACGCAAGCAACCAAATATCGCCTACACGGCAATTATTACCTTTGCGACAAACAAATCGCTCAGATTTCCGCGCATTCCTTTCCCACAAAATTGTGGCGCGCCGGAAACCTTAAAATGTTAAAAAAGCATTTTAACCATCAGGCACCTGAACAAAGTTAAGTTCCCAGCCGAAAGGTGCCTGATCATCAAATTCCGATAAGTACATCGCCTTAGCCAAGGTCTATCGGTGCTTGAACTTGATCAAGCCAATAAGTGAGAGGAAAAAGCTCTCACACACACGACCAAAAGCTTGCCTAATGTTTAACGACTGAGCGGAAGTCATGCGATCAAGAGCGAAAGCTCAAAGCTTTCTACCTTGATCAAAAAGCTCAGTCGAATAAACAGGTAACTGGTCGTGGCGAAAAAATAAGAAGAAAGTCTGGTTTTTAACTTCGCGTCGGTTTGGTCGATTTAGCGTAAATTAAATAATTAAATTAAAAGTAACTAACATATCATATATTAAATTAAAGTTAATTTAGTGTCAAAACGTTGTTGAGTGTGAAATAAAATTTTAATCAATAAGTGACTGAAATGAAGTGTTAAACATTATTGTATGTAATTCAAAATTTAGATCAATAGTGGAATAAAATAAAGTCAAGAAAGTTGCAACTGAATGTGGAGTGTGTGTTTCAATCAGGCCACCCGGAACACATAACAGTGGGAACGGCAAATGTCTTAAAAAGATGGAAGATTGCTGTATCAATCAGGGGAACCTGGATTTTGTAGATTATCATGGAATCTGCTACTCGACTCTGGACAGTTACAAACTTGTATAGTTCTAACATATCATGAAGATTTGTTTCTCCAGGTATGATCAAATTCGTGGAAATATGTTGTCGAAGTTGGTAAGGCGTAAGTAATAGGGGACTTATCTGACCATGATGAGTATCGGTTATTACATCTATCAACTCCTTTTGAATCTTCTCATAGTAATTCATAATAATGCTGAGATATTATGTCATAGCACTGAAAGTTTGTGTTATACGATTTTCTTCTCTTCCTGATCGTAAAGCCTGTACATTAGAGGTGATATGATTCTGTAATACTTCGAATTGCAGATGCTTGGTTTTTTGCTAAAGTAAGTAGATACTGTTCGTTTTCTCGTAGTTTCTGTATCTCTTCTTCCATGTACTCTGCGGAGCTTCGATCTAGTACTCCAAATAAAGAGTGTTGAATTGATCCGATTATTTCTAATGGAGCTCGTTTCTTTCTCATTTGTATATGATGATTTCCGTTCCGTTTGTGCAGAATAAGATTGTTTTCATGCATTGCGTCTACTTTATCCTGGAATTCTGACACTATAGAAGCACAATAATAACTGTGGGTCATCGATATATTGCATAGGTCTGTCATGTTTCGTATAAACTGGTCAATCCCATGAAGTTGTTGATAGTAGGTTACTAAATCATAGTACACCACAAGATTCCACACATTGTTTACCATTTGCAACGGGGAAATGTTTTCCATGTAGATACCAAGGCAGGGCTCTAAGGGTGTAATTTCCACTAGCTGTCTTGCTCGTTGTTGTTTTTGGTCAAGAATGGATGGTTGTGCAAACACGGCTAAAACACTATTCAGTAACAAAAGGGTGCTCGACATTTTGGCTCGTTTCGGGTGTCGAGTTCTTAGATAGGTTCTTTTCAGTTCTTCAATTGATGGTCGAATGGGATTATTCGTCGGATATATCGTTATTCCTGTTGATCGTTTTCTATTTGGAGGCTTCGGGTTGACGTTACCTGCGTCTGGTGACATATTCCTGGGATGTATGGCGACCGTGGTAGTGTTCACAGCTGGCTTGGCTGTAGTGTCGGTTTGTAATTCGGTTATAGGCAATTCGTTCGCTTCAAAGGTTAGTCGACAAATCTTTTTGCTATTGGTCTTTTCATTTAGTTCTTTGGTGAAGTCGTGATAAATATTCAGATGACCAGATTTTCCAAAAGTCATTCTGTGACTTATTTATCAGTCTCCAATGGGTCAGATGATTAGTAGGCTGTTCCTCATGATATGCTTCTGGTGTGGTCAGCGCTTAGGAAGTGCCCAGGTGTCAAGACTGCTAGATCTTCCGGGTCGTTGCTTAAAGGTAAAATCGGCCTTGAGTTTAGGTAAGCTTCTATCTGAGCCAATAGCGTGGTAAATTCTTCGAAGGTCCAGTTTGTTTCTCCGGCTATTCGCTTCAAATGGTATTTAGTTGATTTCACACCGGCTTCCCACAAACCTCCAAAGTGAGGTGCGGATGGTGGAATAAAATGCCATTTGGTACCATAATTAACTAACTTAACTTTTCTGATGCCTTTTTGTGGCTTTTCTGTATTACGCTGTAAAATTCGGAGTCCAATCGATTCTTAGCTACGACAAAGGTGGTACCATTATCACTGTAGATGTCACTGCATGTTCCTCTTCTAGACGTAAAACGTTTGTAGGAGGCAATGAATGCTTCAGTGGTTAGGTCCCTCACTGCTTCCAGATTAATGGCTTTTGTAGACATGCATACAAACACGAATATGTAGCCCTTGTGTGCTTCCCATGGAGATGCGTATATTAAAGGGTCCGGCGCAGTCGATTCCTGTATGAGCAAAAGGTTTAGACGGCGTTACTCTTGGAGCTGGAAGACTGCCCATTTGTTGTTTCAGTGAAATTCCACGATAACGGTTGCAAATTATGCAGCGATGAAACACTGCCCGGGCTGCATTTTTAGCGTCCATTATCCAGTATCGTTGTCGCAGGTACGTTAGTGTTGTCTGGTTACCTCCATGTAACGTTGTTATGTGTACAAGAAGTGACGTCATGTGGTGACTATGTGGTAAAATGATTGGATGCCTCTGGTCATAGCATAGGTGGGAGTGATTCAGTCTACCTCCTATGCGAAGAAGTCCCAGAAGAAGTATCCAGAAATGGTGATACGGACAGAAGTTTACTCGAACGAGGTATTTGCTTTCCCAGTTTTACAGCGTGGATTTCCTGTGAAAAACATTGCTTTTGAACAATCTTAAGACAACTTACAAGTGTTCGTTAAAGTTCATCTGCTTGTAGATATTCGGATTTAGGTCCAGGTGAACGTCGTGCCGTATGCACAAATCTATAGCAATATGTCAGTACGCGTAACATTCTGGTAAGCGTAGAAAATCTCTCAAGAACAATGCTCTCAGTGGGAGTTGAAAAGGTAGCAGTAGTATGGTTGGTGGTTATGGCACGGGTATCTTCTTTTTCATCGATTGATTGAACAATAGGCCATTCTTCTTTGGATCGTATTAACCATTCGGAACCAGTCCACCATAATGGATGCGTTTTGAGTTGGGTGGGCGAGATTCCCCTAGAAGCGCAGTCCGCAGGGTTGTGATCAGATTTCACATAATGCTATGTCGCGGGTGATAGGATTTCTCGTATTTCTTTGACTTGGGATTGGACAAAGTTACCCCACTTTTTTCTTTCGCTTTGGATCCATGCTAGCGTGATTTTTGAGTCAGTCCAGGCATAGGCATTAACAACCTTAAAGTCAAATATCTTCGTTATCCTGGTCATTAGTTTGGTAAGTAATACTGCCGCACAGAGTTCTAATCTGGGCAATGTGATCTGCTTTTTAAGAGGTGCCACCTTTGTTTTTGCCGCTATCATCGTTATTACTGAATCCCCTTGTTCCGTTGTTATCCTTGTATAGACTACTGCTGCGAATGCTTTCTCAGACTCATCACAGAATCCAGGAATTTCAATGCTTTGGCGGTTTTGGCTTTATTTTATCCACCTCAGGATCTTAATATCCTGCACTAGTGGAAGTTCGTGTTTAAACTGAACCCATTTTCTTTGAAGGTCATTTGTTAAAGGTGTATCCCAATCTTAATTTTTAGTCCACAACTCTTGCATAAATATTTTAGCACGTATTATGACTGGTGGTAGCCATCCTGCGGGATCAAATAACCTGGCGATGTCGGATGACACTGTTCGCTTTGTGTTCGTTATGCTTGAGTTAAGCTGACATACTTGAAATTGGAAAGTATCACTTGAAGGCAACCAATGCAAGCCCAAAGTTTTGACCGACTCTCCCTCAGGTATCTGCAACGGCTGTCTTTCTCGGAGATTATCTGCAAGGTTTTGAAATAGTGCTGGTTGGTTACTTGTCCATTTCCGTAACTTAAATCCCCCTGAGGATAAAAGAAAGATTAGTTCCCTTTGTAATGCTTTTGCTTCTCGAAGAGAATCTGCTCCAGTGAGGAGGTCGTCTACATAAAAGTCGGTTTGATGAAGAGTTCTTATCGCCAAAAACGGTGCCGCTGTCACAGTTGTTAGTTGAAATTCCTGTATGGGCTCTTGTCGTGCTGGTCTCCATAGAATTTTTAGATATTTTTGGTCATCTGGATGAATTTTTATCTGCCTATACATTTTCTCGATATCATCAGTAAAAACATAGCCATGTTTTCTCCAACGAATTACGATGTCTGTTAAGTCGTTTTGTAACTTCTGTATTCTTGTTTATTTATTCGATTTGCTTGTTGATTTTGCATATTGTCTATTTCGTCGAATTGTCTTTCTGTTGTGTGATTAAATTATTTATCTACCTGTTTATTGTATAAGTACGTGTGACTTGCGTGCTGTTGTTGTGCACTCACTTTTCTCTTTTTTGTTCTCTCTTGTTCTTTTTGTCCGCTTATTTTTTGTTTATTTTATTATTTTATATCGCTGTTCACATTTTTTTTTTTAAATTTATTTTTTGTATATAACAATATGCCTGTTTGTGGGGTTTGTGCCAATGAAATTACCCGGGATGGGGTTGCTTGTGATGGCGTTTGTGGCCATTGGTTCCACTCTTCGTGCTTAGGCTCCAGTTCTGTGTCTTCTGGCTCCACTACTTGTCGTGAATGCTCGGACATCAGACCGTGCCATGTCCTTAGGCTGGTGAGGGGCGTGATCGAGGCATTGTCTGGTGACCTGGCCCTCGTTGCTGATAAGGTCGGCTCGTTTTCCGCCCTTTGGAACGATCTTCAGCTCCTGTCCGATGACACCAATATAATTTCCAACAAGGTGGACAAGTTGTTGGAGATTACCATGACTTTGGAGTCAAACTCCTGTGCACTTTTGAAGCGATCACATGAGCTATCGACTGGGTTCGTGGCGATTTCTGATTCGCTTACTGATGTGCAGACTGTGATCGCTAACCTTGATCCCGCCACTGCCTCTTCTGTGGGTTCTTCACCGTTATTTCCGGTAGTTGACGACATACGTCGTACTGTCAGAAATGTAAAAGCCGATGTCGCTGCTTGGTCGGCGGCTGTTTCAGAAAATGGTGACCTAATTGGGGCTATTTCGAAGGATGTTAAGGCTCTTTCTGCTTGCAGTAGGGCCTTCCCCGTACCCCTGGAGGCAACTTGTCGGTCTGAACGTGGCTCTGACTCGGAGGTTCGAGGCTGTCCATCTCTCGACTCTGCCTCCGAGCACCTGGTTGCTCCGGCTCTGGATGTGGGCAGTCCCTCGTCTGTATTGCTTGCAACTTGTGATGGCGGCTCGCCTGGCCCTCGTGATGGTGTGACACGACGTTCCCGCGCTGCCCGTAGGCGTGCCCGCCGATTGCGCGCCATTGATCACCCTGCCTTACCGAATGTTGCTTCAGTAGTGAACATATCTACCAGTGTCTCCCAGTATAATCATCACTCATCGCAAGAGGCTTTACCGTTGCGATCTATTAATGTGTCTCGAAATGAGGGTTTCAATCTGAGGATTGCGCAACCACCGAGGTCCTTTTTCGTCTCCCGACTTGATCCATCGACTTCTGTTGACGACGTTATTGGCTACGTGAGGGAGAGGAGTGGCGCTGAAGATTCTGCACTCCTCCGTTGTCAACTTCTAGGATCTCGTCATTCTCAAAGACTCATGTCGTCTTTGAAGTTGACATCGTCCCCGGATCTATTTGAAATAATGACCGCCCCCGATTTCTGGCCCGAAAATATCATAGCTCACGAGTTTGTGCCCCGTCGTAAGGTTGCGGGAAGCACTCTGACTAGAACATCTGTTAGCAACCAAAAAAACTAAGTACGCTATCCCTTTACTACCAAAATGTAACGGGATTAAGAACAAAAGCAAGCCAGTTATTTGAGGCTTCTCTTGCCTGTTGTTATGACGTCATCGCTCTGACCGAAACCTGGCTTCATAACGGTTTTAATGATGCTGAAATTCTTGACGAGTCCTATCAGATTTTTCGTAAGGATAGATACTCTGACTGTATGGCTCGTGGGGGCGGCGTGCTGGTTGCATGCAAATCGCATTTGGATTGCAGGTTGGTTGATATACCTGCCTTTTCCGACACGCTAACAATTGAGCTCTTAGCTCTTAGGATATCACTGATGAAGATGCACATTTTCCTGCTTTGTTGTTATATCCCTCCAAACTTGACAAACTATGTTGATGTAGATGGTAGAAGTCTTTACGATATTTTAATTCTTAACCTAGATTTTATTAGTAATATGACAAACCCAGAGGATGAAATCATCCTTCTTGGTGATTTTAACTTACCCAGCGTTCAATGGGTACTCAACGCTGATGATGATAACTACCTTCCCTTTAATTGTCTTACTGCTAAAGTCTCCCATTTTCTTGACGCCATCTCCTCCTCTGGTTTACACTAAATGAGTGATGTAAAGAACTCTATGGGAAGACAGTTAGATCTTATCTTTTCTTCTGATTCGTGTAACACTATAGTCGAACCGACTTCTCGGAACTTATCCGCTATTGACAGTTTGCATCCGCCCATTTTCATCTCTTTTTGCTACGATGGTCCTAATACTGCCGACCCCAACGTAGATCAATACGTTCTTGATTTTAAAAGGGCGGACTTTTCTGATCTTTCAAACAGGATCCTTTCGATCGATTTCGCATCTCTTTTTGATGATAGCGATATCGACGAGTGCGTTTCCGTGTTTTATGATAGGATTTATGATCTGTTTAATTTGTGTGTACCACTCAAACGGTCAAGATCATCCTGTCAGTCCCCCCCCTCCCCCCCCGTGGTATAGTAGAGATCTACGTAGACTTAAAAATAAGAAAAAAAGACTATGGAAAACTTACTTACGCTGTAGAAACACATCAACTTATTGTGATTTCGTTTATTGTCATGACATCTTTTTAGCGTTATCATCATCCTTATACAGGGAATACCTCGATAATGTTCGCGATAACTTCCAAATTAATCCTCGTACCTTTTTTAAATTTGTTAATATGAAGAAGAAAACTGATAATTATCCATCTACAATGTGCTACAATGGATCCTCTAGTTGCAGCGCGCCCGAAATAGCCGAAAACTTTGCATTGTTTTTCGAGGGTGCCTTTTCATCTGGCAATTTTGTGCCTTCCCTGGAAGAGTTTGATCATATCCACGATCGTCCCGCTGCCTCCATTGCGTTGCCCATTATATCTCGTGATATTATTATAGATCATATCAAGGAACTTGGAATGGACTTTTCTTTTGGTCCTGAAGGTGTTCCACCTGCATTCTTGAGATGCTGTTCCGACGCCTTACTCACTCCACTGGAACTCATCTTCAACAAATCTCTTCAGGCCGGTAGATTTCCTACGTTATGGAAGAGCTCCTTTATAATTCCTTTTTATAAAAAGGGGCATAAAAACATAATAACAAATTATAGGCCAATCGCAAAGCTTTCCTGCATACCCAAGTTGTTCGAATCTGTTATATACTAACAGCTTGTAGGGCAGTGTAAGGGGTTAATCTCATCTACTCAACATGGCTTTCTGCCCGGTAGATCGACGACAACTAACTTGCTTGAATTTACATACCACATTATCTCTGCCTTTCAGCAAGGTCTCCAGACTGACTGCGTCTACACCGACTTTAGCAAGGCATTTGATAAACTTCCTCACTCTGTGATTATGCTTAAGCTTGAAAAGTTGGGTTTTCCGCCTTTATTGCTCGATTGGATCTTCTCTTACTTAAAAGACAGGATATATCGAGTATCTTTCCGTAATACTTTATCCAGAGTCGTTAGGGCTACATCTGGCGTACCACAGGGTAGCCATCTTGGGCCGTTGTTGTTTATTCTTGCCATTGACGACAGTGTTCCTCTGATTAAGCACTCTAAAGTCTTAATCTATGCAGACGATATGAAGATTTTCTCATGCGTTAGAAACAGTTATGATTCTTCCTGCATTCAGTATGATTTAAATACCTTCAAGAACTGGTGTGGATCTAATGGTCTGCAGCTTAACCTGGATAAATGTGAAGTTATGTCATTCTCTAGGAACCAAAATCAGCTCGTCTTTGATTATTCCTTTGCGGAAACTAATATCTGTCGTGTAGAGTCCGTCACTGACCTTGACCGTAAACTCGATTTCACTCTGCACATTAACTACATTGTTTCTAGGAGTAATTCAGTTCTTGGCTATGTAAAGCGGTGGTCAAGGGAGTTTTCTGATCGGAAGATCTTAATTCACTTATTCTTTTCTTTGGTCAGGCCAATTCTCGAGTATGCATCTCAGGTTTGGTCTCCCTGCTATGCCGTTCATTCCAGACGCATTGAGTCGGTGCAGCGGAACTTTGTTAGGTTCGCACTAAGAGACCTTCCATGGAATGATCCACTTAGGCTTCCTCCTTATGTGGATCGCCTCCGATTGCTTAATATGCACTCGTTGGAAGAACGACGTAGAGTTGCGGACCTAGTCTTTATTCACCAGCTTTTGAACTCGAACATAGACTCTTGCACTCTCGCAGGTATGGTTTCTTATAGGCATACCCCGTATGGCTTAAGAAGACTGCCTTTACTGCATGTTGTTCACTCTCGGTCTAACTATGGTATGCATGAGCCTATAAATCGCATGTGTAGAGCCGTGAATATGTGTCCTGTTTTTGACCTGACTCTTACTAATTATTTGCTGAAACGATCTCTGTTTTCTGGGCATCCCTGATTGTTTGTGTGGGCGTGTATTGGATTTTTGTTTTTTTTTTTCTTTTTTTGTTTGCTGTTTACTAATATTTTATTGCATGGGTTGTGGGAGCCTCATTCATCTCAATATACGTTATATTCTGGTGAATAGGTCAATTGATTCTAGGCTTCTGCCTATGAAGTGCGCCTTCTGAGTTAGAAGGATTAATTCTATTTATTTATGATAGCATGGTGTGGTAAATAGTATCCTGAAGGATACAAGAGTGTGGGAGTGTGTTTTGTTTTACTGGTACGTTTTGATTCTCCCAACTGTTTTCTCTTATGCTTGAATGGTATTCGTACCACATAGCGCCCATGTGGGATACGAGTGTAAGTTTGTATCGTCACTGGATGATGATTGTCTGCTGCTTCAACATTTTCTACCTCCCAACATTTTCTTAAGTTTCGGTCTAGATCTGTATATGATATCATACATGTGAATTCATTAGTACTTGTAGTACTATTAAATACCGGTCCGGATAGGATCCACCCAAATTTCGTTTCTTGACCGTATAGTCCATTTTGGTATTTCATTGTCTTGTCGCCGATAATGTAACTAAAAACATCTGCTCCGATAATTAAATCGATAGGTCCAGGAGTACTGAAAGTTGGATCGGCTAAAATTGCATTTTTCCATCGTAGTGTAATATCGTTGCTGCTTGATATTTTCTGATTTGGTAGATGTCTTGTGAGATGTGGAAGGACTAGTGTTTCAATTGTACTATGGCCTTATGATGAACGAGTCCCGTCTTCTTCATTCCCAGAACAGATACTTCTGCGTTTGCCTTAAAACGTGGTAATCCAAGGAGTTCAGCGGCTGCGACAGAAATAAAGGTAGTCTGTGAACCTTGATCAATTAGCACCCGAAGCATTTTCATCCTTCCATGGTAACCTTGGGCATGTACTAGTGCAGTGGACAGTACTATTTGTTTAGTCTGCTTGACGTTCAACAATTGAGTCTGTGTTTCAGGTGTTGTAGATAGGTTTTTCTTCTGAACAAATTGTTTCTTTTCAGTAATCGGTAGTCGGGTGAATCTTGGACAATGGAATAATTTGTGGGAATGTTGACAATAACAGTAGTTCTGTTGTTTATTCGCAGTGGTATGATATGATTTGTATTTGTGTTGATCATTAAATCGTATTTGATTTTTATTCCCAGCTGCATTGATATCTTTATTTTTTCTGTCCCGTAATAACTCTAGCAATTGGAATCGATTCTCCAAAAAGCGAAACAGTGCTTCATAACTTGGTAAGTCTCCGGGTCTCTCTAGACTTTGCTCATAAAGCCTGTGACTTTCATTGTCCAGTTTATGTATCACTATATGGCAAATAATTTGGGACCAAGTATCGGTGTCTATATCCAGGTTGGACAAAGAATGAAGACACTTCTTTGTGGTATCATGAATTGTTCGTATCTCGTGTGCTGCATCTTGTTCTACTTTTGGTTGCAATAGTAGTCGTTGTAACAGAGATGAAAAATTTTTTCGTTTGTTTTCAAAACGTTCATTAAGAAGTTTCCAGGACGTCTCATAGTTTGCGTCTGATATCGTCAGATGTTGAAGAAGGCTGCTGGCTTCCTTAGTTAGGTGTATTTTCAGGTACTGAATTTTCTCTGCAGCTCCGAGTCGGGTGTTGTTGTCGATAAGCCGCATAAATAAATCACGAAAAGAACTCAATGACTGGTAGTCGCCATCGAAAACCGGGAGTATTAAACTGGGTAGTTTAATATCGTCTTCAGCTCTCTTCCTGCTACATTATTTCTCCTGTATGAAAATGGTAATATCTTCATATAGGTCCTAAATTATCTGGTATGCGTTGCTCCATATATATTCGGAGTAGATATTGGTTGGGTTTGCAATTATATCTGTGGAGGTTTATGACGATCTTCTTCCAATATGCTTGGATAGCGCCCAGCTTATGTTGGTAGTATATGGCTGTTTTTGGTTGCTGTGGGTCTGCCCGGACAGTCATTATCAGTCGTTCTACCAGTTTTATCAGCTCCTTCTGTATGCGAAGAGCTCTTGCTGATTGCTCGTTAACTTCTGTACCTGGAGACTTGGATGAATCCTCCATTATTTTGGCGTTTTGTTTGTCTATCTTACTTTGCTCTTTGCAGCTTCGTTTGATGTCTTCAAGCACTAAATTGAGCCCACATGCATTCCAGTCGATTAAGTCTGGTGTGAATATAAGTAGCATTCTTCCTCGACTCAGGGTCTTTTTTATAGTTGATTTTTATTTTCGAGATATCTTCCAAGGCCTGCTGCTGATGCTTTGCTAGTGCTTCCACTAATTCCGGTACTAAAATGATAGGGAACTTATGGCTGCAGACTTCGTTTCATTAATGTGTCCGCGAGGTGATGTTAAAATATTCCAAGCCTATTTCGTTATAACTTGGAATAGTATCTTCCAGTACTCCCAAAACGTCTTCTTAGTGTAACCAGCTAGGTGAAGCTGAGTTCTTGTGATCGGAATAGTATCTTCACCTATTCTGGAAACGTCTTCTTAGTGGATGTAACCAGCTAGGTAAAGCTGAGTTCTTGTGCTCGAAGGACCAAATGTACAAATAATTAAGTTAATCTCTTACCACTGGTGGGGGAGATTACTTATTGAACCGCTGTTGCTGGAACCTTTACCGCTGGTGGGGGGAATTCGCAACAACGAAACTAAGGCTTCAAGGAATAAGGAATCAGTGACCAAAGTCAGTTTTATTTCTCATTTTTATATACACATATTGTTTAGTTAGCTATAATAAAGTTCACATTTTATAATTCCATGTACCTAAATATTAATTACTTAGCTATAACAAAGTTCATAATTGATAATTAAATACATTTGGCATATATAAATTCATAATTGCTTAATAGGCAATTGGCATTACCTTTACTTTAATATAAACATTTTGGTTCAGGTAATCTGAATTAGATTTGTGACGGCATGATTATTCTATCGTTCTCCTTTTAGTGCGGCGATATACAGGATTCACCGGTGTTGTCAGGAAATTAAATTATTAGCAGGTCAAAACTGCCGGATATTAAAACCTGAAGCTACTTATAGACGGCTTCGTTTTATTACGAAAGCCAACCCCAATATTTGACATGTGTTTTCCAGTATGGTTTTCATAGCAATACAGTTGCAGTTATATTTTTCAAACGTGCCTATTTGAACATATTTGAATAAATCCGTTTGTAATTGCTACTATTGATGAATTCTTTTGAGAACTTTTTGACATTTTTGAATTTTTTATTAATTAATTTCGGAACTGTCAGTTAAAATCAAGTAGCCCATCATTTTGAACACGGGTTATTTCCATTTTAAAGATATTTAATGACATATTCAAATAATCTGGGAGAAAATTTCTTAAAGTAAATCTGAGGACGAAAATCCCATTTCTGAATGTTTGAGACTGATGTGATCATTGCTAGAGAATCTGTTTGGTTATGTGACATTAACCAGGTTACGCATGCGATGGAGAATGCCTTTTTTTGGGTTATGATGGTCATAATGGAGTGAAGACCTGAGTAGATAGCCCTAACTTATCTTATCTCTCTTCTCTAACCGGACCAGAAAAACTGTCCGAGGAAATTGGGACTATGTCGTAACACAGGGTTAGGCATAGTCGTAGGATGGGGAGGGATAGCCTTATGAGACTCGTATCCTCTTGAGGCTGAGGTTGTTTTTTCGTAAGGGGCATGATAAGGTCTATCTCTTTTATTCTTTTTGCTTTCATTTATTCCTTTTATAATTGTGCTTCCTTTTATATTCCTGCCGTGGACATAAAGAGTGCCCGCAACTTAATTGTTCGGGTGAGTGTACCGAGGAGAGTAAGGCAAGATAAGCACGGTTAGCTAGGCGGGCTCCTCACCTCTTCGGTCATTGGACTAAGCCTGCACGGCTATCACTACGCTCACCCCGGTACTTCCCATAACCTTCCCCTAATCCGTTAGTTGTAAGCTACAACTAAGTTGTGACAAGCAACTTAGTGGTGCCCACCACCCTCCATCCAATCCATGTCCGCATCCAGCCATCTTGTGGTAGGTCTAACTCTTTTACCCTTTTTGCTTTCCTTTATTCCTTTAATAATTGTGCTTCCTTTTTTCTTCCTGCCGTGGACATAAAGAGTGCCCGCAACTTAATTGTTCGGGTGAGTGTACCGAAGAGTGTGAGGCAAGATCTCACCCCGATCCGACGAGCTAAGCACGGTTAGCTAGGCGGGCTCCTCATCTCTTCGGTCATTCACTACGCTCACCCCGGTACTTCCCATAACCTTCTCCTAATCCGTTAGTTGTAAACTACAACTAAGTTGTGACAAGCAACTTAGTGGTGCTCACCACCCTCCATCCAATCCATGTCCGCATCCAGCCATCTTGTGGTAGGTCTATCTCTTTTACCCTTTTTGCTTTCCTTTATTCCTTTAATAATTGTGCTTCCTTTTTTCTTCCTGCCGTAGACATAAAGAGTGCCCGCAACTTAATTGTTCGGGTGAGTGGACCGAGGAGTGTGAGGCAAGATCTCACTCCGATCCGACGCGCTAAGCACGGTTAGCTAGGCGGACTCCTCACCTCTTCAGTCATTTGACCAAGTCTGCACGGCTATCACTACGTTCACCTCGGTACTTCCCATAACCTTCGCCTAATCCCAAAATAATCACCATCGTGAGGCAGGACCCTGAGACGAGCAGGAGTCTAGTCGCAAGACGATTAGCGGCGTCTTTATTTAAGGTTTGGAGGGTTATTTATCGAAAGGGATTACGTCCATATCACCATCACCCAGACTTTTGCAAGGAGATTCAAAGAGAATAATAAAATTTTGCGGTTGGCTTCTGGAACGCGACCTTGATGACAGGGCGTGTCTGGGCCGAATTCTGTGGACGGATTAATCTCAATTCACCAGAGATGGTATCACGAACTTTCATAACCTCCATACCTGTTCGCACACTACCTGGACAAAGGTGACCTAACTTTAGCAAAGATTCAGTGTCAATGTTTGGGCTGATATCATCGGCAACCATTTGGTAGGACCATTCATTTTGCCGCAAGTGCTTAATAGTGAAATTTTGGCGGTCTTTTTGGTCAATACACTGCCAGATCTAATAGAGGAGAACCCTATGGATAATCTTAGGGGAATGTTTCACCAACATGATGGAGTACTAGCGCATATGGATAACATTGTGAAGGTAATACTAAGTGAAAAATTTCCTAACCGCTGGAATTGGAGGAGGTGCACCGATTCCCTGGCCAGCTATATCTCCAGACCTTACCCTATTGACCTTTTTCTTATGGATCTTATGAAACAATGAAGGGTGAAGTTTATTCAAGCCCTGCTAACAATAGGGAGGATTTAGTAAGCCGAATTGGGAATGCAGCGAAGAAAATACGGGAGAAGCTGGCTGCAATACGTCTTAACAGGGACTTAGAAGGAGATTGTTGGCACGTATCCAAAGCGGCGGTGGACATTTTGAACGGCTTTTGTTACTTATCAAGATTAATTGTAATTATTTTTAAATTCAATAAAAAGCATTTTAGAATTAATTTGAGTTTAATTTCTTTAATTTGTTGATTTTCTCTACGTGGACATTAATCGCAATTTTGGAAAGGTCATTAGGATAGTAATTTTTTGGCGTTTGTTTTATGTCGCTATATTGGGTAGATCAAAAGTTAAAAATAAAAGAGTAATGAGCATACCATGAAAAACTGAAATTTATGAATCACCCTGTAACTCTCAAACGCTTGAGATTGTCCCCCTCCCCCTGCCGTAAAATTTTTTGTTTGCCTAGTTAAGATCTATCACCCTACTCATTTTGGCACGTCAGATCTGAAACACCTTATATATATACATACGTACATATATATATATATATATATATATATATATATATATATATATATATATATATATATATATATATATATATATATATATATATATGTATATATGTATATATATATATATATATATATATATATATATATATATATATATATATATATATATATATATATATATATATATATATATATATATATATGTATATATGTATATATATATATATATATATATATATATATATATATATATATATATATATATATATATATATTATAGTGAAATCACTTATTGTTCCTTTAACAACATATGGGTGTGAAATATTTTATCGATTAGACTCCTCATCACAGCTCAAACTTAATGTGGCTTTCAATTCAGCGGTTCGCTGAGTTTTCAGTCTGAGAAGATTTATCATGTTTCTCGATACGTTAAATCTATTTTTGGATGCACTTTAGAATGGTACCTAAATTTTAGAGTTATCCTATTTTTACACAATTTAATAGTAACTAAAATTCCAAGGTACTTGTTTGAAGAATTTGTATTTTCTCGTTCTAATAGAACGGTAGCGTTAAATGTACCGGGTTTTAATTATCTTATAACCGAGCGTCAATTCTTTATTTATGCCCTTGGGTTGTGGAATTCTTTCCCATTTTAAATTAGGAAAAGTGGGAGCAGCAGGTTTCGGGCCGTATTATTTGATTTTCTATCTCGTAGGTAATAGCTGGAAAATGTGAACTACATTATTTATTATTTAATGATTAATTTTTATTGACCTTGATTTTAATGCTTTGGTTGTTGTACTTCTCTTTTATCTTTTAATTCATAGTAAATATTATTTGTTAATATTGCTCATAACCACTAAAAAGTTAAAACCATATATACATATAAACTATTTTGTAGATTTAGGTTACTTAGTTTATTTACCCCATAGTACTTATAGCTTCTCTTTTTAATTACTTTCCTACGCATAAGCAAAAGACTATGCCTTAGTTTGTAGAGTTTATTAATAAATGATTTTCTGAGAAGCGGCAGATATTGACCTCTTGAGCGGCACCATAGTCTTCTTTAGTTTGACCTCTTCTATTGGGCCTTTTCTAGCCTCTTCTGTGGGATCCTTTGCTGATGGTGATGTTGGCAGGAAAGAACCAAGATCTACTTTTTGTCCTCGATCCCTCGTTTTACGAATATAAGGGTTTTTTCCTTCCCCCCGGAAGCACTATCACTACTACTGTCGCTCATTTGAGGACTGTAGTCAAAGTTCCTTTGATGCGAAGTGGCTTTGGGCTACTTGATTTTAACTGACAGTTCCGAAATTAATTAATAAAAAATTCAAAAATGTCAAAAAATTCTCAAAAGAATTCATCAATAGTAGCAATTACAAACGGCTTTTTTGTTAAAAATAACACAACAGCAACACGCAAAACTAACGGAACACAATAAAACAATAAATATCACGAAATTCGAACTTGTTATTATAATTTCCCTTGCACGGTTTAAAATCACGTCCGACACCTTGGCACTTTACAATATTTCTGCAGCTCCCAAATACAACAGTCGTAATTCTTTCAAAAGCGGACATGCAGCTATAAAGTAGTATGTATTTTCTGGCGAATCTCGGTTACATAGAGAACATATACTGCAATTTTTTTTTTCCAGCGTCTTGCGTTTAGATCTAGCACCTCTTGTCATAATTAGAGTTCTTATCATATGTAGAGGAAAACTATCTCCAAAATAATGCCGTATTCCAATCTATCGTTGAACTGCGTGCTTGACTTATTAGTTTCTCCCACACTAAACAACTTAGCTTTGGCAGCGCATTGTTTTTAAAAGAAATCAGCCTATCTTTGTCTATATTTTCAGTATCAAATTCGACTCCAGTCATTTGCGCTAATTGTTTCAATTCCAAGACCCAAAAGATTCTCTTCTGAAGACATTCAACAGCCAATATCCTAAGTAGGCGATGTGATTCCATAGACAGAGTCTTTATTATATAGTCCAGGTGTAATTCCAGTGTGTAGAGATAAAGCTTATTCCAACCAGATTCCAGATGCAACATTTAATTTGGCGTGGTGTTTGAAAGACGAAAGATTAGTTTAACAAAAAATTTTAAAAGTTGCTCCATCTCATCATACCCTATGGAGCCCCAGACCTGGCCAGCATAACACATTATAGCTCGAGAGACTGCCTGGAACAGCATAAATTTGGCTGAAAGCGGAACATTCTTTTTAGCCATGAATCTGCTCCATGTAGTATGTATACTATATTTCGCTAATGACAGCCTTGATTTCAAATGTTGAGTGAATGATAGATTATTAGTAAGTACCACTCTAAGGTATTTATAGTTGTTGACAACATCAATACGTTCCCGCCTGTAGAACCATGCTTCCCTTGCCGCCAACCTTCCTATCCTTCTAAAAACCATTATTTTCCATTTGGAGAGATTGACCGCTAATCCCTACTTATCACAATACTGCTTCAGCTTGAAAATCATCCTTTGTAACTTTTCACTGTCATCTGCAAGCAGCACCACATCATCTGCGTACATCAGGACACTTATTTTATTTTCTCCTATAGATATGCCTTCATCGAGAGTATCCTCCAGATCAATAATATATAGAGAAAACAGCAGTGGGCTGGGGAGATCTCCCTGCTGACACCTAGAGATGTTTGAAAGCGGTGAGACAAAGAGTTGCCGTCCCACACAGAAGCTTCATTATTAATATTAATATATTTAAAAACTTGCTAGAAACTCCTAAGCAGGAAAGCTTGTTATACAAAGTCGGGCGATGAATAAGATCAAATGCTGCCTTGAAGTCAACAAAAAAACCGTATATCTTTTTTATGCCTTGATGCTGGGATAGTTTAATTATATTGCATAGATTGAAAATATTGTCAACAGTTGAGTAGTTCCTTCTAAAACCTGCCTGACACTCCTTAATAACTCTGTTGATATTGGTCCAATCAGTTAATCTGAGTAGCTACTGTACTGTATCGAGGAAACATAATCCTCTATAATTTGAAGGGATTTACGTCTCCTTTTTTAAATATTTTATGCAGTATTGTTTCTTTAAATGAATTAGTTACACAGCCAGAGTCAAAGAAACTATTAAACTTTACAGTTATTGCTGTCAAAAAGTCATCTGTAGCATATTTGTAGAATTCCATGGGAATTCTATCGAATCCCGGACCCTTGTTATTCTTTGATTTTGTCAAGAAGTGTTTAACCTCGTTCAGCGCGATGCTCCTATCCAAAATATCATCATGCACATACCGCTCCGCATATAATGTGATATTGAGCGATTGATTTGGGTTTAGAAGTTTGCTAAAATGGCTTGCAAATTGTTCTGCTCATATTGAATTCCCAGCTGAGAATATATGTTTCTTAAGTTCGCGAACTAGTGACCACCATTCTTTGACATGTATGAGTCTTTCACCGATTGACCTAAAATATTGTGTTTTCGACAAGTTACATACTCTCTTATAATTTTTATTCGCGTTTACATACAAAGTTCGGGCTTCATCTGAGTTGTTTTCTCTAAAAATTTTCAAAAATTTAAAAGATATTTTCCTAGCTTTCTAGCAGTCCGAATTGAACCACTTTTGGTTATAGCACCTCTTCCTATTATAGTCGGAATTATAGTTCGCAGCTTTGTATATTATGTTTACAAGCGAATTAAGGTCCTGAGTTGCCAGGTTATTATGTTCCATTCTGTGCATTTGTAACTGCAAGTTGTTTCTGTAGTCCTCCAAATTATTTTGCTTCCAATAAATCTTCGGCAGTAATTTCATTCTATCTAATTTATCGGACGTATCTGTTGCAGCATTTAAAACAACTTCAATTGGGAAATGATCAGAATAGTCCTTAGCAATTACCGCAAAGCTTTTTACAATATATATAATGGTAATGGACACGCAGCAGAAATCATTTATATAGGATCCCATGGAGCCTGTGAAAGTCAGATCACCTTCGTAATCGCCCTGAGTCCGGCCATTTAATATAACACATCCGCCATCATCCAATCCCCAATTATAAGGAAGTTAGTCAGATCGTTTTCCAACACCAAAGATCTTAATATCTCATAATCTTTTTCCCATCTACTACTATTCAGGTAGGCTGGAATTAAAAATTTTGCTGAATCTTTTTCTCTAATTTCACAGGTCTACAAGGTTTTGTTTCTGTGCAGCTGGGGGTCATTTGCGAAGAAATTTGCTGCGAAAAATCCGAATCCGAGGTCATAATTGGGCCATCAGCTCAGAATTTTGAGATATTTGAGGTTATGTACTCCAAAAATGGTCTTTTTGGCTACTTTTGAGATTATGTACAGGATACACAAAATTTTGTTGGTCTTTTTTTCTAGTTTCACAATTTAATACTATTCTTACTCTTTAAAATAAACTATGAAGCAGTCATCTACGATTTTTTCTTGCAAAGTTATGACCATTTTAATTTATGAAGCTCTTATTTCATACAAATAGATATATTATGTTTATATGAAATATAAATTTCATAATTTAAAATGGTCGTAACTTTCCAAAACAAAATCGTAGTTGACCGCTTCATAGCTTATTTTAAAGGGTAAGAATAGTATTCAATAATGCAACTAGAAAAAAAGACCAAAAACAACTTGTGCATCCTGTACATAACCGCAAAAGTAAAAGACCATTTTTCGAGTACATAACCTCAAATATCTCAAAATCTTGATATGAGCTGATGGCCTAATTCTGACCTCGGATTCGGATTTTTCGCAGCAAATTACTTCGGAAATGACCCCCAGCTGCCCTTTTTTAACCGACTTCCCAAAAACAAAGAGGTTCTAAGTTCGACGCGTATTTATTTATTTATTTTTTTTATTTATTTATTTTTTTTATTACTGACCGGGCATAACTTCGTAACGCGTCGACCGATTTTGATGATTCTTTTTTTGTTGGGTAGAGTATGTTCACCGATTGGTACAATGTCAAAAAAATTTTGGTAGGGTGGGGGTGCCATTGCTAATCGGAGAAAAAAAATTTGGCCTAGGTTGGGGGGAGGGGGGACGGGTAGTCTAACTTTGTAACGCGTGGACCGATTTGGATAATTCTTTTTCTGTTGGGTAGAGTATGTTCCGTGGTTGATACCAGGTGAAAAAATTTTTGGGGGGGTGGGGGTGGGGGTGCAACCTAACTTTGTAACGCGTGGTCCGATTTCGATGGTTCTTTTTCTGTTGTATAGAGTAGAGGAGAATAATTTGGTCCAAGGGTGAAAGGTGTGGGTGGGGGGGGGGGGGAGGGGTAGTCTAACTTCGTAACGCGTGAACCGATTTGGATAATTCTTTTTCTATTGGGTAGAATATGATCCTTGGTTGAAACTACGAGAAAACAAATGTTGCTGGGGTGGGGGTGGAAGAAGGGGGTGGAACCTAACTTTGTAACGATTTGGGATCGATTTGGATGCTTCTTTTGCTATTGTATAGAGTGTGATCCCCCATTGCTAATAGGAGAATAATTTGGTCCTTTGGTGGTGGTGGGGGAGGGGGAGGGGTAGTAACTTCGTAACGCGTGAACCGATTTCGATGATTCCTTTTCTGTTCGGAAGAGTATGTTCCTTGATTGATACCATGAGAAAAAAAGTTTAGTGGAATGGTGGTGAGGTATGGGGTTAAAACTAACTTTTAACGCGTGGACCGATTTGGATGGTTCTTTCTTCGTTGTATAGAGTAGAACACACTAAAAAGTGAAAAATAAAATAGTTTTTAAAAAAAAGTTGAACCGACTTCACAAAAAGCACTAAAAAGCATAAAATAATTTTTAATTTTATATCCATAAGCATAAAATAATTTTTAATTTTTTATATGGAGTTTAAGTTGAACTACTGACGGGGACGGACGTGCCGCCGTGTCTTGCTCCCCAACAATTTTTAAAGCGGTTGCGAAAGCAAACAAAATTAAAAAATTTCAAAGTGCTAGTGCCATCTTGCCGAAGGGAAGGGCTTTTATGCTCTATTTGAAAGCACAGTCTGGTGAGTCCGTTCCTTTTAAATATCTTTTATTTACATCCAACATTCAATGTAGTACAATCGTGCTGCATTGAATGCGTTTAACGGGTCTCCACTGCTGAGCATTTGGCTGCCTTTGTGGAGATCAAAGTTCAGCACAGCAGGCATAACACTGCTGCTGGCATTGTTCTCACAGAGGCGGCTTTGCTTCGCATTTGTGGATCCCGTTCGTCAGTCCTTGTGTTTGTGTACGTTTTTGTTTTGTTTTGTTTTGGGAAAATTAAGACCGGGAGTATGCAAAAATTTTTATTTGCAACATTTTTGGCTTGAAAAGTAATCATTTTTCGGTTTACTGCCACTTTATCGCGGAAAATCCGGCTGTTTTTGCACTAAGCGAAACCAAGGTTGTTTCTGATTCTGATATTAATCAGTATCAGATCCCTGGTTATCACTTAGTGCCACTCTTCTCTCCTCAGAGGGGAATCGCGGTTTATATTAGAAAAGATGTGCCATTCTCCCTTCTCCCTCAATTTTCTTCTACTAATCCAGAATTTAATTATGTCTGGATTAGATTTAAACTCTATCGGCACATCATTCATTTTTGTTTTTTATACCGCAGCCCGAATATGTCTGACACTGACACTGTGTGCTCCTTCGATAAACTGTCTTCCGATATCGATAAGATTTTGGAATTATCCCCCTCTTCTGAAATCGTTCTTGCTGGAGATTTCAACGTCCACAACACACAGTGGCTCAGGCATTCTTTCACCACAAGCCCGTCTGGAAGACACGTCGAGTTATTTAGTGAGTCTTTAAATTTACAGCAACTGGTTGAGTGTCAGACTCGTGTTCCTGATACTTTGGGGCACAACGCGCATCTTTTAGATCTATTTCTAACATCGCATCCAGAAAAATATTCGGTTTCGGTGACGTATCCCATGGGTAATTCGGACCATTGTCTAATCTCCGCCCAATTCTCCATCTCCTCTCTGACAACCACTAACCTAAACTCCACCAAAAGATTAGTGTGGCATTATAAAAATGCTGAGTGGGCGGGACTTAATAAATATCTCAGAGAGCTGGATTGGTCTGATTGCTTTTCTATGAAGGACGTTAACAGAAGCACCGATTATATCTTGAACATCCTATGGTTTGGAATGCATCGCTTTATTCCTCATAGTTTCAAGAACATCAAACCAACTTACACCAATTGGTTCAATAATGACTGTTTCGCAGCCATTAAAAAAAAGGAAGCAGCCTTCCAGGCATATAAATTGTGCCCTTTAGAGGAATTGAGACGTATCTATAGAGATGCGCGGAATATTTGCAATTCAGCAATTAGCCGGGCTAAGTTCAATTTCGACCAGAGCATCAGACGGAAGGTATTTTCTACTCAAAAGGGTAGTAAGGGCTTCTGGTCTCTAGTAAAAACCGTAATGAACAATTTCACCTGTTCGTCAACACCACCACTCATTTATAATGGGAATGTTTTTACTGACTCATTGGACAAGGCCAACCTGTTTGCTGCTAATTTTGCTGCTAACTCGTACTTGCCACCTTCATCGCAGCCACTTCCATCTCCATCACAGTGCACTAGTAGGCAAAAGCTGCTACACTTTCGCACTCGGGATGTTTTTAGAGTACTTTCGAAACTCGACCTGTCCAAAGCTAATGGGCCTGATGGTTTCTCGCCCCTTGTTTTAAAATGCTGCGCCTCTGCTTTGGCTAAACCTCTGCGCAAACTTTTTCATCTGTCATATTCAACAGGAATATTTCCAAGTGTATGGAAACTTGCTCATGTCCAGCCGATACTTAAAAAAGGAGAGGCATGCGACCCCTCTAACTTCAGACCAATTGCACTAACCTCGATCATATCCAAAGTTTTTGAATCACTCATCAACTCTCAGTTGTTGAAATATCTAGAAAATAACCATCTTATCAACGATTGCCAGTACGGTTTCCGCGCTGGCCGCTCAACCGGAGACTTACTAACTGCTCTAACGGAGCGTTGGAATCATTGTCTCCATAATTTCGGTGAGTCCGATATTGTCGCTCTTGATATTTTTGATAGATTATTTTTGATAGAGTCTGGCATGCTGCCTTGTAAGTCAAACTTCAAATATTTGGTCTGCACCCTACCCTCGTTAAATGGATAGAGAGCTTTTTGTCAGGCCGTTCAATTCGTGTAGTAATTGACGGAGTTACATCTGATTCCTACGAAATAAATGCCGGTGTACCTCTGGGTTCAGTTCTTTCACCAACCTTATTTCTTCTTTTTATTAATGATCTCTTACTCTCAATCCTATTCATAGTTTCGCCGACGACAGCACCCTTGATTTCGCGTACTCATTTGATTCTGTAATGAATTCACGCGGAAATGCTACAGAAGTCAATCGGGAACGCATGTTTAGATCATTAAACAAAGACATTTCTATGGTCTTCGCTTGGGGCAGAGCAAATCGTGTTACGTTTAATGCATCCAAAACTCAATGCTGTTTAATGTCCCTTAAAAAACGCCCAGTTCACCCCCAACCCATTTCAGTCGACGGAGTGAATATACCCAATTCACCCTCCCTAAAGATCTTGGGTATTGAGATATCCAGCAATCTTAGCTGGACGATCCATATATTTGCAATCGCTAAAAGTGCGATGAAATGTTTGGGTTTTCTACAGAGATGTAAGAAATATTTCACCCCACCCGACTTAGCGTTGATCTACAAGTCCCACATTAGGCCTAGATTTGAATATAATTCCCATATTTGGGCAGGGGCAAGACACACCGCATTGTCCGCGTTAGGCAAAGTTCAGCGTAAGGCTGTTAAACTTATTGGCGATTCCTTAATCTCTGAGGGCCTTGACTCTCTGGAGCATCGACGGAATGTCGGTTGTCTCTCACTTTTTTATCGCTATTTCCATGGCCATTGTTCTAACGAAATTGCTAGCCTGATTCCTTGTAGACTCATTACAACGCGCGATACAAGATCTACAAGTCGCTCCCACCCCTATACTCTCCGGGTCAAATTTGGACGTACCGTCAAATTTCGGGAATCTTTTCTTAGCAGAACAACACGAATGTGGAACAGTTTACCATCTTCTGTTTTTCCCTCGTCTTATGAGCCTGAAACTTTCAAACGGGGCGTACATCGACACCTCCTTCACTCAACCTCCTAACCCATTTCCCCCAACCTTAATTCCTCTCCTGCCAAGGCTGTGCTTAAGCATCATAGGGCATCCCCTGAGCTTTGGCAACATCATATATAAAAAAAAAAAACAATCTATTACGACATTTTGAAGTCGGTGCAAATTAAACAAATAAAACAACTACATAACCACAATTGAAATTAATACATAATACTACCTGAACGTTTCAGCTCACGGGATCATTAGAAAGGACAATTAAATATTTTTGTTGTAGTTGTTTGGTTTGTTTGATTTGCACCGACTTCAAAATGTCGTAATAGATATAAAATTAAAAATTATTTTATGCTTTTTAGTGCTTTTTGTGAAGTCGGTTCAACTTTTTTTTATTCAGATCATCATGCACCATAAAAAATCAAATTATTTCTTCTGATGTATCGTTCGGTCTTTTCGATTTCCGTTGACTGCAGTTTAACTTGCTCTATTAAATGCTGCAACTTACTGTTAAGCACTTTGTTTTCATCAGTAAGATCCAAAACAGCTTTACTGGTAATCATTAATTCTTCTTTTATGGCAAAATGTTGTAATTTCTCATCCAAAACTTGGCTGAACTTCAATGTCATGACATTCATTTGGTCATCCACTGACATGGAGCCCACCATCGCTGACATAGTGTTGATTGCTGGGGGATTTTCCCCCATTTAGGAGGATTTAGGAGATTCTGGGGAAAGAAAACCCCTAGATCGCTTTACATTTACGGGAATATATGTATATTCGTTGCTTATCCGCACACGGTGTAGTTGATTGTAGGTTATGTAGAGAAAGTATAAGTCACAGCTGCACAGTAATTCGAAGCTATCTCCTGGCTTTAATTTCTGTTGATGCCTGAATTAGGCTTATCCAGTTTTAACTATTTCCAGGTATTTAATAGGCGACAATTTAGAGAAATAAGAAAATAGTCAAAGCAGCAATATTTTACCTCGTCTTGACAGTTGAGACCGGTGTTGCCAGCCCTTAAGAAAATATTATTAGAAGTCTCAAATAGTTTCCTAGAGGAGTCTACTCACAATCATTGACTTCAGTCCCAGTCATTCTCTCTTCCTAACGTGAAATAAGATTGTAGAAACACTTTAATTTAACGTGATTTTTTAAACCTGTTAGGTGCAAGGTAAATCTAGTTGAAAGAAAGTTTAGAGCAAACGTTCTGAAATGAGATATAACACATTAATGAAAAGAGCTGTGTAAATTAATTCATTTAAGTTATTAGTAAAGTTCAAATAGAAATACGTTTTACACATAAAAAGAAATCGAGATTTCGTTAAAACTGTCCCATAAAACTAATTAGATTATTTAATTTCTAAAGTTCGGTACGATTATTAGATCAACTAAATTATCAAATACATGGCACAGTACAGCGTTGTAACGAGTCGAGTTCCGGCCATCCTGTATCTCTTCGGTCTCTGATGCGTATCCTTCATGGTTTCATGAAGTCCACGGCGGAACTGGAGAAGTTAGGACCTTTGTAATTCCCAACCTTTTTAACGTCATTTACTTTTGACCCTGTTACTTCATATCGACCTAAAAACATGGGGAACAACTTACCACCCTGGGTGAACTGAATTCGCCGGATGGCCAGTAAATCGCCTTCCTTGAGCTCTCGGGCTGGTTTTCTTTTTCGTCTTGAGTACCTTCTGTTCTCTTCTTGAATTTTGCTTATCTGTTCCTTCGCCTTTTGCCGTGTGATGTTTCGCTCGTTCCCGAAGTCTGCAATTATCTCTCTTTCAACGATCGTAGACAGCTTAAATTGTTCGGAATGAGACATCTAGACCCCAAACATCAGCTCGAATGGCGTTCTACTGGTCGCTATACTGCACGTGGAATTCAAAACTCTTTGTAACTGGGGAACGTGTTTAAACCATTTGAACGGCTCTTTTACTAACATCTTTGAGGCGCTCTACCTGGCCATTGCCTCTCGGTACACCGGTGGTTATGAAGACTGAACCTATGTCGCTTGTTATGTGTACTTACGGGGTCACCAATGGGAGTCGGATAACGCTGTTTTACGTAGTCTTATGAAGGAGGAAATAACAAGCGTCTTCTACTAACACAAAACAAACAATTTCTCCTTTTTTTATTATATTTGATTCCCTCGTATATTGATTCCTTTATCACACTAATACTTAATTTATACGTATAATTAATTTACACTTATATTTAATTTACACTCTATTTAATTCACACTTATTTTTAATTCCTCTTTCACACTTATTACTTATTATATTGTTTCACTAAATTATTTATTAATATGACACTTAAGTCTTTGTTCATTAAATAAAAGTTACACTCGATTTACTTGACTTTTATTCTCATTTATAAAGTGTTCACTTAATTTAACCTACCGCAGATTGACCAAACTACTCGAAAAATGCACTCGAAGGTGACTAAAACTAGACTGTCTGTGTTGATTTTTCGCGACCGGACACTTCCGTGTTTAAAACCAAACTCTCCGTGTTGATCTCTCGGTTAATTCCATTAACCGTGCTACACGAAAGCTTTAAGCTTTTCTATCGATGTAGGGCAGTGATGTCCAAACCTATGCCCGCGGGAAAGTGAGCTTTTAAGCTTTTAAATTCGTATATGCACTGTTTGGCTGTATTCGGCTTTCTGTTTTTGCGTTTTTTAATCGTTAAAACATACAAAAGTTAAAAAAATCGTCATATTTAAGTTGTTTTGTAAGCAATTATACAATATCTTGAAATATACAACCTTTTACAAACATTTTAATGTTCTAAATTAAAAAAACAGTACGAAATGGTTCTAAAGCTTTTAAGCATTCCTCACATTAAGTAGTGTGCGTTTGGCCATCACTGATGTAGGGAGAGATCATGATCGCGTTCCATGTACAAAGTTAGAGCTTTTTTGCTTTCTTTGTACCTTACACATGTATATCAGGGCAAGGTACGGTACATGGGTACTTGAAATGTTTAGTCAGCGCTTTTCTGTGTGAACGAATTATTTTCGTTCTTACGCTTTATCGGGAATATGATTATGTAGCATTTTACATGCTACGAAGGTTTGTATGCTGGTTGAGTCAGTGAGTGTAATTTAATATTTTTGTTTGTTACACTTGAATTTTTCGCTGGCTCAATGCATATGGATTCGAATTTATGGCTTATCTTGTTGGATAAGCTGATTCCGATATGCGGCATAGCCTTGATGACTTTCCGTTGTATATCGGATTAGGATTTTTATGACTTATGTTTATAAGTGAAATCCGATATACAACATTCCTAAGGAATAATCACCGGGACTAATAAGGTCCAGGTCCGACCCTTCCACGCGACTGTTAAGTTTTTATATATTATATAAAAAAAATTTCTGTGACCATGAATTTCCAAGAGGCCATCACCCGCGCAGCATCAACATCCTCTATGTGGTGCCTGGCTGGAAAGGGCCAATACGCGTGTGCTGCCACCGTAAAGACTCACTCCCCTTAACTATTTGGACAGCTCCTGCCCAGGTTATGACCACTCAAGTGGTAGCCTTGTGGATGGCGCAAGGAGATCGTTGGGTGGTTAGGGGTAAGTTTGGTTTATTTATTACTTTTCTTTTTTCTAAATATTGTATTTTTTCAGGGGGAAGTTGGACGCAGCTACTACGTCGGGCCCCCTATTTTTCCGGGCATTCGTGTTGGACGAGGGGAGGCAGCTGCTCCTGTTGCCGTAGCAGCGTCGGACGAGGAGGAGACCTGGGGTTAAGGATTGGCTGCCTCTGCTGTTTTTTTTATATATATATATATTTTTTTTATTCCTTTATATATTTTTAAATATACTTATATTATGTATGAAAAAAATTTTCTACAACTTTTAATTGTATTAATAAATAAATTTTTAACTTTGTATGATTTCTTTTTTATTTGTAATTGTTTTGCCTTTCCGTTATTTTTTCCTATTTTGTGCTGTTTTTCGTGTTTGTTGTTTTGGTTTTTGTGTGGAGGCATTAAAGGTTTTTTGTGGTTCGTCTTATATTGGCAGTCCCTCTTTTTAATTTATGAAGCTCTTATTTCATACAAATAGATATATTATGTTTATATGAAATATAAATTTCATAATTTAAAATGGTCGTAACTTTCCAAAACAAAATCGTAGTTGACCGCTTCATAGCTTATTTTAAAGGGTAAGAATAGTATTCAATAATGCAACTAGAAAAAAAGACCAAAAACAACTTGTGCATCCTGTACATAACCGCAAAAGTAAAAGACCATTTTTCGAGTACATAACCTCAAATATCTCAAAATCTTGATATGAGCTGATGGCCTAATTCTGACCTCGGATTCGGATTTTTCGCAGCAAATTACATCGGAAATGACCCCCAGCTGCCCTTTTTTAACCGACTTCCCAAAAACAAAGAGGTTCTAAGTTCGACGCGTATTTATTTATTTATTTTTTTTATTTATTTATTTTTTTTATTACTGACCGGGCATAACTTCGTAACGCGTCGACCGATTTTGATGATTCTTTTTTTGTTGGGTAGAGTATGTTCACCGATTGGTACAATGTCAAAAAAATTTTGGTAGGGTGGGGGTGCCATTGCTAATCGGAGAAAAAAAATTTGGCCTAGGTTGGGGGGAGGGGGGACGGGTAGTCTAACTTTGTAACGCGTGGACCGATTTGGATAATTCTTTTTCTGTTGGGTAGAGTATGTTCCGTGGTTGATACCAGGTGAAAAAATTTTTGGGGGGGTGGGGGTGGGGGTGGGGGTGCAACCTAACTTTGTAACGCGTGGTCCGATTTCGATGGTTCTTTTTCTGTTGTATAGAGTAGAGGAGAATAATTTGGTCCAAGGGTGAAAGGTGTGGGTTTGTGGGGGGGGGGGGGGGTAGTCTAACTTCGTAACGCGTGAACCGATTTGGATAATTCTTTTTCTATTGGGTAGAATATGATCCTTGGTTGAAACTACGAGAAAACAAATGTTGCTGGGGTGGGGGTGGAAGAAGGGGGTGGAACCTAACTTTGTAACGATTTGGGATCGATTTGGATGCTTCTTTTGCTATTGTATAGAGTGTGATCCCTCATTGCTAATAGGAGAATAATTTGGTCCTTTGGTGGTGGTGGGGGAGGGGGAGGGGTAGTAACTTCGTAACGCGTGAACCGATTTCGATGATTCCTTTTCTGTTCGGAAGAGTATGTTCCTTGATTGATACCATGAGAAAATAAGTTTAGTGGAATGGTGGTGAGGTATGGGGTTAAAACTAACTTTTAACGCGTGGACCGATTTGGATGGTTCTTTCTTCGTTGTATAGAGTAGAACACACTAAAAAGTGAAAAATAAAATAGTTTTTAAAAAAAAGTTGAACCGACTTCACAAAAAGCACTAAAAAGCATAAAATAATTTTTAATTTTATATCCATAAGCATAAAATAATTTTTAATTTTTTATATGGAGTTTAAGTTGAACTACTGACGGGGACGAACGTGCCGCCGTGTCTTGCTCCCCAACAATTTTTAAAGCGGTTGCGAAAGCAAACAAAATTAAAAAATTTCAAAGTGCTAGTGCCATCTTGCCGAAGGGAAGGGCTTTTATGCTCTATTTGAAAGCACAGTCTGGTGAGTCCGTTCCTTTTAAATATCTTTTATTTACATCCAACATTCAATGTAGTACAATCGTGCTGCATTGAATGCGTTTAACGGGTCTCCACTGCTGAGCATTTGGCTGCCTTTGTGGAGATCAAAGTTCAGCACAGCAGGCATAACACTGCTGCTGGCATTGTTCTCACAGAGGCGGCTTTGCTTCGCATTTGTGGATCCCGTTCGTCAGTCCTTGTGGTTGTGTACGTTTTTGTTTTGTTTTGTTTTGGGAAAATTAAGACCGGGAGTATGCAAAAATTTTTATTTGCAACATTTTTGGCTTGAAAAGTAATCATTTTTCGGTTTACTGCCACTTTATCGCGGAAAATCCGGCTGTTTTTGCACTAAGCGAAACCAAGGTTGTTTCTAATTCTGATATTAATCAGTATCAGATCCCTGGTTATCACTTAGTGCCACTCTTCTCTCCTCAGAGGGGAATCGCGGTTTATATTAGAAAAGATGTGCCATTCTCCCTTCTCCCTCAATTTTCTTCTACTAATCCAGAATTTAATTATGTCTGGATTAGATTTAAACTCTATCGGCACATCATTCATTTTTGTTTTTTATACCGCAGCCCGAATATGTCTGACACTGACACTGTGTGCTCCTTCGATAAACTGTCTTCCGATATCGATAAGATTTTGGAATTATCCCCCTCTTCTGAAATCGTTCTTGCTGGAGATTTCAACGTCCACAACACACAGTGGCTCAGGCATTCTTTCACCACAAGCCCGTCTGGAAGACACGTCGAGTTATTTAGTGAGTCTTTAAATTTACAGCAACTGGTTGAGTGTCAGACTCGTGTTCCTGATACTTTGGGGCACAACGCGCATCTTTTAGATCTATTTCTAACATCGCATCCAGAAAAATATTCGGTTTCGGTGACGTATCCCATGGGTAATTCGGACCATTGTCTAATCTCCGCCCAATTCTCCATCTCCTCTCTGACAACCACTAACCTAAACTCCACCAAAAGATTAGTGTGGCATTATAAAAATGCTGATTGGGCGGGACTTAATAAATATCTCAGAGAGCTGGATTGGTCTGATTGCTTTTCTATGAAGGACGTTAACAGAAGCACCGATTATATCTTGAACATCCTATGGTTTGGAATGCATCGCTTTATTCCTCATAGTTTCAAGAACATCAAACCAACTTACACCAATTGGTTCAATAATGACTGTTTCGCAGCCATTAAAAAAAAGGAAGCAGCCTTCCAGGCATATAAATTGTGCCCTTTAGAGGAATTGAGACGTATCTATAGAGATGCGCGGAATATTTGCAATTCAGCAATTAGCCGGGCTAAGTTCAATTTCGACCAGAGCATCAGACGGAAGGTATTTTCTACTCAAAAGGGTAGTAAGGGCTTCTGGTCTCTAGTAAAAACCGTAATGAACAATTTCACCTGTTCGTCAACACCACCACTCATTTATAATGGGAATGTTTTTACTGACTCATTGGACAAGGCCAACCTGTTTGCTGCTAATTTTGCTGCTAACTCGTACTTGCCACCTTCATCGCAGCCACTTCCATCTCCATCACAGTGCACTAGTAGGCAAAAGCTGCTACACTTTCGCACTCGGGATGTTTTTAGAGTACTTTCGAAACTCGACCTGTCCAAAGCTAATGGGCCTGATGGTTTCTCGCCCCTTGTTTTAAAATGCTGCGCCTCTGCTTTGGCTAAACCTCTGCGCAAACTTTTTCATCTGTCATATTCAACAGGAATATTTCCAAGTGTATGGAAACTTGCTCATGTCCAGCCGATACTTAAAAAAGGAGAGGCATGCGACCCCTCTAACTTCAGACCAATTGCACTAACCTCGATCATATCCAAAGTTTTTGAATCACTCATCAACTCTCAGTTGTTGAAATATCTAGAAAATAACCATCTTATCAACGATTGCCAGTACGGTTTCCGCGCTGGCCGCTCAACCGGAGACTTACTAACTGCTCTAACGGAGCGTTGGAATCATTGTCTCCATAATTTCGGTGAGTCCGATATTGTCGCTCTTGATATTTTTGATAGATTATTTTTGATAGAGTCTGGCATGCTGCCTTGTAAGTCAAACTTCAAATATTTGGTCTGCACCCTACCCTCGTTAAATGGATAGAGAGCTTTTTGTCAGGCCGTTCAATTCGTGTAGTAATTGACGGAGTTACATCTGATTCCTACGAAATAAATGCCGGTGTACCTCTGGGTTCAGTTCTTTCACCAACCTTATTTCTTCTTTTTATTAATGATCTCTTACTCTCAATCCTATTCATAGTTTCGCCGACGACAGCACCCTTGATTTCGCGTACTCATTTGATTCTGTAATGAATTCACGCGGAAATGCTACAGAAGTCAATCGGGAACGCATGTTTAGATCATTAAACAAAGACATTTCTATGGTCTTCGCTTGGGGCAGAGCAAATCGTGTTACGTTTAATGCATCCAAAACTCAATGCTGTTTAATGTCCCTTAAAAAACGCCCAGTTCACCCCCAACCCATTTCAGTCGACGGAGTGAATATACCCAATTCACCCTCCCTAAAGATCTTGGGTATTGAGATATCCAGCAATCTTAGCTGGACGATCCATATATTTGCAATCGCTAAAAGTGCGATGAAATGTTTGGGTTTTCTACAGAGATGTAAGAAATATTTCACCCCACCCGACTTAGCGTTGATCTACAAGTCCCACATTAGGCCTAGATTTGAATATAATTCCCATATTTGGGCAGGGGCAAGACACACCGCATTGTCCGCGTTAGGCAAAGTTCAGCGTAAGGCTGTTAAACTTATTGGCGATTCCTTAATCTCTGAGGGCCTTGACTCTCTGGAGCATCGACGGAATGTCGGTTGTCTCTCACTTTTTTATCGCTATTTCCATGGCCATTGTTCTAACGAAATTGCTAGCCTGATTCCTTGTAGACTCATTACAACGCGCGATACAAGATCTACAAGTCGCTCCCACCCCTATACTCTCCGGGTCAAATTTGGACGTACCGTCAAATTTCGGGAATCTTTTCTTAGCAGAACAACACGAATGTGGAACAGTTTACCATCTTCTGTTTTTCCCTCGTCTTATGAGCCTGAAACTTTCAAACGGGGCGTACATCGACACCTCCTTCACTCAACCTCCTAACCCATTTCCCCCAACCTTAATTCCTCTCCTGCCAAGGCTGTGCTTAAGCATCATAGGGCATCCCCTGAGCTTTGGCAACATCATATATAAAAAAAAAAAACAATCTATTACGACATTTTGAAGTCGGTGCAAATTAAACAAATAAAACAACTACATAACCACAATTGAAATTAATACATAATACTACCTGAACGTTTCAGCTCACGGGATCATTAGAAAGGACAATTAAATATTTTTGTTGTAGTTGTTTGGTTTGTTTGATTTGCACCGACTTCAAAATGTCGTAATAGATATAAAATTAAAAATTATTTTATGCTTTTTAGTGCTTTTTGTGAAGTCGGTTCAACTTTTTTTTATTCAGATCATCATGCACCATAAAAAATCAAATTATTTCTTCTGATGTATCGTTCGGTCTTTTCGATTTCCGTTGACTGCAGTTTAACTTGCTCTATTAAATGCTGCAACTTACTGTTAAGCACTTTGTTTTCATCAGTAAGATCCAAAACAGCTTTACTGGTAATCATTAATTCTTCTTTTATGGCAAAATGTTGTAATTTCTCATCCAAAACTTGGCTGAACTTCAATGTCATGACATTCATTTGGTCATCCACTGACATGGAGCCCACCATCGCTGACATAGTGTTGATTGCTGGGGGATTTTCCCCCATTTAGGAGGATTTAGGAGATTCTGGGGAAAGAAAACCCCTAGATCGCTTTTCATTTACGGGAATATATGTATATTCGTTGCTTATCCGCACACGGTGTAGTTGATTGTAGGTTATGTAGAGAAAGTATAAGTCACAGCTGCACAGTAATTCGAAGCTATCTCCTGGCTTTAATTTCTGTTGATGCCTGAATTAGGCTTATCCAGTTTTAACTATTTCCAGGTATTTAATAGGCGACAATTTAGAGAAATAAGAAAATAGTCAAAGCAGCAATATTTTACCTCGTCTTGACAGTTGAGACCGGTGTTGCCAGCCCTTAAGAAAATATTATTAGAAGTCTCAAATAGTTTCCTAGAGGAGTCTACTCACAATCATTGACTTCAGTCCCAGTCATTCTCTCTTCCTAACGTGAAATAAGATTGTAGAAACACTTTAATTTAACGTGATTTTTTAAACCTGTTAGGTGCAAGGTAAATCTAGTTGAAAGAAAGTTTAGAGCAAACGTTCTGAAATGAGATATAACACATTAATGAAAAGAGCTGTGTAAATTAATTCATTTAAGTTATTAGTAAAGTTCAAATAGAAATACGTTTTACACATAAAAAGAAATCGAGATTTCGTTAAAACTGTCCCATAAAACTAATTAGATTATTTAATTTCTAAAGTTCGGTACGATTATTAGATCAACTAAATTATCAAATACATGGCACAGTACAGCGTTGTAACGAGTCGAGTTCCGGCCATCCTGTATCTCTTCGGTCTCTGATGCGTATCCTTCATGGTTTCATGAAGTCCACGGCGGAACTGGAGAAGTTAGGACCTTTGTAATTCCCAACCTTTTTAACGTCATTTACTTTTGACCCTGTTACTTCATATCGACCTAAAAACTTGGGGAACAACTTACCACCCTGGGTGAACTGAATTCGCCGGATGGCCAGTAAATCGCCTTCCTTGAGCTCTCGGGCTGGTTTTCTTTTTCGTCTTGAGTACCTTCTGTTCTCTTCTTGAATTTTGCTTATCTGTTCCTTCGCCTTTTGCCGTGTGATGTTTCGCTCGTTCCCGAAGTCTGCAATTATCTCTCTTTCAACGATCGTAGACAGCTTAAATTGTTCGGAATGAGACATCTAGACCCCAAACATCAGCTCGAATGGCGTTCTACTGGTCGCTATACTGCACGTGGAATTCAAAACTCTTTGTAACTGGGGAACGTGTTTAAACCATTTGAACGGCTCTTTTACTAACATCTTTGAGGCGCTCTACCTGGCCATTGCCTCTCGGTACACCGGTGGTTATGAAGACTGAACCTATGTCGCTTGTTATGTGTACTTACGGGGTCACCAATGGGAGTCGGATAACGCTGTTTTACGTAGTCTTATGAAGGAGGAAATAACAAGCGTCTTCTACTAACACAAAACAAACAATTTCTCCTTTTTTTATTATATTTGATTCCCTCGTATATTGATTCCTTTATCACACTAATACTTAATTTATACGTATAATTAATTTACACTTATATTTAATTTACACTCTATTTAATTCACACTTATTTTTAATTCCTCTTTCACACTTATTACTTATTATATTGTTTCACTAAATTATTTATTAATATGACACTTAAGTCTTTGTTCATTAAATAAAAGTTACACTCGATTTACTTGACTTTTATTCTCATTTATAAAGTGTTCACTTAATTTAACCTACCGCAGATTGACCAAACTACTCGAAAAATGCACTCGAAGGTGACTAAAACTAGACTGTCTGTGTTGATTTTTCGCGACCGGACACTTCCGTGTTTAAAACCAAACTCTCCGTGTTGATCTCTCGGTTAATTCCATTAACCGTGCTACACGAAAGCTTTAAGCTTTTCTATCGATGTAGGGCAGTGATGTCCAAACCTATGCCCGCGGGCAAGTGAGCTTTTAAGCTTTTAAATTCGTATATGCACTGTTTGGCTGTATTCGGCTTTCTGTTTTTGCGTTTTTTAATCGTTAAAACATACAAAAGTTAAAAAAATCGTCATATTTAAGTTGTTTTGTAAGCAATTATACAATATCTTGAAATATACAACCTTTTACAAACATTTTAATGTTCTAAATTAAACAAACAGTACGAAATGGTTCTAAAGCTTTTAAGCATTCCTCACATTAAGTAGTGTGCGTTTGGCCATCACTGATGTAGGGAGAGATCATGATCGCGTTCCATGTACAAAGTTAGAGCTTTTTTGCTTTCTTTGTACCTTACACATGTATATCAGGGCAAGGTACGGTACATGGGTACTTGAAATGTTTAGTCAGCGCTTTTCTGTGTGAACGAATTATTTTCGTTCTTACGCTTTATCGGGAATATGATTATGTAGCATTTTACATGCTACGAAGGTTTGTATGCTGGTTGAGTCAGTGAGTGTAATTTAATATTTTTGTTTGTTACACTTGAATTTTTCGCTGGCTCAATGCATATGGATTCGAATTTATGGCTTATCTTGTTGGATAAGCTGATTCCGATATGCGGCATAGCCTTGATGACTTTCCGTTGTATATCGGATTAGGATTTTTATGACTTATGTTTATAAGTGAAATCCGATATACAACATTCCTAAGGAATAATCACCGGGACTAATAAGGTCCAGGTCCGACCCTTCCACGCGACTGTTAAGTTTTTATATATTATATAAAAAAATTTCTGTGACCATGAATTTCCAAGAGGCCATCACCCGCGCAGCATCAACATCCTCTATGTGGTGCCTGGCTGGAAAGGGCCAATACGCGTGTGCTGCCACCGTAAAGACTCACTCCCCTTAACTATTTGGACAGCTCCTGCCCAGGTTATGACCACTCAAGTGGTAGCCTTGTGGATGGCGCAAGGAGATCGTTGGGTGGTTAGGGGTAAGTTTGGTTTATTTATTACTTTTCTTTTTTCTAAATATTGTATTTTTTCAGGGGGAAGTTGGACGCAGCTACTACGTCGGGCCCCCTATTTTTCCGGGCATTCGTGTTGGACGAGGGGAGGCAGCTGCTCCTGTTGCCGTAGCAGCGTCGGACGAGGAGGAGACCTGGGGTTAAGGATTGGCTGCCTCTGCTGTTTTTTTATATATATATATATATTTTTTTTATTCCTATATATATTTTTAAATATACTTATATTATGTATGAAAAAAATTTTCTACAACTTTTAATTGTATTAATAAATAAATTTTTAACTTTGTATGATTTCTTTTTTATTTGTAATTGTTTTGCCTTTCCGTTATTTTTCCTATTTTGTGCTGTTTTTCGTGTTTGTTGTTTAAGTTTTTGTGTGGAGGCATTAAAGGTTTTTTGTGGTTCGTCTTATATTGGCAGTCCCTCTTCCTCCGGACCTACTTGTCGACCAATTGTATCGATTTAGTTCGAGGAAGAGTGGTTGGTCGCTTTTGCGACGTTTGGGGGCTGTATAAATTGGTTCTAGAGGGGTATCGGTAGCTGGGGTTTGCTGGTGGTTACGTTGGTTTGATCCCTTTAGGATCGTTGGAACCACGTACCGAATTGCAGCATATATTGCCACGACCAACAGAATGAATCCTGTTAAAGAGATTGAAGTTACCGAGAGTACATGGGGGATTTTATTTCCAGGGCTTATGTGAATATTTAGCATTTTTGCTCTAATTTCTTCAAGAGATTTCGTACTTTTGTGGATCAGTCGATTAGTTTCGTTACCGATCAGTAATGTCGGGTGTGACTGATCATCTCTATTTTGAGCTACGTTTTTTGTTTTTTTCTAATTCCCTTATAATGAATTCTTTTAGTAGTGATTTGCTTTAATTGGTATTTGGTATTTGAATTGACAGGGTTCATTCATTAATAGAATTCCCTGACCTGACAGGCGGTAAGTGAGCAGGTGGTGTGTACATGTTATATGTACCACTGTGGGTTTTATTAATGAAAATAACCACACATTTGGTTTGCTCAACTTAATTAGAGTACCTTTAGGTGGAATTTGGGCCTTTAATGTGCATCTCGGGTTTTCTTCTAATGGCTTGAAGAGAATTTTGATGATACATTCTTCTGATATTGTTGCTTTGGTTACTGGAGTATTTAACCTACCGGTATAGGTATCTTCTTTTACCTCTTTTGTTATTTTAGGGAACGTTTTCATGTTTTCCGGTTTGAGCAACAGAAATTCTTGGGTTTGAATTTGGCTGGCAACATGTGAGTATTCGACGTCCGGGACCAAACTATGGTTTGAGTCTACATGTATTGGGCAGCATCGAATTCTTTGTAGCTTCATTTTTGGTATGTTGAAAATTGGCAATGTGATACGAATTACAAGTTTTTTCTGTAATAGGTGGGTTCGAAGATCTGCCGTTTGATAGAGGACTGATAAGCAGTTCTTTGGATTAGGACAAGTCGAGGGTGACTTGTGGTATATCTTTAATAAAGTATTTGCGGAGATCAAGAGCGGGTAGATTTGATTATTACGGCTGGATACTATTATGTCCAACAGGGCTTGTTGCCGAAGTTCGATTTCCACCATTTGTAGCAATAAGCTTGAGATTATCTCTTTTCTTAATTGACGTTTGTTTAGCTCGTCGGTAGTGTTTAGCAAATTATTTATTTGGCCACTAAGGAGACGTTGTTGTTCAGCCAGGGATGTCACGGGTTTTTGGATTTGAGAGAAGGTGGTTTTTAACACGCTGATTTGTTGTTTCTCTAAATCCAACAGAGCTTGATTGTTTGTCTCTAATTCTTCGAGACGACTATACACTTCATGCTCGTTTTCACTGTCCATAGTACCAAAAAGCTAGTGCATCGCATTTCCTATTCCGTCAAAGATGGATCTAGGTTTGCGTGATTTTGGCACTGCTTCCCTTATGACGTTGGTTCTTCTCTTAATATTTTCCATTAAGGCGTGGACGTGTTCGGTTTGGAGTTCACATAAATTACCTAGTGTGGCTTGGCCGCAGAGCTAATGAACATAATGCTCAGCTCTTTCTGCTAACCTAGTTTGATTTTCTTACTCTGATAGGTCCAACTCCGTGATGATGCTCCAAGTTTCATGATAGGCCATGAGACTTCCAATGTCCTCGAATAATTATTACGACGGACAGCATCCTGTCGGGGGAAACGAAAGGTTATTTAGTAAACTGCCTCTTAATTCTTAGGATAACACTAAGTGTTGTGTTTCCCCGTGTTAGTCGTGTGTACTTAAACTAATTTTTCTATGTATGTACAATTCCATACCATTTCGTTTATTCTTAAAATGGTTTTAGACGATTATTATGATCCGTAACTGTTCTTTTACCAATCTGGATAGTGGTGTTGACAGTGCTTGCAATTTTTATCACCATGTAAGGTCCTGCCCAAATTTGAGAGAGTTTGTGTTTTCTACTTTCACTCTTGAGTAATACCTTATCCCCTACATGGAAAATGAGGGGGCGAACAGTTTTATCATAATACTGTTTTGAGCGGTTTTTACTTATTAAGATGTTTCGCCTTGCCGTGGCATACATTTTCTGGAGCTTATACTTCAGAAGGTGATAGTAACTTTCGTGGTTATACACCCGTTCTGGATCTCTTTTTAGATTAGACGGGACATCCGCTGTGAAGCCATATAGGCAGTCCATTGGGGTTAATTTTGTCCCTTCGTGTATGCTATTATTGTACACGAATGCAGCGGTTCGAAAGAACTGATCCCAGGATTTGGGGTTTTCATCCACTATTGTACGCAAATATTCTATTAGTGGTCTTTGGGCACGCTCTAGTGCTCCGTTAGACTGAGGGTGATAAGCAGAAGTTTGTAGCTTCTTTACCCTTAGAAGTTTACATACCCTTTTGAACAAATCACTTAGGAAATTAGTTCCCTGGTCGGTGACTATTCGTTTGGGGATGCGGTAGCGCGTGACTATCTCGTTGAAGAAGATTTGCGCTACGGTGTCAGCCTCCCCATTAGGTATGGCGTACCAATCGACGAATTTGGTGAGATTATCCTTGAAAGTCAAGATGTACTTGTTTCCGGACTCCGTTTCCTAGAGTGAACCGACTATATCTAAATAGACCTTATCAAAAGGTTGTTCTGCGATATCCCTGATGAACATCGGCATTTTACATTGAGGCGAAGCTTTCATTGTTTGGCACTTAGGGCACCGCTGGATATATTTCTTTATATCTTTGAGCATATGCCTCCACCAGTTCTTTCGTTGGATCCTTATATAAGTTTTAATGACAACCTGGTGGCCGCCTAATAGGGAATCGTGATAGTCTTTTAAGATTGTTTTGATTTCCTCGGGGCTTGTGATGACTTCGGGCTTTGGTTTATTTAATTTGCCTGGATCAGTACTTGGGGAGGTGATTATGGGGCTTGTTTTCTTATTACCATCACTTGATTTCGTTTCGTCTCTGTCGTTTAACGAGTGATCTTGTTTCTTGGAGCTATTTGTATCGGCGTTTTTAGTGGTGGACTTGAGCCTTTACCCTGAGGGTCTGGCCGTTGTCGTCTTCTGTATTCTCCCGTGGTATGCGGCTTAATGCGTCTGCTTTCGTGTTGTACTTTCCGGGTTTGTATTCGATTTGATAATCGAATTCGGAGAGTTTACGGTGAAATCTTCCTATACGGGAAGTGGTTTCTTTTACATTAAAGACTCCTTTGATAGGTTTATGGTCTGTATAGATTGTAAATTTACGGCCTTGAAGGTAACACCTATAATTCCTTGCAGCCCAGACAATTACTAGCAATTCTTTCTCTATTGTAGAGTAATTGCGTTCGGCCTTGTTGAGTGTGCGGCTGGCGTAAGCAATTGGCTGGTCACTTCCCACTTCGCCTTGGGATAGGACCGCTCCAAGAGCCTCATTGCTGGCGTCCGTGGTTAAATTGAATGGCTTTGAGAAATCGGGTGTTAGATGCTGCATCTAAGCATCCCAAGTGTCAAGTAGACTTAGTAAATTGTAATCCACATAGTCATGTAAGCGGTATTGTAATTTTATACCTTGTTAGGTTGAACTTAGCTTTGTTGCACTAAGCAAATATTAATTATTGTTGTTAATGTTAGCATTATTTTTGTATTTAAGTTCAATTTAATAGTAATAAAAGTTCAGTTGCCTTATTGCATTTGGAGTGTTTTAATTAAAGGTTCCCATCGGTTCTTTTTACAGAAGTCTGAGTAGTTACAATTGATAATCATCTTCGGGCGAGTGTTTTGTTAATTAATTAATAATTCATTACCTTGAAGTTCTGGTATTCGGTTCAAGTGCCGTTTATACCAGCGAGACTAAAACGAGTTCATAGCCTTGGTATAGTGGTTCAAGTGCCGTTTATACCTCAGCGTTGAAGGCTAATTTAAAGGAATTATAGGCAGAGCAAAACAGTCCTGACTTAACATTTGGTGACCCCGACGTGATCAAGTGAAACGCTTGAATCACGATCATCGTTTAAACTAGAACATCGCACTCATAATTCAGCTTCACATCGTCCTCATAGATCCAGCAAGGTATCGAGATGGCTACTACAATTGATTCGTTGGTAGAAAAACAGGCATTCATCGGACAAGAAATTCAAACCATCGTAAGGAACTACAAGAAGGATTCCGAGAACAGGAAGTCTACTAAAACGTACTACGTAGAACGCATCAAACGTTTGACTGGTGCTTGGACTCATTTTGAAGCAGTGGACAATGAAATTAGGGAAACTCCTGAGGTACCACGAACACACTCCTACTTCACTGAGGATTATTATAACTCAGTTAAGGCAATCTACGAAAATTATCATGAGGAGTTCACAAATAAGTTAGAACTACTTGTGCAACAAGACACAGCTTCCGCCAGCCCACAACAAAATTACAGTGAGCAAAGTACAAGCAAACAAACCATGCGACAAAAAAATAAAGGAGTCGCAGCAAGATTACAATGCCTCATCAAATTTGTCATGCTCTGAAGATCAATCGCCACAGATTGTCCATATAATGAGAAGACAAAGGAGAATTATTCAGAATCTACGGCATGTGCTCAGCTTAGCAAGCACGACTGATCCAGGGCAATCAAGGCAACTTTATGAATTAAGAATGAAAACCATAAATCAAGAAGACCCCACCCAGGAGGGCTATAATGCCGAAGTGTACATAAAGTTACAAGAAGATGTCGATAAATGTTTGATTTCACTAGCCACTAAACGTGATAGTTTTGACACACTCGCAACGCATTCATCAGCTATGAATTCAGGCTCAATGTTGAAACTCCCCAAATTAACGCTTCCAAAATTCGATGGAGAATACTTGAAGTGGACCCAGTTTCACGATTTGTTTACACAAATGGTACATAATCAACCAATGCCAAATTGTCAGAAGTTATGGTACCTCAAGGCCAATTTGTCTGGAGAGGCAGAACGATTAATTAGACATTTTCCTACTTCAGAAGAAAATTACACAACGGCTTGGCAGACTCTAAAGGATCGGTACAACAATCGCCGGTTGCTGCTAACAGCATTAATCAATAAGCTCCTATCTCAGGCAACACATGCGAACGATAGTCCTTCCGCCGATGCGATTATATCGTTACATGACACCACGCAAGAATGTCTGTTAGGATTACAAACTTTAAACGTGCCTACTTCAGATTGGGATCCACTTCTTTTGCACATTCTGACGAAGAAACTAGATAAGAATACATATGCGTTATATGAACAATCTTTGGCCAACCCGAGAGAGATCCAAGGTATCAAAGTGTTTTTATCATTCCTGGAAACCAGATTCCAGGCACTAGAAGTTCTTGGTACCAAGTGCAAAGGTGATGAGCACCAAAGAAGACAAGGCAATATTAGAGCACTAGCGTCAATAGTATCATCAACATCTGGTCGTTCACTATGTTTGTCGTGCAAGGGGAACCATCCTCTCTATTCTTGCAACAATTTCCTAAAATTGAGTCCAGCCAGTCGTCTCAAATTTGTGCGTACCCACAGCAATAGTCGGTGCACACTTCGAGGATGTACAAAATGCAACAAAAAACACAACACACTCGTACATCTGGAATCTTCAGAAAAAACGGAAAAATCTGATGGTAGACCAAATAAAGGTACCACAGCGATGGATATGCCAACATTGAATCTAGGCAACACATGCCATCAACCAGCTGTGGTAGCAACTATCATGAACCAAAAACCACGAGGTTATGTTCTCCTAGGCACAGCGGTAGTCAAATTAATGACCGATAATTCTTGACTCTGGCTCGCAAATTAATATAATAACGGAAAGAATTGCCAAGAAGTTAAGGTTAGCACTAACTTCAGAAATGATCACCATACATGGTGTTGGGAACAAGAAAGGGAAGATTCAACACAGAGTTAACGTTCGGTTGGAATCAAAGGTAAACAATTTCGCCACAAGAGTAGAAGCCTTTGTCTTACCAAAAATTATATCACCTCAGCCATCGCAATCCTTCGATACATTCGCATGGGGCATACCAAGGAATATCAGTTTAGCTGATCCCAAGTTTAATGTAACCGATTCAGTGGATTTGCTTCTGGGAGCAGAATTTTACTATCAGTTACTGTCAATTGGACAAATCAAGTTGGCAGATGATCTCCCCACATTAGAAAATACGGTTCTTGGATGGGTCTTGACGGGCAAGATTAATCAAGGCCCAGCATCTAACGCTATTTGTGGTATATGAACAGAAGATCTACAAACAGACCAATTACTTGAAAGATTTTGGAAACTGGAAGAAGTAGCACCAGCAAGAGATATCTTCACTCAAGAAGAAAAACAATGTGAGACCCAATTTAATCAAACTGTTCGAAGAGATAACAATGGGCGATTCACGGTGACCTTACCATTTCGTGAAGACCCTTAAAGACTTGGCGAATCCAGAAGCATTGCTCTAAATAGATTTCTTGCATTAGAGAGAAGATTGTCCAAGGACGCAGCGTTGAAATCTCAATATGTAGAATTCATGGCGGAATACATTAATCTTGGCCACATGGCGGAAGCAGTAGGTGATATCACTCACGGCCCACACTACTTTCTACCCCACCACTGTGTCTTAAAGCCGGATAGTAGTACCACCAAGTTAAGAGTAGTATTCGATGCATCAATGAAAACGACATCTCAAGTATCACTAAACGATATTATGTGTGCAGGACCAACGATTCAAGGTGACTTATTTTCCATACTGCTGCGTTTTCGGTTACCACGATTTGTGTTTACGGCAGACATTCAAAAGATGTACCGCCAAATTCTATTAGATGACACTGACCAGAAATACCAATTGATTTTCTGGAGAAACGATCCAAATGAATCGTTAAAATGCTACCAATTATGTACCGTCACATATGGTACTAGACCAGCACCCTACCTGGCGATGAAATGCCTTCAAAAGCTAGCTCAGGATAACGTCAATAAATACCCACTCGGAGCAGAGGTTCTGAAGAAAGATTTCTATGTCGATGATTGCATTTCTGGGTCCAACAGCCGTAGCAATGAAGAAGGAGCTCACCGAACTTCTCTACGGAGCAGGCTTCCGACTTAGAAAATGGTGTGCTAATCACACTCGCTTACTACAAGGAATACCACTAGCAGATCAAAAAATAGACCTTGATCTTAAAAACAGCACAGAAGAAAGAGTGAAGACATTAGGACTAACTTGGCTACCAAAGTCAGATCAATTCAGGATTAAGGCCTACCCTAGCGAGAGATCCAGGATCACGAAGAGTGTAGTCACATCCGACATCGCCAAATTGTTCGACCCCTTAGGTATACTTGCTCCAGAAGTGGTTGCAGCCAAGATATTTTCACAACATCTTTGGCAACTCAAAATCGATTGGGATGCTGCATTGCCAATGGAGCTTCACACCAAGTGGGTTAATTTTCGAAGTACCCTGTCAACACTAAATAACGTAACGATTCCCAGGCACGTATTCGCAAATGAAGTGACTAAACACATACAAATTCACGCCTTTTCGGATGCCTCGGAGAAGGCTTACGGCGCAGCGATATATATACGGTCAATCACTAAGGATGCCAGAGTGATCGTGAGGCTTCTGTGTGCTAAATCTCGTGTAGCACCACTACAAAAACAACTCTTCCTCTTGGCGCCATGTCAAATCAAAGGAAAATCCAGCCGACGTACTTTCCAGAGGTCTGGAAGCAGACAAATTAAAGACATGCTACCTTTTTTTTCATGGGCCTTCATTCTTACACGGAAATGAATCCTTGTGGCCAGCCCCGTATCAAAATACAATAGAACGTCAATTAGAAAGGAAGCGCACAGCCTTGTCCACCACAGCAGCTGCTAACGATGCGTCAAGTATTATATATAACGTCAACCATGGAGGGTCTTTCCAGAAACTTCAACGAATAGTTGCATATATGATGAGATTTGTGAGGAATACAAGGGGAACAAACAGTTCTCGACCACGCCATAAACTCACAACATGTCAGGAACTAGATGAAGCCTTATACATTATTATAAGGGCAATGCAACAAGATGAGTTTAAGGAAGAAATAAACCAATTGGGGAAACATGAAAAGGTACCCAAGGGGAGCTGTTTAAGCAGCCTAACACCATTCCTAGATGACAAGGACATCATTCGAGTTGGTGGACGCTTAGAACAATCATCTCTTTCTTACGATGCTAAACATCCTATTTTACTACCCTATTCGGATCCTTTAACCAAATTACTAATGTTAAAAATTCACATGGAAAATCTGCATTCTGGGCCGCAGGCCTTGCTTGCTGACACCAGACAACGTTTTTGGCCCATCAAGGGTAAAATAATTGCCAGATCCATTGTTCAGCATTGCGTAACATGTGCAAAGACCAAACCAAAAATGTTGTCGCAAATCATGCGAAATCTACCCTCTACAAGAGTTCAACCAGCACGACCATTTGTGAATTCTGGCGTCGATTTTTGTGATCCCATCCAGGTAAATTACAAGGTCCGAGGAAAAAGACCATACAAGGCCTATATCGCAGTCTTTTGTTGCTTTGCAACAAAGGCTGTTCACCTGGAAATAGTTAGTGACTTGTCAACAGAAGCATTCCTTGGCTCCCTAAAACGTTTCATGAGTCGTAGGGGAAACTGCAGGAACTTATATTGCGATAACGCAACTAATTTCGTGGGTGCACGAAACCAACTGCATGAACTATCGACCGCCATACATTCTCAAGAAGCCAAGAAAAACATAACCGAAACATGTAGTAAACGGGGCATTGATTTTCATTTCATTCCTCCGAGAGCACCACACTTCGGTGGATTATGGGAAGCCGCCGTCAAATCTGCAAAACATCTACTTCTAAAAACGACGTCAAGTGGATCTCTCACTTATGAAAAAATGGAAACACCAGTTGTTGAAATAGAAGCAATCCTAAATTCCAGACCTTTAACTCAAATGTCAAGTGATCCGAATTCTCTAACTGCTTTAACTCCTGGTCATTTCCTCATAGGAGAACCGTTGACAGCAACTACTGATGTGCAAGCGAAAGAATCAAAAATCAGTCTACTGGTAAGGTGGAACCTTGTATCTCACCTGAAACATGATTTCTGGAGACGATGGTCTCGTGAATATTTGAATCAATATCGACTCAAATGAAAGGGGCGTTGCCAAGATGTCACGCCAGGCACCATAGTGGTCATGCAAGACGATAATCTTCCAGTGATGAAATGGCCACTTGCTAGAATTGTCCAAACACACAAATGAAACGATGGCTTAGTTCGAGTTGCCGACGTAAAAACAGCTTCGGGTATCCTACGTAGGCCAATTCACAAGTTGTCACCATTGCCTTGTGATGATGAGCCAATGAGAAAGATCAATGAAGATAAAGGAGAACTATCTAACAATACGACCTCTGAAACAAAACTATCATCTCAGAGGAACAGTGAAGTTGATAAAGGAGCAATACCAAAAAAACGATTACGAAGCTCTTAAGGCACTGCCATTGTAACACTGCCCCTAGCTTGTTTAGCTCTACCCCCTATACTCGGATCACCCATCGTTGTTGAGCAGTTTGACTCTAAACCAGGAATATATTTCGAAAATCTTGGAAAAACAAATTTTATATCTACCGAATGGAATTTAATAGTGTACTACGACTTGAAACCCTATTGGATGGAATTTGAAATATTATCAAATGGCACAAGTGCATTAACTCATTTATGTCAGCAAATCAAGCAATCGAGTACATGCCGGCCGATAATTTCGCAATTCGAACACATTAAAGAAGAATTGGAGACTGATAAAACACTTTTATATACTAAAAGACAGAAACGAAGTGCTTTTGATATCGTTGAAAATGTGGCAAATTAACTTTTTGGAGTTCTTGATTCTGAATATGCAAAGAAAATGTCTGAAACCATTGGTGATATTAATGAAAATGAAGAACACCTTCTAACATTATTGAAAAATCAGACGTCAGTGCTTGACTCAACGATCAATGTTGTCAAAAGGGATCAATTAGCAACGGAGAGAAAATTTAAGGAACTAGACAACCGAATAACCCAGTTGATAAATCGCATTCACCATACCGGAGAGGAAACATATGAGTTAAGGATTGTTAACTTGTTTACATCTTTGTCTATTCAATTGTCATTAGTCGTATCACATCTCCAGAGAACTCAATCTTCAATAGACACACATCACGGCAGAATCAGTCCATTACTTGTAACGCCTCAACAATTGAGCAACGAATTGATCACAATCAGGAATCATCTACCACCATCAGTTCGACTACCTGCAGATCAGAACGATCTAGTACAGCTCTACAAAACCATGTCCGCAGCATCAGGAGTGGCAAATAATCATGTGATCATCAAAATCAGAATTCCGTTGGTAACTCTGGAAAAATATGATCTCTTTAAAATGATACCGATACCTGTACTAGCGAATGAAAGTCTGATCGCTATACGACCCTGCGCCACATATATCGCCCTAACTCCACACAGAGATCAATACTGCTCCATGGCTACTCAGGACTTATCATCATGCACAGCAACAGAAGATTTGAATCATATATGTCCTCTGAATCATCCGATATATCACAAGAAGGCATCCACTTGCTCCTGCGAAATGAATCTATTCAACAACTCACCGTACAAAAAATGCAATCTGCAAAGGATAGAAAATAGTCCTGTTTGGATTCAACTTCATAACCCAAATCAATGGATCTTCGCAGTCGCTGAGCCTATCATTGCTAATGCATTATGCAAGGAGGAAACAGTTCCTCTAGTCTTGAAGGGTTCTGGTCTGTTGAAGATGTTACCAGATTGCGTAATTAAACATGATCTACTGACAATCCAAGGGACACACATATACCCCAGCAGCATTAGAACTTCCTACAAACGAGTAAGTGAACTACTTAACATCTCCACTCCAGAACGATTAAAACCTGTCGTTGCTAATTCAACTACCTACGAAATCCAAGAGGAACAACTTGAGGCTTTAAAAACAATGGTTTCATCACAGCTACTAGAAGAATCGTTCAGAAGGGTCAACTCTCACAAGGTCCACCATTTTACCATTTTACCTGTCATTAATTTTGATTGTAATATTGGCCAGTGTCCTGATTTTCAAGTCTAGAAGTGTTTGTCAGAACCATCCAAAGCCGCCAAAACCAGCTCCACGACAGCCCAAGGAATTAGACTTCATTAAGATGTTTCGCCTTGCCGTGGCATACATTTTCTGGAGCTTATACTTCAGAAGGTGATAGTAACTTTCGTGGTTATACACCGGTTCTGGATCTCTTTTTAGATTAGACGGGACATGCGCTGTGAAGCCATATAGGCAGTCCATTGGGGTTAATTTTGTCCCTTCGTGTATGCTATTATTGTACACGAATGCAGCGGTTCGCAAGAGCTGATCCCAGGATTTGGGGTTGTCATCCACTATTGTTCGCAAATACTCTATTAGTGGTCTATGGGCACGCTCTAGTGCTCCGTTAGACTGAGGGTGATAAGCAGAAGTTTGTAGCTTCTTTACCCTTAGAAGTTTACATACCCTTTTGAACAAATCACTTAGGAAATTAGTTCCCTGGTCGGTGACTATTCGTTTGGGGATGCGGTAGCGCGTGACTATCTCGTTGAAGAAGATTTGCGCTACGGTGTTGGCCTCCCCATTAGGTATGGCGTACCAATCGATGAATTTGGTGAGATTATCCTTGAAAGTCAAGATGTACTTGTTTCCGGACTCCGTTTCCTAGAGTGAACCGACTAAATAGACCTTATCAAAAGGTTGTTCTGCGATATCCCTGATGAACATCGGTATTTTACATTGAGGCGAAGCTTTCATTGTTTGGCACTTAGGGCACCGCTGGATATATTTCTTTATATCTTTGAGCATATGCCTCCACCAGTACTTTTGTTGGATCCTTTTATAAGTTTTAATGACACCCTGGTGGCCGCCGAATGGGGAATTGTGATAATCTTTTAAGATTGTTTTGATTTCCTCGGGGCTTGTGATGACTTCGGGCTTTGGTTTATTTAATTTGCCTGGATCAGTACTTGGGGAGGTGATTATGGGGCGTGTTTTCTTATTACCATCACTTGATTTCGTTTCGTCTCTGTCGTTTAACGAGTGATCTTGTTTCTTGTAGCTATTTGTATCGGCGTTTTTAGCCTGGGCCCTAGTCACTGCGTTACATTTTAGGCGACTTTGAGTGCTTAGAGAGGTGTATCCCTCTTCGATGTCTGAGTCCATTTGGTGGTGGACTTGAGCCTTTACCCTGAGGGTCTGGCCGTTGTCGTCTTCTGCATTCTCCCGTGGTATGCGGCTTAATGCGTCTGCTTTCGTGTTGTACTTTCCGGGTTTGTATTCGATTTGATAAACGAATTCGGAGAGTTTACGGTGAAATCTTTCTATACGGGAAGCGGGTTCTTTTACATTAAAGACTCGTTTGATAGGTTTATGGTCTGTATAGATTGTAAATTTACGGCCTTGAAGGTAACACCTATAATTCCTTGCAGCCCAGACAATTACTAGCAATTCTTTCTCTATTGTAGAGTAATTGCGTTCGGCCTTGTTGAGTGTGCGGCTGGCGTAAGCAATTGGCTGGTCACTTCCCACTTCCCCTTGGGATAGGACCGCTCCAAGAGCCTCATTGCTGGCGTCCGTGGTTAAATTGAATGGCTTTGAGAAATCGGGATATATTAATAGTGGGGGTGAAACCAATGAAATTTTGATTTCCTCAAAAGCTTCCTGACACTTCTCGGTTCAATTGAATTTAACATCCTTGCGGAGTAAATTGGTAATATGACGCACTATTTTGGAGAAGTCAGGTATGAACTTTCTGTAGTAATTTGCAAGACCTAGAAAGGATTGTACTTGACGCACTATTTTGGAGAAGTCAGGTATAAACTTTCTGTAGTAATTTGCAAGACCTAGAAAGGATTGTAAACTTTCCCAGTTCGTGGAACTGGGAAAGTTTGGACGCAGGCCGTTTTACTTGGGTCTGGAAGCGCACCTTGGCTAGAAAATTAATGTCCTAAATAAACTATTTCCTTCCTGAGAAACTGACATTTCTCCGGCTGCAGTTTCAAGTTGTTCTCTCTCTCTCAATCTATTAAAGACTTTGCGGAGCTTTCTGTTATGGTCCGCTAAATTTTTCCCGTAGATTACTATGTCATCTAGGTAGACGAAACATTCGAGGCCTTGTAGACCTGTGAGGACGTAATTCATCAAGCGTTGGAACGTAGCCGTGGCTCCTTTTAGCCCAAACGGCATACGCTTAAACTCATAGTGCCCGTAATTGGAGCTAAAAGCTGTTTTAGGTCGATGATTTTGATCGACTAGGACTTGGTGGTAGCCGTTGGCGAGATCGAGGGTCGTAAAATATCGTAAATGACCTAATTGGTCAAGAATGTCTTCGATCCGGGGTAGCGGAAAGGCGTCTCCGATTGTCTTTTCGTCTAATTTCCGAAAATCGACGATGACGCGCCACCTTTTTTCACCGTCTTTTCCCGCCTTCTTTGGGACGACTAGGAGAGGTGAATTCCAAGGGCTTTTGCTTAGTTGGACTATGTCATTGTCCAACATCTCTTTGAGCTGTTCATTAATTACATTTCTTCTTACACATCTTTTGATTTATGGGTGCTTGATCTTGCACCAAGGGAATGTTGTGGGTGATGGCTGTTGTATATGAGAGCCGATCACCTTTAAGAAAAAATATTTCGTCAAATTCATGACAAAGTTTTTTAATTTGGTGTTTCTCGTCCGCGTTTAGGGATTCATCTAGGTTGAGTTCTTGCTTTAACCTGACGTGACGCGGGTTTAGACGAGTATCCTCCGGTTCTTCGTAGTCCGGGAACATATATTTAATATGATGCAGAGCGGCCATATTTTCGGCGCTTTGGCTTTTGCCTTTTAGATTTTTAGTTTTATTTGACTTACTCACCGTTTGTTTTCGGCTCTTTTGATGTGTTGAGGTTTTTTCCTTTACGGTGGGGCTCTTATGCCCGGTATCAAGGGACGCTGAAAACTGTTGAGTAATGCAACCTTTTGGTGTACTCCTTTTGTTGTCTTCACTTACGCCTTACAAACGTTGCTGTATTGATCCGCTTTGCCTTTATTATGGTGTGTTATTACTTTTAGCCGGTGAGTTGAGGAGCCTATTTTATTTTGGTCATCCCTTTGTTGTGGGGTTTCTTAGCCTTTGGTATTAGCTTGCCATTGCAGGGCGATTGGGCTAGTTGAATAACGGAGTAGTCTTTGGTTGGGACAAGGTTTAGTTTAAGACTTGTCAGGACCACTGGGAAACTGGTTGAGTTGAGGACTCCAATTGACACTGTGTTTCCGGAGGAGAGTAAACTGTTGGCCAAGAAGACTCCATCACTTATCTCTTGGGATAAACAGAGCATTTGCTCTGGCACCATTAACGAAGTATTGACTATGATTCGAGACCGTGCAGGCATGCAAGCGGATTCCGTTAGGATTACCTGCTGCTGCCTCATTTCGCAGGTCCGATCATGGTCAGTCAACTTTTCCAAATTTTGTCCTTTTCCTTGACAACCAGCGCTCTTTTGTCTAGGCGCCTTGAGGACACCACAGGTAGAAAGTGTCACTAATTTGTCCTTTAACTTCCCTGTTGGTGTTCCTACGTCGATTGTAGATTCTGGACTTGGATCGTGCGCTATGGGTACAGCAAACTCTTCCAAATTGATTTCTGTGCGAGGAAATCTAAGTGTCTTCGCGGGTCCGTCAACGTTACAGTTTCTTTTTAGGAAGTCATTTTTCAAAAGACCGTCATTGGTAAGGCCTGGGATGTTTTTTACGACCTGAAATTTACAGGGTATTTTGTTTTGTAATTCAAATTTTCCTTTGCAGGATCCCAATGTCTTACCAGTACCAAATGGCGTTTGTAATGTTGTTTTCTCCTCGGAATTTATTACGTCGAGGGATTTTAATATTTTCTTTTTTATTATGCTGACCTCTGCGCCGGTATCCACTACGACACGTGTTTTGCCTTTTAGGCTTATGTCTAGTGGGAAAGTTACTGTAGGAATACCGGATTCGGGTGCTAGAGAGGGTTTCTTTTCCTTTTTATTTAATTTTGTTTCTTGTCGGGCGGCAATTGCGACAGCTTCTTTTCGTTTCCCGACTGTTTGTTTTCCCATTTGATTTTTTGTCTACACTCCTCCAGGGAGTGGCCTCTGCGACTACAGAATTTACATTTTAATTTTATGCCAAATTTCTGATGCAGATTGTACATTTGTTGGCCACCCGTTTCCTGGTTTGACTGAGGAGGTCTGTTCTTGGGGAAATTTGAGGGTCCTGGACGGTTATCCCTGCATGCGCCTATATCGTGCCCGTAGTTTCTGCATGACATGCAGAAGGGAGTGTTCTTACGTTTGTAACACTCCGAATATGAGTGACTCTGCTTCTGGTAGAAACTACATATTATTGAGGGCCGTGCCGTCTGATATGTGTTGTTGTGCGGGGGTGGCACCTTTTGGGGTTGGGGACGAAAACTGTGAGGGTTTAATGGCCTTACGGCGTCTCCCGGCTGGCGCGACTGATTGTATATCACTGGAGACCTTTTGGCCGCTCTTACCAGCAAGTTGGGGTCGATTAGTGGCATGGTGGCTGCAGAATACGACAAGGGGACTTGTAAAAAATTGGCCCCTTGTTGCAGCCTTTCCATATCCAAGGCCTTTTGGATCAAATCGTCGAGCGTTCCTTCAGTAATAGTCAGCAGGTACTGACATAGGTGAGGATTTGTAACCCGCAGTGCGTTTCGAGCAAAGTCCTCCAATTGTGTCTTTACAAATGGGGCTGCTGTGGTTCCGTATTTGGTAGTGGCTGCTTCCTTGCAAAGCGTCAGCAGCTGCTTCACCCTAGTTGTGAAGGCAGTGAGAGCCTTGCAAGGCTTTTCTCTTGCCGTAATCAGTCTGTTTACGAGTTCTTGATATGTTTCTCGTGGAAGGAACGCGCGATTTAGTATTTCCTCTAATTATGTTAGGGAAGTGGGTGTGGAGGTCGCATAAATTTGGTATGCCTCACCTCGGAGTCTGGTTGGCAAGATCTGGAGGAAAGCCGTTTTTTCGTCCTCTTCGAGGCATTGCTGCGTTTGTCTGCAGCAGACTAAAAATGTTTGGAGCTGTTTGCTGTTTGGGGTTGAGTTCGCCCGAAAAGAGAGAAACTAGTTGCGCAGTTAGTTTCACTACTTTGGAATAGTTTGCCATTGTAGGGGTTCGTCTTTCTAATAATTTGGACTCGGGCAGACTATAAAAACTTTCCTCTAGACTGGTGTCCGTTAAGGATGCTTCTATCCAGTCTAGTAATAAATCTTGCACGGAAGTTGAGTCGTCGCAAGCTGGGTCGGTTTGGTCGATTTCTTTTTCTACACGAGAGGCTCTTACAATAGCACTGGCCTCGTCACTATTATTGACACTTGGTTTACTATAATTTTTTAAATTTAAAACCCTAATTAAATTCTTATCTAGATCGAACGAGGGCGAGAATCCTGCAAATCTGGCGATGTCCGCTTTAAACTCCTCTGTGTTTGATTTGAAGTCTTTTATTAAGGCGAGTCTTTTCTAGCGACTTCGGACTAGTTTTAAATCTAGCGCTTCACAGTGAGGAGCAGAAAACTTGCCAGATTCTCGCGCTTTCTCTAAAATCTTATCTAAATAGTTATTTAAGCTTACTTTGATGGCAGCTGACAGAACAGGCAAAACAGTGCCGCTGTGAAGTCGACGTCCTTCAGGTTCTGGAACCGCTGACGTTGAAGGTCCTTGTTGACCTTGTGCTGATGAGGCCCTTTCAGCTCGGAACTACGTTCGTGGGGCTGCTGTTGGTGGGGAGTCATCTGCCTCTGACATGCACTAAATCTGCTCCGAATGTGGCAAGGGGGGTTGCCTCAACCGTCGCGTCGGTTTCCCTGTCGATGAAGTTTGGAAGGGGGCTTTATGCCGTCTTCAGTATCCTTCCAAACTCTGGAGTAGATCTGCTGTTCTGGGTTGGCTGTCCTTTGAGTAGCCCTTGCTGATATCTGCTGCTGACTTGCTGCGGACGAGTTGACCTTTGGGTCGTCCTGCTCGTCTCGGAAAAGGGGGTGTTCTTAAGATCCGGGCTTAACGTCAAGCGTCTTCTGGGCAGGGATGAAGCCCACTAGAGTCCCGCGTTGGCACTGGGTGCTGTTGAGGAGGATAGCTGCGTGTTCGCCTGGAACAGAGGCAGTTAGAGCTGACTAATCCCCGAGCGTTGGGGGTGACTTGCTGAGCAATTGACGACTCAGCAGGGGTCAATGGTTCCCCGTCGTAGACTCGTCTGCAGGATTGAGGGTTTTAAAGCCTTTACAGTTCTATAAACAGAACTTCCTCAATCCTACCGGCTGCGCCGATTTGTTATGTGTACTTACGGGGTCACCAATGGGAGTTGGATAACGCTGTTTTATGTAGTCTTATGAAGGAGGAAATAACAAGCGTCTTTTACTAACACAAAACAAACAATTTCGCCTTTTTTTATTATATTTGATTCACTCGTATATTGATTCCTTTATCACACTTATACTTAATTTATACGTATAATTAATTTACACTTATATTTAATTTACACTATTTAATTCACACTTATTTTTAATTCCTCTTTCACACTTATTACTTATTATATTGTTTTACTAAATTATTTATTAATATGACACTTAAGTCTTTGTTCATTAAATAACTTTTATTCTCATTTATAAAGTGTTCGCTTAATTTACCCTACCGCAGATTGACCAAACTACTCGAAAAATGCACTCGAAGGTAACTAAAACTAGACTCTCTGTGTTGATTTTTCGCGACCGGACATTTCCGTCTTTAAAACAAAACTCTCCGTGTTGATCTCTCCGTTAATTCCATTACCCCTGTCTACACGAAAGCTTTAAGCTTGTCTATCGATTTAGGGCAGTGATGTCAAAGCCCGCGGGCAAGTGAGCTTTTAAGCTTTTAAATTCGTATATGCACTGTTTGGCTATATTCGGCTTTTTGTTTTTGCGTTGTTGAATCGTTGAAACATACAAAAGTTAAAAAAATCGTCATATTTAAGTTGTTTTGTAAGCAATTATACAATATCTTGAAATATACAACCTTTTACAAACATTTTAATGTTCTAAATTAAACAAACAGTACGAAATGGTTCTAAAGCTTTTAAGCATTCCTCACATTAAGTAGTGTGAGTTTGGACATCACTGATGTAGGGAGTGATCATGATCGCGTTCCATGTACAAAGTTAGAGCTTTTTGCTTTCTTTGTACCTTACACATGTATACCAGGGCAAGGTACGGTACATGGGTACTTGGAATGTTTAGTCAGCGCTTTTCCGTGTGAACGAATTATTTTCGTTCTTACGCTTTATCGGGAATATGATTATGTAGCATTTTACATGCTACGAAGGTTTGTATGCTGGTTGAGTCAGTGAGTGTAATTTAATATTTTTGTTTGTTACACTTGAATTTTTACGCTGGCTCAACCGAATGCATATGGATTCGAATTTATGCCTTATCTTGTTGGATAAGCTGAATCCGATATGCGGCATAGCCTTGTTGAGTTTCCGTTGTATATCGGATTAGGATTTTTATGACTTATGTTTATAAGTGAAATCCGATATACAACACCCTCTTCTCGCAGTATGACTTGAAGCTTGTCGACGTGAAAGCTGTCCCTCTGTCGGCGACAATCCGATTTGGGTTTCCAAATTTCTCACTTTGCAGGTCGAGTTTGCGAATGACCTCATCAGTAGTAGTTGACTTCACTGGGTATATCCAGGAAAACTTTATAAAAGCATCTATGATAACGAAAAGATACTTATAGCTTTTAGCCGTTGAAGTCAAAGGACCCAGGTGGTCTACGTGTGTGTATGTGTGTAAGCGTTTGCTGGCGCATCATTGTTTCGACCTTGCGGGCGCCAATATGGCCCTGGTCATGAATGTAAGTGATGATACCTCTTTGCAAAGACTTCGGGACGACCAATAAATAGTTTTCATCTGCGAATTTATAAAGAATATAAGAAATAAAAGAAAACCCTTAAGGGTAACAAAGGCTTCACACTGCTTTGGACCACATTGAAAGCCAATTTCCTTCTTAACCGACTTCCCAAAAACAAAGAGGTTCTAAGTTCGACGCGTATTTATTTTTTTTTATGTCTGACCGGGCATAACTTCGTAACGCGTCGACCGATTTTGATGATTATTTTTTTGTTGGGTAGAGTATGTTCACTGATTGGTACCATGTCAAAAAATTTTTGGTAGGGTGACGGTGGGGGGTAGGGGTGAAACCTAACTTTGTAACGCGTGGTCCGATTTGGATGGTTCTTTTTTGTTGTACAGATCCCCATTGCTAATAGGAGAAAAAATTTGGACTATGGTGAGGGGAGGGGGGAGGCGTAGTCTAACTTTGTAACGCGTGGACCGATTTGGATACTTCTTTTTCTGTTGGGTAGAGTATACTCCGTGGTTGGTACCAAGTAAAAAATTTTTGGGGGGATGGGGGTGGGGGTGGGGTGGAACCTAACTTTGTAAAGAGTGGTCCGATTTCGATGGTTCTTTTCCTGTTGTATAGAGTATGATCCCCCATTGCTAATAGGAGAATAACTTGGTCCTATGTTGAAAGTTGTGGGAGGGGGGGAGGGGTAGTCTTACTTCGTAACGCGTGTACCGATTTGGATATTTCTTTTTCTTCTGGATAGAGCATGCTCCCTGGTTGATACCACGAGAAAAAAAAATGCTGATGTGGTTGGGGTGGGAGAAGGGGGGTGGAACCTAACTTTGTAACGCGTGGATCGATTTTGATGGTTCTTTTGCTGTTGTATAGTGTGATCCCCCATTGCTAATAGGAGAATAATTTAGTCCTATGGTGGTGGTGGGGGATGGTGAGGGGAAGTAACTTCTTAACGCGTGGACCGATTTCGATGATTCGTTTTCTGTTCGGTAGAGTATGTTCCTTTATTGCTACCATTAGAAAAAAAGTTTAGTGAAATGGTGGTTGTGTTACGTTTATATAACAACAATAGCTGGAAATAAGCACGATCGTTTGGGGGCTATCAGATTGGTTTAATATGTGTTTGTATACGTAAAATCTTTTAAAATTCACACGACAGTAATATGGCAGGTTCAGATTTAGTGTCCTCTAAAATCTGATTTCTTTAAACACAGAAACCTAATACCTAATGAAATTTATTTAGCTTCACATAACAAATCGTTACAGTTATTAATTGATATTACACTTAATTTTACACACTAGGTTGATACAATTATTATTGAACTTAATGTCCGCTAAAGTAGACTTTCTTAGCACGCATGTATTTAAAACTTATTACACTTAATTTTAAACACTAGGTTGATACAAATTTTATTGAACTCAATGTCCGCTACAGTAGACTTTCTTAACACGCATGAATTTAAAACTTATTACACTTAATTTTAAACACTGGGTTGATACAATTATTATTGAACTTAATGTCCGCTAAAGTAGACTTTCTCAATACACAGGTATTTAAAACTTATTATACTTAATTCTACACACTAGGTTGTTGCAATTATTATTGAACTTAATGTCCAAACAATTTAGGTTTTACCAATAATAACACAAAGATTCAATTTCGATTATGTCAAAACTCCAATCGATCACTATCAGTTTCGGACCAAGTTTCCACCGAATTCCGCAGTTTCCCTTTTACTTCGACTCACCCCCGTTCACTTGTATCGATCGCGACTTAATCCTCTCCGAGTTAAACCAGACTCTCTTTTTGTTTCGACCGACTATTCTCGCTATTTTACAAAGACGGATTTAGACAGACTCTATAATCGCGACTCGCCCCGATCGCGACCAAAACAAAACTCTTCGAATCCCTCGGTTGATTCTTTCGATCAACCGTATCTACATGAAAAAAATTCATTTCGTTTATTCTTCGGTCCCTCTTTTGCAGGCCGAAGACGATGTAGTGATTAGTGAGAGATCGTGATCAAAACGACACACATGAAGAAAGCTCCCAGAGCTTTTTCTTCTTTTTGTATCTTACTGGTGAATACCTGAGAAAGATACGATGCATGTTAAGAAATCGCTGAGATAGGCACCTTTATCTGGGAACGAATTTAATTTCGTTCGGTACCATATCTGCTTAAATGCATAATTAGCATTTTTAAGTTACCAATGCGCTACAAATTTCCTGGGAAAGGAATGCGCGGCAACTTGAGCGATTTGTTTGTCGCGAATTGAAATAATTTATGCCGTTAAGGCGAATTTAGTTACATCCGTTTGATGCATCTGAAATAATATTTCAATGATTGAATATTTCATTTTCATTATTATATTCAATTTGAATGAATAATAATATTTTATTTCATGACCATTTTTAGGTACTTAACAATCCTTTCCCCTTGGAAAAAGTGAGCTGTTCTTGGGAGTGGAACAGATCACAGAGGGGAGTAAATGTAATTTGAATATTTTTGTTTTATTTTGTGGCCTTGCCCTGTGCCGTTATTGTCTGTACCCTTAGGGGATACAGAGACCGACTTTGTCATATTTAAATATTTATTTATATATATTTTATTTGTTTGTTTGTTTGTTAGTACTTGCTTTGCGCTACGTTTGTGGTAGTATTCCACGGCGCGTTTTTGTTGTTGACTTTCTTATTTATTTAATTTAAGTTTCGTTGCTTTCATCTTTTTAATACTTGGTATGGGCTACGATCTCTTCTCGACCGTTGATTGTGGTAGTATTCCACGGCGCGTAACATTTTTATTTTTATTTCTTAATATTTTCTACTTTTTATAGTATTTCTATCCCTGGTGAGTAAAGCGATTGTACTTGTCTTGCGCTTCGGTTTTTTTTCGACCGTCGATTGTGGTAGTACTCCACGGCGCGTACATTTTTACTTTGTTTAGTCGGCAGAGTTTCAATTTACTTGTCGTATATCTCATAAGTATTTTCCAGCGTAATGGTCTGAAGTTGTTTGACGCGGATTCTTTATATCCGCAGGTTGACCTCAGAACACGGGGCTACCAAGAGGAATTCCCGGGTTAGTCACTGGAAGTGGGTATAGTGAGGAATGGTGAGTTTTTGCAGTATCTACTGTTGAAGGTAGATGAGGAGGACCTCAAGGCAAGATGAGGAGGACGGCAAGATTGCCGTCAGGAGGAGCTTCTAGATATAGCATTAAAGAGATGGACTTTAGGTCATCCAGTCTCTTACGGAATGAGTCGTTTCGAAGTTGAATTCTAGAGTTCGATTTTGGTAAGAGTCGTTCTTTTAATTATGGGGGTGCTGTGCAAAAGAGTGGTGAAGTCCCGTTGTTTGGTACTTCGTAGTTTCAAGCACATTTAATAGGTGGGTTGTGAAATTTTAATTAAGTAATTTTGAAATTAAGTAGAAGGCTATCAGGAATAAAAAGTTTATAATTAAAGTTGGTTTGGACCGTTTGGACCGAGCTGTTAAAGGACTTTTTTCGTTGTTCCCTTCTTGATTTTGTGCTGGCTTTGCGGTACGATCTCATCTCAATTGTAGGTTGTGGTAGCACGCCACGACGCGTGAAAAAGAAAAATATTTACAATCTACTTTTTCTATTCATAGAATAGCTTAAGACGGTTGTTGTGAGCCATGACTGTACGTTTGCCCATCTTTAGGGTTGTATTCACTGATGATGGTATTCCAATTACCAGATAAGGTCCTACCCAGATTTGAGAGAGCTTATGTTTTCGACTTTCGCTCTTGAGTAAAACTTTGTCACCTATGTGAAATGATAAGGGTCGAACAGCTTTGTCGTAGTATAATTTCGACCGTTGTTTGCTAGCGAGTAGGTTTTTGCGTGCCGAGGCATAAGACCTTTGGAGCTTGTATCGTAGGATCTGATAGTAGCTCTCGTAATTATACACGGGTTCAGGGTCTCGTTTTAAATTAGACGGAACATCCGCTGTGAAGCCGTAAATCCAGTCCATGGGAGTTAATTTTGTTACCTCGTTTACACTGTTGTTGTACACGAACGCAGCGGTTCGCAGATATTGATCCCATGGTTTAGGATTCTCGTCCAATATGGTACGCAGGTATTCGATTAACGGCCTGTGTGCACGTTCCACTGCGCCGTTTCACTGTGGGTGGTAGGCGGACAAATTTAGTGAGGTTACCCTGGAAAGTCAAGATGTACTTGTTTCCGGAGTCAGTTTCCTCGAGTGGACCAACGATGTCGAGATAGACTTTGTCGAAGGGCTGTTCTGCGATGTCCGTGATGACCATCTGCATTTTATATTGAGGCGATGCCTTCATTTTTTGGCATTTTGAGCAACGCTTAACATATTTCTTGATATCGCTAAGCATGTGCCTCCACCAGTACTTCCTTCGGATCCGCTTATATGTTTTATTTACGCCCTGATGGCCGCCAAAAGGAGAATCATGATAATCATGTAATATTGTTTGTATTTCCTTGGGGCCTGTGATTATCTCATCATCATCTGTTGTGACCTCTTCTTTATTTGGAGTTATCTCAATCTCGCGAGGCGTGTGATTCCATTTTTCGGGGCTTTTAGAATCTGTTTGAGCATTTTTCGCTTGAGACCGGGTCACAGCGTTACATTTTAGGCGATTTTTTCGAATAGAGGTTATTTCATCCTCTGAGTCCGATTCCATTCTATGGTGGACTTGTACTTTTACCATTATGTGTTGGCCATTTGAGTCTACGCTGACTTAACACGTCTGCATTCGTATTGTACTTTCCTGGCTTGTATTCGATTTGATAATCAAATTCGGAAAGTTAATGGTGAAATCTCACCAGACGGGAAGTGGGGTCTTTTACGTTAAAGACTCCTTTGAGAGGCTTATGGTCTGTGTAGACCGTAAATTTTCGGCCTTGCAAGTAACATCTAAAGTTACGCGTAGCCCAGACTATGGCGAGCAACTCTTTTTCAATAGTTGAGTAGTTACTTTCCGCCTTGTTCACTGTACGGCTGGCGTAGGCAATGGGCTGATCGTGTCCTACTTCTCCTTGTGAGAGGACGGCTCCTAATGCCTCGCTGCTGGCGTCCGTGGTTAAATTGAATGGTTTCGAGAAATCGTAATATATAAGTAGTGGAGGAGAGATTAATGAAGTTTTGATTTTCTCGAATCCAGGAGGCATTCTCGGTCCATGTGAATTTGTCATCCTTGCGGAGCAAATTCGTTATCGGACGCACAATTTTGGAGAAGTCGGGGATGAACTTTGGATAATAATTGGCAAGTCCATTAAAGGATTGAACTTGTCGTACAGTTCTGGGAACTGGGAAAGTTTGGACGCAAGCCGTTTTACTGGGGTCTGGAAGTGCTCCTTCACTGGAACACTTGTGGCCTAGGTAAACAACCTCTTTTCTCAGAAACTGGCACTTTTCCGGCTGCAGTTTAAGGTTGTTCTCTCTCAAACGATTGAAGACTTTGCGGAGCTTATTATTGTAGTCCGCAAGGTTTTTACCGTAGATGACTATGTCGTCCAGGTAGACAAAGCATTCCAAGCCTTGTAATCCTGTTAGGCCGAAATTCATTAGGCGTTGGAATGTGGCCGGGGCTCCTTTGAGCCCAAATGGCATACGCCTAAATTCATAGTGGCCGTAATTGGTGCTAAAAGTAGTTTTTGGTCGATCTTGAGGATCGACGAGCACCTGGTGATAGCCGTTGGCGAGATCGAGGGTGGTAAAATACCGAGAATGACCTAGCTGGTCGACAATATCCTCGATCCGAGGTAGCGGAAAGGCGTCTCCTATCGTCTTTTCGTTCAATTTACGAAAGTCGACGAGGACGCGCCACCTTTTTTCACCGTCTGGTCCCGCCTTCTTGGGGACGACTAGGAGAGGTGAATTCCAAGGGCTTTTGCTTGGCTGCACTATGTCGTTTTCTAGCATTTCGCGAAGCTGTTATTATTTTGGTCTTCCGATTCTTCATATTCCTGGAATAAATATTTAACATGCTGTAAAGTGGCCATTTTTTCGGCGCTAGAAATATTTGTTTCTTTATTTTTATGTTTTAATTTACTCCTATTTATTTTGTTTAACTCAGAGATATTTTTATCTTTATTTTTATTTTCACCCCACTTTATTTTATTTAAAGCACTCTTAATACTAAATGACGATGGAGTTAGGCTCTTTCGCCGTTGTTTACTTACTGTGGATGATGATTTTGGAGCTTTTGTAGATACCGTCCCTGTGGTGAGCTCGCTTCCCATGTCGACGTGTTCCGAAATTTCATTTTGAGAGGCGTGGGAGCTGATGGGTTTTTGCCATCGTAATTCCTTCTGTCTAGGTGAGCTTCGTCGACATTTGTTTTATGGTGTTTTCCTTTCCTTCGATTCCTGTTTTTTCTTATATTTCCTTTGTGCGTGGGCGCTGGTGGTTTTGAGTCACCGTAATTCCTGGTTTTCAGGTGAGCATCCTCAGCGCGTTTTCCGTTTTTCGGGGTTTCCTGATTGTTTATTTCCTCATAATCCTGTTTCAGTTGGACGACGGTGTAGTTGTGGACAGGGACTAGATGCAGACTAATGTTAGTCAGAACTACTTGTGAATTGTGTGTGTAGAGAACTCCAACAGACACTGCTTTCAAACCAGCGGGGAGTAGGCCATTCGCTAGGAAGACTCCTTGATCTATCTCTCTCGACAGACAGAGCATCTCCTCCTGCTCTCGACTATGATCTGTGACCTAGCAGGTATGCATACAGGCTCTTTCAACTGTATTTGTTGCTGCCTCATTTCGCAGGTCAAATCACTCTCAGTCGGTTTGTCCATCTCGCATTCTAGTGTTCGGTGGTCATTGTTCTCCTTTTGAGAAACTTTTTGAATACCACAGATTGTCAGATCGGCCTGTCTGGGCTCTGTTCTATCTGTTCGGGCATTCATATTGACCACTTTTTCAGAACAAAGGTTATCCAAAGCAGCTGTTAATGGAACCGCAAACTCCTCAGGGTTATTTTCCGTTCGAGGGAATCGCAATGCTTATTCGGACCCTCAACGTTACAATTCTTTGCTAGGAAGTCGTTTCCTAGCAATTTGTCGTCGGAAAGGCCGGGTAGGTTTTTTATTACCTGAAAATTGCAGGGAATGCTATTCTTTAATGTAAAATTGCCCTGGCATGTTCCAAGCGTCTTTCCGGTACCAAATGGTGTTTGTAGTGTATATGTTTCTCCGGTATTTATATCGTCGGGATTTTTAATTACTTTCTTTTTTATAATGCTAACCTCAGCGCTAGTATCTACTACAAGTTTGGTATTGCCGTTCAGGCTAATATCCAACGGAAGGCTAACTGTAGAGATACAGGGTTTGGGCGGCTGAGGTGACCCTTTGTTAAAATTTTTTGATTTTAGTGTCGACCCGGGGTCTTTTTTTTCTTTTGGCGGCATTCCTCTATGGAATGACCGCGACGGTTGCAGAATTTGCATTTGAGTTTTATGTTAAAAACTCGAGGACCAGCGGAGGGTTGCTGATCGTGAATCCGTCGTTCGGGGAGCCTTGTCTGGTTACTCGGGCCCGGAACCTGGCGATTGTTCCCACAATCGCGAACATCATGCCCATATATCCTGCAATTAGAGCAAAAAGGTGTGTTTTTACGCTTATATATATATATATATATATATATATATATATATATATATAATATATATATATATATATATATATATATATATATATATATATATATATATATATATATAATATATATATATATATATAGTAATTATTAGGCGAATGAGGGTGTCAAGTTTCTTGATGTAATGGAGATATGTTGATCGAGTAGGTGTGTCGATTTGGTCTGCGGTCCCTCAAGGTTGCGCGCTAGTGGGGAAGGCTGGAGGTTTCTACGTCCGTCAGTGAAATGGTAGTTGGAAGAGAAAAGGGGAAGAGGTCATTCAAATAAGTAAACTGAAGCACCCAGCATAGCATCGAAAGATTGGGTAGCCCTGTGCCAACCTGCCCCCATACCCTGAGTTTGAGCCGGCAGATGTCTGTGCTGAGGCCAGGTCATCAAACCCAATCTTCATTTACCCACCTCATTGAGTATCCGTGGGACTCTATAAACGGCTAGCTCAGGTGGATGATCATGTGAAACCCCTTCGCTCCGATGAGAGGTCACAAACTGTTCGATCGTTTTTGCATAATAAAGAATAGCATTATTTTGGGCATCGTCGATAATCCCAGCAAATATGTATGCCACAATGAATTCCTCATCAATCGATCCTCGACTCGTAATCCGCTTCATACTGTAAATATATTCTAAAAAACTTTCGCTCGTCTTTTTCTCTCGATCTTCAAGCAGTCGATGAACACCCAAACTTGTTGGAGTATCTGCAAACTCGTTTCTAAGAAAATTCTTCAACAGTTCCCAGCTATAATAACCTTCCAATGCAAACTGTAGCGATGTCCTCAAAATCCTTGAGTCACGTTTTCACACTTTTACCACTCTCACCATTAAACGCTTCCAAAGATTCTTCCACATCCTTAAATACGAAGCTGTTATAACCTGCGTTTTTTTTCTTCTGGCATTGCGTTTGTATCTTTTACATCTGTAAAGTCACCGACATCCGCTCCAGAATAATTTTTTGAAATTTGATCTTGCGCTGCTACGTCTTCTGCAATGAAGTCTTCGGTATAAGTGAAGACCGAATTATCGTCCCCTTTTGTACCGGCAGTACCCGAAACGCGACCGAGTAAATCTTGCGATAAATCTTCTACGATAATTTATAGGTAGACGGCGTTGTCGCAAAATTTCCTGCAATGCGCCAACTGTATATTTGTCCAACAGTCTCTCAAATTCTAAACCAAAAATTACTGTCTCTCCTTTCTTTGTATTAACCAATGCAACCCGTTAATCCACTGCTCAACTTTTTAAAATCCTAAAATGGAAATTTCAATGCTCAGTCTGTATTTCTTATGTTTTGATCACACAAATAAGTTATCGATCCAACAACTCATCTATCGACTACCTCAACTATCTAATGAATGGTGAATTTCATCAAATTCGTCGAAATCAATTTATATGAACCAATTTTAATTTGGATTAATTAGCAAATTAATTTTTAAATTTTGAAGATATATGGTGATCCATTTTAATGTGTTAGTTAATCAAATTGAAAAGATCTGACCTGAGAATTTCATGCAGTTTATCTTCTTCTGCGTTCACTGTGGGGGAAATAAAAACTTTCACTTTCACTTTATGTTCTACGTCCACTAATTAGCCAGCACTTAAATCCACGAGGGTAGCGTCTTTGAAGAAATTCACTTAACCCTTTTCATCAATTATTTGTCTTGACTTTTCACTAACATCCCAGTTCTGACATCATTTTTTGTAGGAATGCGGGAAGGAAAGGTTTGGATTTACAGTTTGAGTGAAAAGAGCTGCGTAAATTAATTAATTTAAGTTATTATTAAAGTTCAAATAGAAACACGTTTTACACATAAAAACTGTCCGATAAAACTGATTAGATTATTTATCAACTAACGATTATTAGATCAACTAAATTATCAAGTACACGGCGCAGTACAGCGTTGTAACAGCACAGAGAAAAAAAGCATCAGCTTCAGCAAGAGGATCGCCATTGCTCTCAAGATGACTCTCTGGTTGTGTTCTAGTTCAGCTTGAAATTTCTGCTTAGCGTAAATTGTAATTGAATTTTGAATAAATAGAATAAATAGAGCTGAGCAGTAGCCTAGGTAGTGTTAGTCGTGATTTAGACTGCGAAGTGATAAGTGTTAATTAGAAAAGTGAAACGTTATATTGTGAAGAAAACGTGTAAAAGAAAATGTTAAACGAAGTAATTTAGTGAAGTGAATACAATTGTGAACATTTGTGATTAAACATAATTGTCTTAATTAATCCTTCGAGCCCGAAGAGCCTTATTTACGTTACAATTGGTGGCGGAAGTAGGATTAATTAAGAAAGACTAAAAAGTGGACTTGAAAAAAAAGTGACTGTGAAATTAAAGTGAAATCGTGCAGAGAATAATCTAAATATGGGTCGCAAATTAAAGGACTTACGTGTTCAAGACTTGAAGGGGGAATTAAGTAAACGTTCCCTTCCTACAATTGGAAATAAATGTGCCCTGGTAGCGATACTACAGGAAGCTATGGAAAAGGAAGGAAATGATCCAGCATGACCAAGCATGACAGATCTTTTCAATACTCTGATGAAACTTAACTCATCAATGGAAGAACAGAAAACGTCATCAGCCGAGTTAAAGTCAGCGATGGACGAACATAAATCATCAACAGCAGAGTTAAAAGCGGCAATGAAAGAACAGAAAGCATCGATGGCGGAACAGAAAACGTCACTGGAAGGTTCCGTAAATGAGTTAAAAGCATCGATGGACGAACATAAATCATCAGTAGCGGAACTTAAAGCCTCCGTTGAAGAAGTAAAAGCTGAAATAGAAATGTCTGTGCAAAATAGTTTGAAAACCTAGAAGCCACCGTGGAGAAGAAACTGGAAGACATTGAAAGCTCTATGAAGTTAAATCTCGAATCCCATATGGAAAAGAAAATCGGAGAACTTAAGTCGGATATAGAGAAGAAACTTAAAGAACAGGTGAAAGATGATGTGGACGCAATTAGAAATGAACTAGAGGTTGTCAAGAAGCGGCAAACGACGAGTTTATCTACAGATGTGACTGTTAACAAGAAACTTCATCCTCCAACTTTTGATGGTCAAACTCCCTGGCAGACATACAGACTAGAGTTCGCGACAGCAGCGGCGGTAAATTTCTGGACTGACGAGGAAAAAGCTACAGCTTTAATCATGGTACTTAGAGGCATAGCAGCAGAACTGCTACAGACGATACCATCAGAAGAAAGGTATTATTATTCATCTCTAATACAAGCCTTAGAATTGCGGTATGGAAACCAGCACATGCAAGAGGTCTACGGTCTACAGCTACGGAGCCGAATACAGATGCATGGAGAGACGTTGCAGCAGTTATGTGTGGACATTGAAAGGCTGACACATCTGGCTTATCCCACGTTTAGCCAAGCTTATGTGAATGAGGTAGCCAGAGAAGCATTTATTGACTCACTTGCAGATCGTGGCCTACAGCAAGCAGTACGAATGGCTGGAAAGAAGACAAACGCTGAGGTTTTGGCTTACGCTCTAGCTTGGGAGGCAGCAAAACAAGCCTCCAGAAGACCTATGTACGAGACAGAAGAAACCGAAATAAAAATATTTGTTACCGACTTAATACCCAGGTCAACCGCGGCCGTCCAAGATGCTGGACATGTGGCCAGGAAGTTCATCTCCGACGAGATTGCAGGAAGCAAAGGAGATTAACTCTTCCGGGATATGACACGAAGAAGACTGGTTGTGCAAAGTGCAGCAGAAGGGAACAAGAAGAATTTGTATTGAAGAGAGGTACCGATCGGAACAACGAAGCTAAAGTGCCCCGTCGCAAGTACAGATGCTGGTCCTGCGGTAAAGAAGGTCACCTGCAAAGCGATTGCAGAAGGAAGACCCTTGATCACTTGTCAGAGATGTACAGTCCAATAGAAGGTGCCCAAAACGATGGATGTGTTTTGAGAGGACATCGATGGCGAAGGACTAACGAAGAGCAGCGAATGAAGAAAGAAATGTTACAAAGTGAAAACGAATCCAGATCTTGCCGAAAATGCCGAGCACAAGACCAATTTGGACATTTGAAACATTGGAATGCATCACAAGAGGTGAAGATTGAACCTGTACGAAGACTGACTGTCTTGGCGACATCGAGCTAAGGAAAGCGGGAACTACAGACTATAGATCAAGAATTACAAGATTTAGGAGACGCATTGGAAACTTCACTAAAAGACGATCCTAAAACGACTAAGGAAGTAGTAGTTAAAGAATGTGGCGTTAGCGAGGTTGCCAACATGCCCATGGTTCATGCCGAAGAAGATGAGATTACTAAACTACGACAGAAATTGAAGGAGGCGGAAAAATGCAATCAGAGTCTACGTTCTCAGCTCGAGTGGCCTTCGTGGTGCTACAGGGATCTTCAGCTACATAACACCCAGCTAGATGATAAATGCGTAAATATGCGAGCTAAGCGTGGAGAGAGGTCCAACATGAAGGAATTTGAGATAAGTGACCTTCGTTCGAAGAAGAGATATCTGATGGAAAACTAGAGAAGCAGTTGAGATCTCAGGGACAATTGCCACAACGTACAAAGACCAAGGAAGGATTATTAAAACAGGAGAACCGCAGAAAAGTCATTCAGGATGAAAGCTGTTCGGGACGAACAGTTCTAAGAGGGAGGCAGTGTAACGTGCACGAGGTAGGCTACGAAAAGGGAAGTAGTCAACCGTGTAATGCGCATGCCCCAGGTGGCCAGAAATCAATAAAAGGAAATGTCAAAAGGGGAAAGTCAAGGACGACTCGAACCCATGGTGAATATACGAGGTGAAAATGTGTAACGGAAATATTTAGAACTTAGTGACTGAACTTTCTAGAACTAAGCTAAGTGGTATAAATAGGGCTGAGCAGTATCCTAGGTAGTTTTAGTCGTGATTTAGACTGCGAAGTGATAAGTGTTAATTAGAAAAGTGAAACGAATAAAATTGTGAACATTTGTGATTAAAAATAATTGTCTTAATTAATACTTCGAGCCCGAAGAGCCCGAAGAACCTTGACCTCGATTTCTTCGGATTTCAAATAGTCCACAATAGTCCATGCCCGTATTAGCAAAGGGTCTTGACATGGTTACTCTTGGACGAGGAAGATTACCCATCAATTATGTTTGAACCTTAGCTCGCTGTTTATGGCACATAACGCATCGATGCACATGAAATCGAGTAGCATTTCTGGCGTTGAGAAGCCAATATTTCTTTGCTAGAACTCTCATCGTGAGCTGAGGTCCGCCATGCATAGTATCTTTGTGTCTTTTATCCAGAATGAGTGTAGTTAGATGACATTTGTCTGGAAGAATGATGGGAAATTTTTCATCAAACGACAGCTCCGAAAATCTAAATCTTCCACCTACTCTAAGCAATCCATCTGAATGAATAAATGTAGTCAACTCAATCAGACGGCCGATTTTTACAATTTTTCCGTGCTTTAAGGCTGTGGTCTCTTCCGAAAGGTGTTCAGCTTGTATCTTCCTTAACCATAATATGAGCGCTTCGTGCAGTTCAGTTGCCCTAACGAGTCCTTTTAGTTTCGATTTAAAGCGGTAACAATATGCGGTGATCCTTGTGAGTTTCGTGAGTGATGAATAGTTTTCTTCCATTTTGTTCGACGAGATTTGAGTGCAAGTCACCAACGTCTTTCGTGTCTCTAAGTTTGTGGCTGGTATGTCCTTCGGTTTGGGCCATGACGATTTTGATTTCTCCAACCACGACGGTCCATTCCACCACAACGACTGCGTTTTCAATTCAGACGGTAGAAGCCCTCTGGTTGTACAGTCAGCAGGATTTTCCATTGATGGTACGTGCCTCAACATCGCTTCCCTTGCTAGCTCATGGATGTGCGAGACCCTGTTGGCAATGAAGGTTTTCTAGTTGGATGAATGAGATTTTAGCCAAGCGAGAACTATTTCAGAATCAGTCCAAGCATGTGTAGTGTAGTTTGATAGCTGCAAAGATTCTGTCACATATTTAAGAAGCTTTGCAAGCAGGACTGCCCCACATAATTTCAAACGTGGTAACGACACGGCTTGAATTGGTGCAACCTTTGTTTTTGCAGATAATAGAGAAACGCGTTTATTTCCTTGCATATCGATGACGCGAATGTAAGTTACTGCTGCATATGCCATTTTAAAAGCATTGATTGGTTCTTTCATTGATTTTCTGCCGTGAATGCGATCTTGTGCTTCCTCCAGCGTAGTAGTAAGCACGCCAGTTCATCCTGAATTGTAGGGCCTTTCAGCATGATGTCGTTCAATGATATTCCGTTTGACGTCTTCCTCGATGAATCGAAAACAACTCTGAGTTTTATCTTCGCACTATTGTCCTTGGTTACGGCGTGGTGAGGTAAGTATGTGTGTTCGTATGCTATGAATTCATTTTGTTCAATGTATCTTTCTTTTTCTTGTAGTTCTTTCATGTGTCCAAGTGATAGGTATTCCTTTAAACATTTTACATATTCGAGTTGAAGACTTGTGTTCTTTTTTAAACGCGATTCCATTTGCATTAATCTTGATACTGCTCCAGTGCGTGATTTTCCTAAATATTTTGTTTTCGTAGAATCAACAAAGGGAATAGCAACTTCATGTCGACCATCTTTCAAAATTCGGTGAGTATTTGCAAATATCTCTTCACATTTGTTCTCTTCTTCATTAAGTATTTTTTTCGTTGGCAGGTCTTCAATCTCCCAAAAGCGTGTGAGTTACTTATCCAAGTTGGCGACAATATGGAAGTTGCTGATACTGATCTTCTTGCGAGGACTGCTGACTATCTCACCAGACAAGATCCATCCAAACAATGTTTGCTGTGCTATAGGTTCTCCCATTTTTCCTTTGATAAGTCCACCTTGAATTATTTGCGAATATACGTCTGCCCCTAATAACAAATCTACTTTTCCAGGCTCATAATATGAAGGATCAGCTAACTTGACACGGTGTAAATGTTTCCAGTCTGCATTTTGAATTTTGCGGAATGGCAAGAGATGTGTGAGTTTCTGCAAAACTAATCCCGTTGCTTCGACTGTCATTTTATCGTCATCTTGGGGTTTCAACATAAGATGAACTCTATCAGTAACCTGACCAGCATTCGTTTGGCCAACATCAGAGACTTCCGCTCGAATGGTTTTTTTAAGCAACCGCAAAGCTTGTACAGTTGCTTCTGAGAAAAACGATGCCTGTGATCCCTGATCAATTAACGCGCGGACAACTTGCTCTTGTCCTGATGGTGCGACTAGTCTGACTAAGGCTGTAGCTAATAAAATCTCCCGATTTCGATATGAGTCACTGATGCCGTAGGAATTGACTTTAGATGTGGATTCTTCTAGGCTGTAGGGTTTAAATGGCGGACATTAATGAATCGACCTGGTCGTGATGCTGTTCTGTCTTGTTGGTTCCTGTGAAGCAAAGAATGACGACGTTGCTTACAATGAAAGCATCGTTGCTGACTAGGACAGCGCGCTAACATATGACCGAAGCCTAAGCAATTCAAACATAAACCTTTGGATTTAACTACTTGTAAACGTTGACTACTGCTGATTGCTGCAAATTTACTACATTGTCTTATGCTATGGTCACCAGCGCAAATACAACAAATTGCACAAGATACTGCGACAAATGCTTGAGTGGAGGGCTTTGGTTTCGATATTGAGTTTCGATAATCTTTACTAGAAGTGGTCTTTCGACTGGTTATCGCTTCTAATGTACGGAATCTACAATTTAAAAACTCTTTTAATTCCTCCCAAGATGGTAAATCTTTCCGAGAAGACAAACTTTGCTCCCAGAGCTGGTGAGTTTTGGAAGGCAATCTCTGAACTATCAAATAAACTATTAAGACGTCCCAATTTTTAACATCAATCTCAAGATTCACAAGAGCATACAGGCAATCTGTGGTTGTGTCAAGTAGTCCTTTGATTCCTTGTGGAGCTTCGTGCGCAACTGTATTTTGAGATAACAATGCCTTTAATACTGTATTAACCAGAATTAGCTTGTTATATCTATCTTTTAATACCTTCCAAGCCGTTTCATAATTGCTGTCGGTGAATTGAAAGTGCCGAAGTAGATTTTCAGCTTCACCTCCAAGGTGCAGCTTCAAATATTGCAGTTTTTGCACACCGTGAACGGACTAATTTTCATGAACTAAAGTCTTGAATAAATCTTGGAATGCGGGCCATTTTTTTATAATCCCCATAAAACATTTCCAATGATATTTTAGGCAATTTAAGGGCATCTTCACACTTTTGTCGCACAGCTACAACCTTGGACTGCGTTTCTTGTTCCGAAGCGGTAAATATTGACTTTGACGAGATTGGATATTCCTTTTCAAGTCTTTCTTCAATAGCCGTAAAATTTTTAACAAAAAACGATTCCATTTGAGAGAATATGTCGTCTCTGAAATAACCTAACTCTTGCGCTTTATTAGATTCTGAAAATTTTAATACAAGCAGATTGCAGTGTCGAGTTAAGGCGTCCTTCCCTAGTTCTTGAAAATCGTTGAGTCTTTTGGAATAATATTTTTGTGTTCGCCGATCTTTGCCGTCTTTATTATAATTTGTGATACATTTTTCAAGAATTTCCTTTGGGGCCAATTGTAACAAAACTTGCTCTTCCATATTAAATTATATTTGATGATAAATAAATTAAGCAATTGTGGAACTTACCGAATTTTTCTTTCAGCAACCCCATTATGCAGGAAATGATGAAGATTATATTAAAATGCGATCAATATTTGATGTGTTAAATTCCAAGTGTCGGGATCCGTTTTTGAGTACAATTGCTCACTAAGAGTTCGCGAATTTAAGATTTCGAGACAAAGTTTTTCATACCAGATTTCCACACGAATGTAATTTATTTCTATAATCACTTTCACTGTCTAAGGGTTCTATAACTTTCCGTTATCCGGCTCGAAGGACCATAATGTGCATTCAAACGCCAAAATAATTAATAAAATGTCAATTCCTTACACTCAAAATTTTACTTCGATTACTTTAATCCAACACACCTTGAAAAACATAAAAAAAATGTCTCACCTTTGCCAGGTATCGAACCAACGAATTCAGCTTAGTAACCCAGTTCGCTACACGTTAGTCCAATTGTTATTACTAATAATTGTATTTAATTAGGATATAAGAACGCGTAATTGATAACACAAAATCACTTAATTTTATTGTTTGTAAGTTTTACAAATTTAAAATTTCACAAGTTCAAGATTTCTAAAATTAAAATTTTTAAAGTTTAGTTTTTAAGATTTAGATTAACTTTACATACACAAATTTTAATCACGACAAATTGCGCGACCGCAAGACTTGTTTGGTTTTTTTGTTCGACCTTTTTTAAAACGATGGTTTCAAGAAATTATATGATTTTGAACGATTTCAATATTTATTTGGTTTCGATAAACAGAAGCGATGGGTTGATTTCGACTGACTCGATCAAGAGCTTTCAAAATCGTATATTGTTGCCATTCCGCTTGTCGTTTCCCCTATTTTAACTATCATTTCCATATATGGAAATGATTCGATCACACATTTCTTAATATTACCATTTTTGGTAATAATTCTAGGATGTTTTTCCCTTTACAATATATTTATCCCTTTTGGTAACGTATTTTCATTTCATTTCTGCAATTTTTGAAAAGCTCAGTGTGATGAAAGTTTTTGGATTTAACGAAGAAAATGTAAAAAGAAGAGAATACAGAAGAACAAGTCGTGTTGTTGTGCAATTCTTGTTTTTGAATTTGGTAAGTATATTTTTACAGAAAATAAAATATGTATTATCGTGAACGTCTTTATGTTTTATACAAGTTTTGTGGCAGTGTTATGCGTTAATAAACAATCGTAATTTTGGTATGTCTAAATTCCTGTCTATTTAATGATTTTTCTGTTTACACTAACTAAACCTAACTAAAAGTTCTAAGCTATCATTTTTCTTTCAGATTACGGAACAACTTGTGGATTGAAAATAAGAAGAAAGGCAATATTTCCAGAAAGAGCTATGCAATTCCGATAAGTAAACATTATTTTCGTTTATGGCTTGATACTTTGTGGTTCCTTTTCTTTTGAGTTTCCGATCGGATGGATTGTTTTCGAATGACATCATAGAACAGTACCAAACAGTCTGGGTCACATTCTAGACGTCGGCGTCCTAGGGTACTCAATGGCCCTGTTAGCCCATCTCCCAGCGATGTTCCTTCAGCGCAACCATCCAAACCTCCCACGAACATGACAGCCGAAGGACGCGCTGCCGTTTCGTTAACTTGTACTTCCTCTACTCCCCCACCCCCCTGCTACGGACCCAGCTGGGAACATATCTCCCGGCCCTTCGCAGTCCAATCCTCACCCATCGCATGACACATTCCCATTAAGATCCATTAATGTGTCTCGAAATGAGGGTTTCACTCTGAGGATTGCTCAACCACCGCGGTCCTTTTTTGTTTCCCGACTTGATCCATCGACTTCTGTTGACGACATTATTGGCTACGTGAGGGAGAGGAGTGGTGCTGAAGACTCTGCACTCCTCCACTGTCAACTTCTAGGATCTCGTCATTCTCAAGGACTCATGTCGTCTTTTAAGTTGACATCATCGCCAGAGCTTTTTGAGCTTTTTGTCTGCCCCCGATTTCTAGCTCGAAAATATCATTGCACACGAGTTTGTGCCGCGTCGTAGGGTCGCGGGAAGCACTCAAATACGCACCTCTACTAGCAACCAAAAAAACTACGTACGCTATCTCTTTACTACCAAAATTTAAGGGGATTAAGGACAAGAACAAGCCAGTTATTTCAGGATTCTCTTGCTTTTTGTTACGACGTCATCGCTCTGACCGATACCTGGCTTCATAGTGGTTTTAATGATGCAGAAATTCTTGACGAGTCCTATCAGATTTTTCGTAAGGATAGATAATCTGACTCAAAGGCTGGTTGGCTATGTTGTTATATCCCTCCAAACTTGACAAACTATGCTAATGCAGATGGTCGAAGTCTTTTCGATATTCTGTTCTGCTTGATTTCTCAAAAGCATTTGACAGCATTGATCACTCGATTCTGCTTGAAAAGCTTTATAGTAAATTTGGTTTCTCTACTTCTGCTCTCGCACACAGGTTTCAACGGATAAGAATAAGGGACAGGTTATCTTCGTTGTTACCTCTACGTCGTGGAGTTCCGCAAGGGTCTGTTCTTGGACCTTTATTATTTTGTATGTACATTAATGATCTCCCTACGGCAGTCATCTTTATGCTGATGATGTTCAGCTTTATTTGAGTAGACCGGTTGGATTATTGGAGGATTTATTTGCTAGAGTTAATGATGACCTTGAGAGAATTTCTGCTTGATCGTTGAACAATCACCTCATACTAAATCCTAGTAAGTCCCAAAGTATAGCTTTATATGGCAACACAACGCTTAGGGCACATGAATTACCGTGTGTTATTCTTAATAATAGTGTTTTGCCTTTTGTAACCAAAGTTAATAGTCTGGGGGTGTTACTAAATACTTGAGGTGTAACGATCATATCAGTGCTACTCTTGGAAGGATATATGGTGGATTGAGAAGGTTGTGGTTGTCTACCGATGTATTGCCTCTTGAACTGCGCTTAAAGTTGGTAAGAAGTCTTATTCTGCTTTATTTTACATATGGTAGCTTAATTTACCCAACACTTGACTCAACTTGCAGGCGCAGGGTAGAGGTTGCATTTAATGACTGCATTCGATTTGTTTTTAAACTGAGCCGATCGGATCACATTACTCCCTTGAAGCTTTCTTTACTGGGTTGTAATATTGATGTATACTTAAAGCGTAAGGCCTTATTATTTTTGTTTAATTTAATTCATTCTGGAGAACCAATATATCTTGTTGAGCACATTCAACTTTTACAGTCGCGGAGAGGTCGCAGGTTGCTTATTCCTAGGCATCATTCGTTAGTCCTTGAGGGTTCTTACTTTGTCCAGCTCGCCCGACTTTGGAATTCTCTTCCTGCAAGAGTTCAGGATGCTCTTTTGTCAATGAGTTCAAAGGTCTTATTTCTTTTTGTGACTTATAACTTCTGGTTCGTGTGTGCAAGGTTGTAAAGTATTTTTTATATTTATATGAATTTTTAAAACTATACATTTAATTTATTTATCTAGTTATTTTCTTATTTGTTATTTACAAATTCAATTTTCGCTTGCTTAACTTTCAAATTATTTATATTTGCTACCTTTTTTAAATTTGTAAATATGAAGAAGAAAACTGATAATTATCCATCTACAATGTGGTACAGTGGAACCTCTAGTCGCAGCGCGCCCGATATAGCCGATAACTTTGCATTGTTTTTTTAGGGCGCCTTTTTATCAGGCAACTTTGTGCCTCCCCTGAAACAGTTTGGTAATATCCAGGATCGTCCCGCTGCCTCCATTGCTTTCTCCATTATATCTCGTGATATTATCAAAGATAGTATAAGCGAACTTAAAATGGACTTTTCTTTTGTTCCTGATGGTGTTCCCCCTGCATCCTTGAGATGCTGTTCTGACGCCTTACTCACTCCACTGGAACTCATCTTCAACAAATCTCTTCAGGCCAGTAGATTTCCTACGTTATGAAAGAGCTCCTTTACAAATCCTTTTTATAAAAAGGAGCATAAAATCTTAATAACAAATTATAGGCCAATCGCGAAGCTTTCCTGCATACCCAAGTTGTTCGAATCTGTTATATATTCACAGCTTGTTGGGCAGTGTAAAGGGATAATCTAATCTAATCAACATGGCTTTTTGCCGGGTAGGTCGACGACAACTAACCTGCTTGAATTTATATCCCACATTTTCTCTGCCTTCCAACAAAGTCTCCAGACTGACTGCGTCTACACCGACTTTAGTAAGGCATTTGAGAAGCTCCCTCATTCTGTGATTACCTAAAATTCAGCATTTTCCCAAATTTTTTCCGAAATTCATGTAATTAATACACCTCTCTTTTATTGCCCATCTTATTATCTTTCCAAAAAGGTGCAATATGGCAAGGTAGACACAGGATTAGAAAAACCACATAATTAGAACTCCCTGACTACCAAATTACTTTATTGCACTTTAGGTAGGAAATTTTTTAAATAAACAAAATTTTTAAGGTAAAAGTTCGAAAATGTTTGTTTTGGGTTAACAGGTACTTAATTTTAATTATTGCTGCAAAAAAGTTATAAAAATGTTAGTGTAGTTTTGTTTTATTGCCGATATTAGCTTGTGGTAGCCAGAATTCACACCCTTGTATCTGGCGTTCTCGTACCTGATGAAAATTTTGCTATGAAAAATGGTTAGTCAGCAAGAATACCTAACATAGTTGAAAAACAAATCAATAAGTACGGGTGTTTTTAAGCAAAAGTTATTAAAAAATGGTAGAATTTACATTTGAGAAATACGCGTATATTATTTATATTTATGGTGTAGTAAACGGAAAAGAGAGAGCGGCTATACTGGAATATCAAAGGAGATTCCCTAACCGGGGAGCACCCCAAAGAGGGGTATTAACACTGACTTTCCAATGGTTAAGAGAAACAGGAAGTGTAACTTCACCAGATATGGAGAGACGACCCGAAACTTCGGGAACTTCTGCCGACGTCGAGCAGCAAATAATCACTATCCTGAGGCAGGACCCTGAAACGAGCGCGAAACGAGTCGGAAGAGTGGGCTGGTATCATCGGCAACCATTTGGTAGGACCATTCATTTAGCCGCAAGAGTGAAATTTTTGCGGACTTTTTGGACAATACACTGCCAGATATAATGGAAGAGAACCCTATCGATAATCTTAGGGGAATATTTCATCAACACGGTACTTAGAAGGAGATTGTTGGAATGTATCAAAAGTGGTGGTGGACATTTTGAACGGCTTTTGTGACTTATTATTTATTTTTGTAATTATTTTTAAATTCAATAAAAAGCATTTTAGAATTAATTTGAGTTTAATTTCTTTAATTTGGTGATTTTGATTATATTCTCCGATAGGATTTCTACGTATAAATTTTAGAATTATAATAAGAAAGGCACTAAAATAATAATAAAAAAGGGGTGTACTAATTACATGAATTTCGGAGAAAATTTGGAAAAATTCTGAATTTTAGGTAATCGCAAACCATTTTGCTCACTTTTGGAAGTGACTGTGTTATATGCTCCCTTTGAGCACATAAATAAGTTGCTAGCTCAATGGAAAAAGGGGTGAGTGCAATACAAATATTGGGCGGCACGTGGTTATGCGAGTCCACGAACTCTTTTTCCACCAGTCGACAATGTCACCAAAACATAAATATAAATAAAAGAGAGAGGCTTCCACTTTCACTTTAATTTTTTTATATAATATTCTATTTCATATCACTACAAAACAAAACAATCCGTAAATGAATAATGCAACCTTCTACGCGCGTTATCAGCATTTGCCACAAAAAAAGGAAATCAAACCAAACAAATATACAGTGAAAATAAAACAAAATAAAACTTAACTTTTTATCCTTTCCTTCCTTTCTTTGTCGATTCCTGCACTTTAGTTATAGCGTCCTTTTGGGTCCTCACGAACTTCAATTTTCCTTTTTCCAGCTGCCTCAGAATTCTTTAAATTCACTACTTCACAAACTTCTTCACTTGAAAATTTTTCTTTAAACGTTTTCTCCTCGAAAGTGTTATCACTGGACAGCCCGCTTCGCCTACCAAAGCAGTTTGTTATATAGACATTTGACCCCTATTATGTCCTTTTCCGTAAAATCTCCATATTTTCTTCCCAATCGGTTGAAATTTTTTTGAATCCGTTCATTTTGTAAATATTAAATTCGATATTTTTGGTTTAATTTTATCTTTAGGTTTTGTTTTCTGCACATCAGAAAAATTCTTTTCGGCTCCATAACTTTTAATTTTCCTCAAAAAGTTTCTGTTGACATTTCGTTTCACGTGTTTTGAAACTTTTAAATACAGATTGCAACATATGCTTTGGGTTACGGACAACCCAGACAAATCGCTTATTTTAGCCGGCAATTAAAGTTAATTAAATTCTTCCAAACATGTTAAGTTACTTTGTAAATGTGACAAATGTTAACCGCCACTTATTTTCAGGTATTCGAAAGGGTGTTGCGAAAGCCCGTTGGATTTTACATATTTTCGACCACAAGTACGTATCTTAGAACTAGTTTTGTTTCATTTCTTATAGTCTATAAAATAATTCATTATCTGCCTTATTTAATTCTTAATTTCAGCAACCTAATTCATATTAACTTTAACTTCCTTTTCCTTAACCTAATCCTCAATTTCAACAACTTATCCCACAAATTGTCTAACTTAAATTGAAATAAGCCTACCCTATATTACAATATATAATATAATTCAATGTATATACTTCCTTATTTAATTCCTTACTAATAATAATAACTTCAGCTTCATTTTCCTTAATCCAATAATCTTTAATTTCGACTACTTATCCCACTAGATGTCTAACTTAACTTAAAATAATGTAATGTAGTTCAAATCTTTATACTAATGTTTCTAACTTATTACATCGAAATGAAATAAAATTAAGTTGAGCTAATCTTATTCTATCTTTCAGGTCTTATTCTATCTTCTAGTCAGCATGTTAATCGCAGGGACATATCGTTGCCAATCAATCCTTTTGGTTAATAATTCGACTTAGACTTTTGTATAAATTTATCTATTTACATTCGTTAGGTCTCAACATGCGTGTCTTCGTGTGTCCACCAAATCTTCATCATATTTCCGGTAAGTTACTAAGTTGGCTCATATTTATGCTGTTACAATTTCATTGCAGATTTAATAAATTTTAATTTCAGGAAAGTGTCATCAAAGTTGTAGTTTCCTTAAACTAGGGTTCGCTATCTCCATGGACCCAGGATTTGTGTTCCCCTCAGGTTAGTACCACAATAAAAGTTCAATTCTGTAATAAACAAAAATGTTCAGCTTCCTACTTATATACTCCGAGGACAGACACAAGTAACATAAAATAATAGTTTGATTTCCTTCTTAACAACTCTATTTTCAGACTGCAGCATGGAGATCGCCAATGCAAGCATAACAACTGTAACTGCAGTGATAGTAATTAGTTCAATATTGTTGACAATTTTGGAAATGCCATTGGGATAGTAGTTTCTTAGCGTTAGTTTGATGTCGCTATGTTGATCAAAAGATAAAACTAAAAGAGTAATGTACATAACATGAAAAACTGAAATTTATAAATCATCCTGTAACTCCCTCCGACACCAGTATCGTTAAACCTCACCAAATCTCGCTCCCCGCATCCGCCACGAAGTCACTAAAGGCCCCAAGACCTATTACTAGCGGATGGGGTTAAACCTGTCAACAGCAACGTAGGAGATAAGGGTCTAAGGGATAAGGGCACCGCCGGGCTCCCCGGGGCCTTAATATAGTTAAACTAAATCAATTCCCGGCGGCGGTAAAACAACAAATTTCTGCAATAGCACCGTGGGGAATTAGCAATTCCGAATGCCGACAGAGCCCCCTGGCACTATGTAAGGATAGCTCATACCGTGGATCAGTCAGTCGTCGCAGACCAGCTCTAGCAGCAAAAGCTCACCGAAGAGCAAGCAACCGAGGTAAGAAAATCATATAAAGAAGCCTGATTACCGTGGATCAGTCAGTCAAATCCAATCCCAACCCAAATCCTATTCCTTCACCCTCCCTTAATAACTAACACTTAAAGAGGAAGACAAACCTACGGCGGATGTAGCGCAGCAGCCGTACTGAAGGAAAACAACTCAATGAGAAGTTGAATAAGGAGACAAACATCGAAGAAGGACAACGAAGGACGACAACAAATCGAACTGAAGGCCGAAGATAAGCCTCTACGTGGAGAGAAACCATCCGGAATCGAAGAAGATTAGAAATTGACAGTGTTTTAAAAACGCGCTCTATAGTAGGTGATATTATACCGGCACTCGACAAGAAGACACGTCCCGAAACTTCGGGAACTCCTGCCGACGTCGAGCAGCAAATAATCACCATCGTGAGGCAAGACCCTGGGACGAGCATGATGCGAGTCGCAAACGATTAGGAGTGTCTTCATCTAAGGTTTGGAGGGTTATTCATCGCGATAGATTACATCCATATCACCATCACCCAGACTAATGGAAGGGGATTCCGAGAGAATACTGGAATTAAGCGCTTGGCTTCTGGTACGCGACATTGACGACAGGTCGTTTCTGGGCTGAATCCTGTAGACGGATGGATGTCACTTCACCAAGGATGGTATCAAGAAACTTCCATAACCTCCATACCGTGTCGGAAAGTTACCCACACAGGACAAAGGTAACCTCATTCCAGCATAGATTCAGTGCTCAACAGTCAAATTTATGCGGACGTTTTCGACAATACACTGCCGGATCTAATAGAGGACGTCCCTCTTCATAATAAAATGGACATTTTTTGCCAACACGATGGAGCACTAGCGCATACTGCTAACATTGTGAAGACAATACTAACTGACACATTTCCTAGCTGTTGCATTGGACGAGGTGCACCGATTCCCTGACCTGCTAGATCCCCAGACCTTACCCCATTGGATGTTTTCTTATGGGAAACAATGAAGTATTATGTTCAAGCCTTGTTAACACCAGGGAGGATTTAGTTGGCAGAGTTGGAAAAGCAGCGAGGAAAATACGGGGAGGCTGGCTACAATACGCCTTAAACAGGGATTCAGAAGGAGAATGTTGACATGCATCCAAAGTGGCGGTGGACATTTTGAACAGCTTTTGTTATTTACTAAGATTAATTTTAATGCGTTTTGGATTCAATAAAAAGGATTTTAGAGTTAATATGTGTTAAGGTTCTTTAAATTGCAGATTTTTAAATATTTCCCGATAAGTTTTCTACTTATAAATTTCTACACCCTGCACCCGGCATGTTGTACTTTTTTGGAAAGGTAATAAGATGAGCAATCCAATAAAACTAAAATGGATATACTAATTACATGAATTTCGGAGAAAATTTTGGAAAGTGCTGAATTTATGGTAATCGCAAACCATTTTTTTTCACTTTTGGAAGTGACTGTGTTATGTTCGTTTATTTTCGTAAAGATGCGTCGACCTGAAAGAAATTGGAAATTATATTAAAATAAAAATACAATAATAAGTTACTTATAATATGTGTCCTCTCGTAGTTGAATGATGCTGCAAATAAATTTATTTTATTACATTCCAGAAATAATGTTGAATTACCTACTTATGAGTACATTACGAGAATATGATATTCGACTTCTGTTGTCCGAGGAATGTATCTGCAAAAGATTCCTTAGTATATGATATACCAGAGGATACTTACTTTAACGACGTTAACCGTCCAGCTGAAATACATTTTGAGTAATATGTAGTTGCATCCCAGGCACACGTCCCAGATGATTGAAAAGCAGGGTACCTTCGTTAAAGATTGCGACATCTTATCCAAGGAAAATCGGATATCTAGAAGTATTTACCTAGAATTAAGATAGTTTATGTTAATCAAAATTTACTTTTATAAATTGGAATATTTACCTTTGTCAAGTTGTTGTGAAGCAAACAAGGTTATGCATGGTACTTTTACTAGAAAAAATATTATTTATTAAATGCTATGCAGTACTTATCGGGCAAGAAAAGAATACTAAAAATAATCAAAAGAAAATTAAATCATGAAGTATTACTTACCTGAGCTGGGCTTTTCTTTCGGAATCCTCGATCACTACACTTCTGACCTCGCACTCCAGACAAAAACATATTACAACTCACTCTTTATGTTCCCGAAAAAATTTATTAAATATTCGGTTGGTTCCCAACCCAAGGCAAGGATCAAATACAAGAATTAAAAATAAGACGATATATTTGGAAAAAAACAGAGGACGTGCACGATACCTGTCAACAAAATCTTTTCTTGCACAATTCACATTGAAAACGAATTTTGCGGATGACGAGCAAAATTCAAAATTATCTATGTTATGTGGTATCCACAGAAAAGCTAAATAAACATAGATAATTTTGAATGAAAATTTCAAAAATTATTAATGAAAATTTAAAGCCGATTTAAATCGGTACGGACCGCTTTGGAAATTGGACTTGATTTTTCCAAAAATTTCCAATAGGGGGCAATTTTTAATAAAAGAAAGCCTTGGTATGTGAAGGGTCATTTTTTCCGAATTAAGCCCCAGAGTGAAAGTGTGTGAGTTTCCAAGAAGTGAAAGTTAAAAGAAAATTTAAGTAAGCCAGTAGAATAAAAACAAAAAGTGAAAATAACCCAAAATTTAAAAAGACAAGGAAAAGAAAATAAAAGAAAACCAGTGAAAGTTAAAATAAATAAATAAATAATCCGAAAGTGAAGAAAGTTGAAACGAAAAGGAAGAAAGCGGCAAAGAATAATAAAAGGAAGGAAGTGTAGCGTGACAGGATGAGGAAAGGCAATCCTCGCCAGGATTAAAACCTGACATCGTTTAAAACGTAAAAGAGGAAGTACATTTTGGGAGAAGCGAGGAGAAGAAAAGATAAGTATTGCCTATTTATTGAAAATTTGATTTATTTACGTATCTGTTTTTTGCATATTATTAAACATTCAGTGCACTTTCTTGCTCAGTAGGACGCTTACATGCATAAATATATTATATCGATTTATTTAAACATCGTAGTTATGATATATTGAGAAATTGTTTGCTTTAATAATAACATAATACGTGAAATGAATATATAGTAAAGTTATCTTTATGGTGGTAATAAATTAGTGCTTTCTTTTAATTGTTTTGAATCACTACATAACCCCGTCAACAAGTTCGTGGACTTACAAGGAGAAAACCACGTGGCGCCCATTAAGAGAGAGAGAATCTGTTGCACGCACAAAGAAGCGCGTAACAAACTTGGCACCCAACGTGGGGCCCATATATCAATATCATTCATAAAATTAATAAAATGTCATCATAAATCCAAAGATTATATGGGGTTTTGTATATGAAAAATAACCGTCAAAATTCAAACAGATTGTTGCGAAACATGGAGAAATTAATGTTGAAAGACAGTGCTTAAGTTTATAAGTTTATAAGCAAATTTGTAGTTAAAGGTTAATTTGTAAAGTTAAGGTTAATTTATAAAGTTAAGTTTAATAAGGAGACAAAATTTAACGAAACTTACCATAATTCTGTGTTTAATTCCTTATATTCTTTATTTAGTTAAATATTCTTAATATTTTATTTCCAGGGTCGACGCATTTGACATTTTTATAATTTTTATTAAAAACTAAACAACTTATTTTCACTTTGCTTTACAGGAATATATCACTTTAAGCTTTATCGTTACCTTGTTTTCACGTAAATTTCTTTTATTATTTACACATTTTTCTTGTTTTCATGCAAATTTCTTTATTTAGTTACACATTTTTCATTAAAAACGTTAAATCCCGAGCAAATAAAACTTTTCAAATTATAAAAATCACTACTTAAAAAATACGCACGCATTCACGTTGAATGCAAAGCAAAACTGGCTTTATTAATTACTCGTGGCGGTAAACGTATAGCGTTCCTAGCAACGAAAACTGATCACGCGTATTGTTAAAATTCATCCAAGTGCTTAGCGACAAAGAAATTTCATTCAAATTAGTTATGATGAACTTTTAACAAATGGAACTGAACGTATTACTCCGAGAGAGAGAGTTTACTATGATCATTTTTCAAGTTCAGGATTTCCTGACCTGGCTTTATTAATTATTCGTGGCGGTAAACGTATAGCGTTCCTAGCAACGAAAACTGATCACGCGTATTGTTAAAATTCATCCAAGTGCTTAGCGACAAAGAAATTTCATTCAAATTAGTTATGATGAACTTTTAACAAATGGAACTGAACGTATTACTCCGAGAGAGAGAGTTTACTATGATCATTTTTCAAGTTCAGGATTTCCTGACCTAGGATTATTTAATCAAGTTTAGGATTTCCTGACCTAGGATTAGCTGACCCAGTTTTGAAATGAATTCTTGTTGCTGTTAGAAAATAAGAGAGTAATTTTTTTTCCGTGCATGCTTTTTAAAAAGAGAGAGTTTCTAAGTATTGTGTCTAACAACATTTCGGGTATTTACAATATAGTTGCTGGTAATAAAGTTGCAGAGCTTAACTAGCTTTTAGAGCAGTGATGTCCAAACCTATGCCCGCGGGCAAGTGAGCTTTTGAGCTTTTAAATTCGTATATGCACTTGTTTGGCTGTTTTCGGTTTCCTGTTTTTGCATTTTTTAATTGGTAAAGCATACAAAAGTTTAACAAATCTTCATATTTAAGTAGTTTTGTAAGCAATTGTACAATATCTTACCTTTTGCAAACATTTTAAGTTTCTAAATTTAACAAACAGTACGAAATGATTCTAAAGCTTTTCAGCATTCCTCACGTTAAGTAGTGTGAGTTTGGCCATCACTGTTTTAGAGACTTTGTTTATATTATGGCTTTCATAACATTGAAGTGATTTCTTGTGATTTGCTTTTGCATTACAAACTATAGTTAAAGTTTGTCTGGAATTCTAGTTTTATTGAATTGAAAGCCTTTATTTGAGAAAAAAAATATCGAAATATCTGTTAGCGAGTATAAAATATCATTAATATTGTGGGCCAGCCTTTTCTTTGAAGAGGCAATTATTATGTCTATATCAGTAATTCCCTTGGTCATTATTTGCTGAATTTAACTAGAAAAATTGGTTAATTGGATTGGCTGAATCGGATTCAATTGACAGCGGTTCGTTTGAATTGGAAATAAATCGTTAAGTTTTGTTTTATTCGTGGAGCTTATTTTCTAGAGAAATATTTTAGATATCTTTTCGATTCTTATCTTATTACTTACTTTGTTGTCTGTATATCCTTTTGGTTATATCAACTACAGTGAATATAGTAGCCTATTTTAGTGTAGAAATTTAAATAGCTTTTGAATTATTTTTTTTATAAGTTAGTAAATATAGCTAAACTCAGTCAAGAGGAGTTGTTGCCTTAAAGGTAGAGAGAGATGGCAAGGGAATAATCACCGATCCATATCCATTTACATTTGATGAAGACATTCAAGCAATTAATAAAACGATAGAAGAAATAAAGTCGTTGTTGGTGTCCTTTCAAGGAGAATACGGCTCCTCAGATTATTTAAAAATTCAAACAAAGATTAAGTGGGCATTAGGGAGATTAAGCAGACTAAGTGTTGAAAGGACGAGCAGGCCAAGGACAAATCACGTGCTCGGGCTGATCTTATTCTTGCATTGGGTTATCTTAAGACCAAGGCCGATGGAGATAGGAATGAGGAAAGCTCATCTACGGAAGATGAAGACGAGGAGTGATTTACTCACACAACTTCAGTTCTACCCAATATAAGACCTAAGATTACGCTACATAAGTGGGATATTAAATTTTCTGGACAGCACGGACAATCCATTAACTCATTTTTAAAAAGGGTAAATGAACTTTCAGAAGCAACAAATGTCTCAAAGGGCCAGCTATTTCGGTCAGCATTAGATCTCTTCACTGGAAAAGCCCTCATTTGGTATCGTGCTTATAAGGCAAAATTTCATTAATGGGCAGACTTAGATAAAGAGCTCATAACGGAATTTCTGCCAGCGGATTATGACGAACGATTGCTCGAAGAGATAAAAAGAAGGACCCAAGGGAAAGAAAAAACTATTGGTATGTATATCTAATTAACCCTTCTAACTCAGAAGGCGCACTTCACAGGCAGAAGACTGGAATCAATTGACCTATTTACCAGAATATAACATATATTGAGGTGAATGAGGCTCCCACACCAACATGCAAAGAAGAAGATTATTATGCAAAAAAGTAAAACACGTCCAAACACTACAGTCAGGGGTGCACAGATAACAGAGATCGTTTAAGGAAATCCTTCGTAAGAGCCAGGTCTTAAATAGGACACATACTCACGGCTCTACACATGCGATTAATAGGCTCATGCATACCATAGTTAGACTAACAATGGACAACATATAGTAAAGATAATCTCCTTAAGCAATACGGGGTATGCCTATAAGTAACCAAACCTGCGAGAGTGCGAGAATCTATACTCGAGTTCAAAAGCTGGTGAATAAATACTAGGTCAGCAATTCTACGTCGTTCCTCCAACGAGTGCATATCAAGCAATCGGAGGCGATCCTCATATGGAGAAAGCCTTAATGGATCATTCCACGGGAGGTCCCTTATTGCAAATCTAACAAAGTTCCACTGCACTGACTCGATGCGTCTAGAATGAACCGCATAGCAAGGTCACCAAACCTGAGATGCATACTCGAGAACCGGTCTAACCAAGGCAAAAAATAAGTGAATAAGGGTCAGTCGATCAAAAAACTCCCTTGACCACCGTTTAACAAAACCCAGAACTAAATTAGTCCGAGACACGAAATAGTTTATGTGCAGAGTGAAATCAGCAAAGGTATAATCAAAGACGAGCTGATTGGGGTTCCTACAGAATGACATAACTTCACATTTATGCAGGTTAAGCTGCAGGTCATTTGAGGCACCCAAAACCTTGAAGGTATTCAAATCATCCTGAATGCAAGAAGAATCATAACTGTTTCTAATACATGAGAAGATCTTCATATCATCTGCATAGATTAAGACTTTGGAAGTGCCTAATCAGAAGGACAATGTCATCAATGGCAAGAATGAACAACAACGACCCCAGATGGCTACCCTGCGGTACACCAGATGAAGCTCTAATAAATCTAGATAAAGTGTAACGGAAAGATACTCGATATGACCTATCTTTTAAGTAAGAGCGGATCCAGTCGAGCAATAAGGGCGGTCAACCCAGCTTTTCCAATTTAAGCATAACCACAGAGTGAGGGAGTCGGTGTATACGCAGTCGGTCTGGAGACCTTGCTGGAAGGCAGAGATTATGTGGGAATCCAAGCCGTTTAGTTGTCGTCGATCTACCAGGCAGAAAGCCATGCTGATAAGATGAGATTAGCCCTTTAGACTGCCTAGCAAGCTGCGAATAAATAACAGATTCGAACAACTTGGGTATGCAGGAAAGTTTCGCGATTGGTTTATAATTTGTTATTAAGTTTTCATGCTTTGCTCCTTTTTATAAACGGGAATTATAAAGGAGCTCTTCCATTATGTAGGAAATCTGCCGGTCTGAAGAGATTTGTGGAAGATGAGTACCAGCGGAGTGAGTAAGGCGTCAGAGCAGGATTTCAAGAACGCAGGTGGAAAACTATCAGGACCAAAGAAAAGTCAAGTTTAAGCTCATTGATACCATCCATGATAATATGACGAGATATAATGGGCAAGGCAATGGAGGCTGCGGGACGGTCTTGGATATGACCAAACTCATCCAGCGAAGGCACAAAGTCGTCAGATGAAAAGGCCCCCTCAAAAAATTATGTAAAGTTTTCGCCAATGTGGGGCACACTGCATTTAGAGGATCCATTACACCACATTGTAGATGGGTAATTATCAGATCTCTTCTTCATATTAACAAATAGAAGTACGAGGAAAAAAGTACGAGGATCGAAAAATATGTGTTTAAGCTTGGATCAAATATGGGTTTAAGAAAGAATAAATTAAGAGACGACCGAGAAAACGATCCAGACAAGAGCACACTCCGCAATCTGAGCAAAAACAAATTTTTGAAAAAATTAATAAATAAATAAAATTAAATAAACCCAAGCACGAGCAACTCAGCAACACAATTAAGCCTTGCACAAAGAAAACAAGCAAAACAACAAAAGCAAGAATCCCAAGAATGCAGGCAAATCAAACAACACGCAAGAACAAAGCAAACAACAACACGCACGACCACCAAAAAATGCAAGCACGCACTGGAAGGAAAATTTCCGAGACTGATAACAAGAAAACAGGTAAAATTAATAATGGATTGCGATACACAGCACAAACCACCACAATTCCATCATTAAAAGTTTCACAGACGCAAATAAAATCCAGAACCAAACAAAAACTACACAGCAGTTCACAAAGAAAAAATTAGCGAAAAACTAAAGCACGTCAGCACTACACAAAATCAGACTTGCAACTGATATATATATATATATATATATATATATATATATATATATATATATATATATATATATATATATATATGTGACATTCCACGTCAAGTGGCCCGCCCCTGAGGTCTTGACCTCTACTTTCTAAAACCATAGAACCATATTTTTATATCATTCCATATAGCTTTTGGTTTTCAAGTACAAAGTATTTTTTTACTCGAAAACTATTGAGTTTGGAGAAAAATTTTATAGAACAAAAAAGTCTTTCAGAATTTTTGGAGATGATTTTGAAAAATGGGATTTCATGTTTTTTTCAAAAATTGCAAATTCGTCTGAAAAATTCTGAAAAAATTTGAGGTTGTTCTTTGATAATTCTAAGACTTTTTTGTTCTATGAACTTTTTTCCGTAACTCAACGGTTTTCGAGATAAAAAATAAATACGTATTACATGGTTTTGGGTGTCATGTGGGAATTAGCGGCACCCAAAAATAATTTTACCTATGGTTTTAGAAAGTAGAGGTCAAGACCTTTCATTGGGTACATCGTAGACCTCAATCGGCCTCACGGTGCCAGTTTTATAATCAATTGAAGGAAACAAAAAGTTGGGTCACGAAGTGTTGGCGGCCATATTGGGTCGGATGGTGGGTTTCGGAAAAAAGGCCACGTAAATTTCGAAAGCCCTTTTTTATACGAACATTTTAAGCCCTCACTCGATTTTTTTGGTGGCTCCTATTTTTGGACTCAGGGGCGGGCCACTTGACGTGGAATGCCACATATATATATATATATGTTGTAAATGTTGAAAAGGACGAGCAGGCCAAGGACAAATCATGTGCTCGGGCTGATCTTATTCTCGCGTTGGATTATCTCAAGACCAAGGCTAATGGAGATGGAAATGAGGAAAGCTCATCTACGGAAGACGAAGACGAGGAGTTATTTGCTCACACAACTTCAGTTCTACCCAATATTCGACCTAAGATTTTGCTACATAAGTGGGATGTTAAATTTTCTGCAGAGCACGGACAATCGGTGAAGTCATTTTTAGAAAGCAAGAAATGTCTCAAAGAGCCAGCTATTTCGGTCAGCATTAGATCTCTTCACTGGAAAAGCCCTTATTTGGTATCGAGCTAATAAGGCAAAATTTCATTCATGGGCAGACTTAGTTAAAGACCTCAAAACGGAATTTCTGCCAGCGGATTATGACGAACGATTGCTCGAAGAGATAATAAGAAGGACCCAAGGGAAAGAAGAAACTATTGGTATGTATATAGCGATGATGACGAACATGTTTCCACATTTAACGGATCCCCTTACTGAAAGTCAACAGCCTAAAATTTTTAAAAGGAACATAAGCCCATTCTATCAAACTCAACTGGGTTTAACGGAAATTTAAACGACCCAGGAACTTATTGAATTCGGCAGGAGATTAGAATCAATTCGCACTTCAGTTCAGGCTTTTGTACCACCTCCATCACGACGTAGTAATCATCTTCTCGAACCAGACTTAGCTTACATAGCTACACCATCTCCCAGTGTAGCATTAGTTGATAATCGTAGTACTCCTTTTAATTCGTGCAAATGCTTTAAATGTGGCGCTCCTGGGTACTTTGCTAGATTTTGTAAGGACAATCTTAGATGTTTTTGGTTGGAGTTACTCGTCCTAAATGTTCGCGTTGCAACGGAACCGTAATGGATGACCGAGTTTCAAGGAGCAACAGGCCAAGGAGCGAAAGGCAACGTCAACCGCCTTTCGCGTCGGAAAATGAGAACGGAGCTCGGAATTAAGCGGCGATTCGAGTACTCCGCAAAAGGCCGCAAGTAGGAAGAAGTTAAGTTTTAATGATATTGTAGAGGGAAATATTGAACACAACACTTTAGTGGAGTATATCTTCGCACAGGCGGGGAATGATGTTCGACCTCATTTAAAAGTCGTTATATTTGGTTCTAAATTTTGTGGTTTACTTTATTCCGGAGTGTCATGTGACCAGATGTTCATATTAGCGCCCTACAGAGTCATTCCACGTTATCAGAAGAAGAGAGGGTAAAATTACAGAAGATAATCGACAAGGTGAAGTCAAACAAAGATATTACCTAGTGTCACCTGCTGTACAGAAAGTCATTAATGAGGAGCTGGATAAGATGATCGAAGGTGGTGTAGTCGAAGACCTCAATCGGCCTCACGGTGCCAGTTTTATAATCAATTGAAGGAAACAAAAAGTTGGGTCACGAAGTGTTGGCGGCCATATTGGGTCGGATGGTGGGTTTCGGAAAAAAGGCCACGTAAATTTCGAAAGCCCTTTTTTATACGAACATTTTAAGCCCTCACTCGATTTTTTTGGTGGCTCCTATTTTTGGACTCAGGGGCGGGCCACTTGACGTGGAATGCCACATATATATATATATATATATATGTTGTAAATGTTGAAAAGGACGAGCAGGCCAAGGACAAATCATGTGCTCGGGCTGATCTTATTCTCGCGTTGGGTTATCTCAAGACCAAGGCTAATGGAGATGGAAATGAGGAAAGCTCATCTACGGAAGACGAAGACGAGGAGTTATTTGCTCACACAACTTCAGTTCTACCCAATATTCGACCTAAGATTTTGCTACATAAGTGGGATGTTAAATTTTCTGCAGAGCACGGACAATCGGTGAAGTCATTTTTAGAAAGCAAGAAATGTCTCAAAGAGCCAGCTATTTCGGTCAGCATTAGATCTCTTCACTGGAAAAGCCCTTATTTGGTATCGAGCTAATAAGGCAAAATTTCATTCATGGGCAGACTTAGTTAAAGACCTCAAAACGGAATTTCTGCCAGCGGATTATGACGAACGATTGCTCGAAGAGATAATAAGAAGGACCCAAGGGAAAGAAGAAACTATTGGTATGTATATAGCGATGATGACGAACATGTTTCCACATTTAACGGATCCCCTTACTGAAGGTCAACAGCCTAAAATTTTTAAAAGGAACATAAGCCCATTCTATCAAACTCAACTGGGTTTAACGGAAATTTAAACGACCCAGGAACTTATTGAATTCGGCAGGAGATTAGAATCAATTCGCACTTCAGTTCAGGCTTTTGTACCACCTCCATCACGACGTAGTAATCATCTTCTCGAACCAGACTTAGCTTACATAGCTACACCATCTCCCAGTGTAGCATTAGTTGATAATCGTAGTACTCCTTTTAATTCGTGCAAATGCTTTAAATGTGGCGCTCCTGGGCACTTTGCTAGATTTTGTAAGGACAATCTTAGATGTTTTTGGTTGGAGTTACTCGTCCTAAATGTTCGCGTTGCAACGGAACCGTAATGGATGACCGAGTTTCAAGGAGCAACAGGCCAAGGAGCGAAAGGCAACGTCAACCGCCTTTCGCGTCGGAAAACGAGAACGGAGCTCGGAATTAAGCGGCGATTCGAGTACTCCGCAAAAGGCCGCAAGTAGGAAGAAGTTAAGTTTTAATGATATTGTAGAGGGAAATATTGAACACAACACTTTAGTGGAGTATATCTTCGCACAGGCGGGGAATGATGTTCGACCTCATTTAAAAGTCGTTATATTTGGTTCTAAATTTTGTGGTTTACTTTATTCCGGAGTGTCATGTGACCAGATGTTCATATTAGCGCCCTACAGAGTCATTCCACGTTATCAGAAGAAGAGAGGGTAAAATTACAGAAGATAATCGACAAGGTGAAGTCAAACAAAGATATTACCTAGTGTCACCTGCTGTACAGAAAGTCATTAATGAGGAGCTGGATAAGATGATCGAAGGTGGTGTAGTCGAACGGTCGGATACTGCCTGGGCATCGCCTATTGTAATAATTAAAAAAAAGATGGCCAGTACAGATTTTGTGTCGACTTTAGGAAGATTAATAAAGTTACAAAGAAGGATGCGTACCCTTTGTCATTCGTATCCGCAACCCTAGACAAGCTGAGAGACGCAAAATATATGTCATCACTGGATATAAAATCTGCATTTTGGCAGGTTCCAAAACAATACACAGCATTTACAGTACCTGGTACGGGGTTTATTTCAATTTCGAAGAATGCCATTCCGTCTTAGTAACTCTCCTGCAACCTCGCATAGAATAATCCACAAGGTATTGTCAGGTAATCTGGAGAATAAGGTATTTGCTTATTTAGACGATGTGATAATCGTAACGCAGACTTTCCAGGAGCATCAGAGGGTTTTGCAGCAAGTTTTTGATAAATTACATAACGCGGGACTCGTATTAAACTTTGAAAAATGCAAATTCTGTAGGCCTGAGCTTAAGTATTTAGGGTACGTAGTGGGCGAGAATGGTCTTCAAGTAGATTCGTACCAAACTTGTCTACGTTAATTGCGCCAGTTACTGAATTACTGATGAAGAAAAAGAAATTTATTTGGTCGGAAGACTGTAACAAAGCGTTAACGAATGTTAAAGATTGCCTTGTTAGACCTCCAATATTGATTTGTCCTGATTTTGACTTCCCATTTATCGTACACACAGATGCATCGGGGTACAGCGTAGGTGCAGTCTTGACACAAGAAATTAATGGTGAAGAAAAAGTCATCGTTTACGATCGCTTGTGATTGATTGTGTAGCACAAAAGAGCCAAATTAAGGACAGTTGGTACAACAAAATGCTTAAGCAAATTACAGGAGATCCTTCCAAATATCCGAATTGGAAAATAAAAATTTTGAAAATTTTGCACGGAATTGAAAACTTGAGTTCTGGATTTGAACTGAACTTTTATTTTAACTTAGTATCTTACAGTAAAGTACAACACTCAAAAAGGAAAAATATGAATAAGCAAAATTAACAAAATGAACTCTATCTTCGCTTAAGGCGAGCTAATTGTAAACAAATCAAATATCTACAGAAAATGGACAGAACTTTATCTTTACTTTACTTTACTTTACGAGAAAATCACTCTCATGTTCCTCTTTCACAGCATAACCCGTTCACAGGCGATAACACTTGACTTGAGTTAAAAATTGCTGCATATGCAGAGCAGCCTGTGAATATGCTGATAAGTTGACAATGAAATTATGTGCATGGTAACATAAAAATGGTTATGTCAGCAATGGTGCTTTCGGTTATCAAGAGGAACCCGAGAAGTTGTTCTGGGCATTGAATTATTTTCCCAGATCTGAATTTCGGTGATGAGCATTATTGACGTGATTAAACATCCTCCCTCCGTTGAGTTTGCAGCTAAACTTCAAAGGTCGGGTCCAGTTGAAAGTCCAGAGCCTTGCGTGGTGCTGGTATTGGTGTTTGCAGTCGTCGGTTCATGAGGCGGTTGGTCCTGAAGTGAAATATGGCATACACTATTAATCCGATTATTAGGATGAGGCTGATATATCCTAGGCTGAAATGATGCACATCGTATCCAAGATTTTTGGTGGGTAATCTTTCTTCTGACTGAAGCTGATTAATTTGCTTCTTCAAGTTCGAAATATCTGTATCAATTTCTAGGTGAGATACTGGTTGATGCGTAAGTTCAGACATCTTAAGCGGCGTTAGCATGGCCGTAAGATTCTTAGATGTCACAAACGAACTTCGGATTACTGTTGGATAGGAGTTGTGTGCTGAAATCGTGGCTTGTTCCTCCTTGATGATGCATCCGTTGTGCAAGTTGAGGATACCGGAACATATCAAGGTCTTCGGTACGACTGTGTCTCCGCATACAATGTTGATGGTAGACTCCTCCTTCATGAAATATATCCAGTGGTTTGGATTTAATAGCTGAATCCATCGCACGACTTGAGTCGATGTGGTAAGCTTTTTGTACTAGGCGCTGGCGAATGCGTCAAGAATCCCATTTCACAAATGCTCATATTGGATTTCTTTCGATATAATGGATGATGCTGTCTGCACATGTAACTTGAATGGCTTTCTAAGCTACACATCCCTAATTCTTGCTCTGGTAAGGGGTAGTACAGATCTCTACGCAAATTAATTATCAGAAACTTGGATGCTGGTTGAACAATGACGAATGTATCATTCACCCGATATGTTACAGGTATGATTCGCAGAAGCCCGAACTGTTCATTGGAAAATAATGGCAGCTTTATTCTAAACAATATCTGATTTTCAATTACAGCTCCCTCGATCTCCCATAATGTTATCTTGTTCAAACTTGATCGCCTAGGCTTCCCCTCCCGATTCATCTCCTGGATTCAATCATACCTCATCAGCCGTCGGTACAATGTTCTTTTCAGCTCATTCATTTCTAACCCTATTGTCGCTCGTTCCGGCGTCCCGCAGGGCAGCCACCTCGGCCAATTAATTTTCATCCTTACAATAAATGATGTTGAATGTGTCATCAATCACTCAGAGCAGTCCATTTATGCTGATGACATGAAAATAATTAAACATATCTCCTCCACAACCGACTCTCTTCTCCTGCAAAAAGATCTCGGTTCCTTCACCACATGGTGCCTGAAAAACTTTCTTGAACTCAAAGTCTCTCCAAATGCCAGTCCATCTCTTATACCCGCAAGCGTCTTAAACACACCCCGAGAGTCTACATGCTAACCGACGTACCAGTCCTTATCGTTACCTCTTTGTGTGACCTCGGAATAAAGTGTGATAGTGAACTCAATTTCCGTTCCCACATTGACAGCATAATTAACAGAGCTAAATCCGCGCTGGGGTTTGTGAAGCGCTGTTCTAGAGAGTTCTCCAATCCATATGTTTCCAAATCTCTCTATATCTCCTTCGTTAGAGCTCTCCTTGAGTATGCCAGCCAGGTATGGTCACCTACACAAACAACTCACATTAATAGGATTGAATCTGTCCAGCGTAGATTCATTCGCTTCGCTCTACGTGATCTTCCGTGGGTAGACAGATTCAATCTTCCACCTTATGAAAACCATCTGAAACTGATAGAATTGAAACCTTTAAGTAAACGTCGTGATGTTGCCGACATTCTCTTCATTCATCAGCTATTAAGTGGTGCCATAGACTGCCCTTCAATCCTGCAATCTTTACCCATCTATACCAATTCCTGCAACCTTAGGTCCACTCCCCTTTTCCGACTCGACCGCCATCGCACAAACTACGGTCAAAGTGAGCCAATTACCAGGATGCTACGAAAAGTCAACGACCTTTCCTCCTTTGACTTCCATCTGAGTAAATCATCCCTTCACAAAGCCTTATATCTTGATCCCGCCCATCTTGATCGCCTTTCTTAATTCTTCTTCCTTCCAGCCCGTATCTACTTTAATTAGAGCTCATATTGTAGCTTTTACTATTTATTTATTATGTCATCATTTATTGTAGCTTGTAGTGTTGGTGTTGTGTTATAGCTTTTAATTGTAGTATGTATTGTTATGTAATAGCTTGTATTAAGCTTAAATAAATAAATAGACTCTACTACATAAAGAAAAATGCTTAGATTTTTCGGAGTGATGTCCTTTTCTCTAGTTCTTTATTCTAAGGTCTGTAGTTATCAAGATGGCGTTAAACAAGCCCGTAAATTGAATTATGAATGAAGAAGACAATTTTGCATTTCTTCATAAAACATTAAATTACAAAAAAAGTTAAAATAAATTTGGTAAATAAATCATGAATAATTATTTATTTATATAATAATATGTATTTATATAATATATAATAGTATAAATATAGCTTCGGCTTTCTCATTTTGGACAGTATAAGCCTTTTAAATGGTCCTGACATAATTTACAACTAATTACACTTGAATTGAAAATTACACTTGATCAAAAGCAGGTGTCAAAATTTACACTTAAATTCCTACCACTTTAGCGAAACAAACGATTTTGAGTGTAACATTTTAATTGTAAAATTTACACCAAGCCGAATCAAACGACTTTTGAAATTTTTTTTGCTCTGAGTGTAAGAAGTGTATAACAAGTGTAGCGAAAAAAACAGACCTATAGCCTCTGAAACCAAACCGCAGTTCCAGGAAGGGGAAATCAGTGGCCCACTGAGTCTAGCAGTTTTGCTGTCAAAAGTCCCTACGAACATTAGAATATAAAACAAAACAGGAATGGCGATAGCGTATATGAATCGTGTACTAAGCGTGTTTTTTCCAGATGAGAACGAATATTCAAGAGAAAGTGAGATGGAGTGAACTCAAGGGAGCTTATTTCCCAAAACAAGTTTCGCTGGCTTTGAATACGAAGTGAAAGCGAAATTAAAAAGTGTTATAAAAAAAAGTGATATAAAATACTAATTGACTTAAAAAGTATTACTAAGTGCAGTGTTTATTGTGGATAATGTGGATAATGCGTGTTTTAACTTTAAAGTTGTGGGAAATTCGTAGATATTCATAAAATTAGACAATGAAGTGCAGCGTGCTTTCTTGTAGAAATAACTATAAATTTCCAGGAGGAAAATCTTTTTTTAGGTTTGTAAACTACTTTAAATACTAAGTTATAATGTGTTGTGTAAGCTTAGGTTGAGACACAACCTAACCAAAAACTATCTAACCGCTTTTAGTTCTTTAAATACTAACTAGGGATCGCAACCAGGTTATTATCTTTTTTCTTTTAGTGCATATTCGTCGAACATTTAAAAATTTCTATTCCCAAGGTACAACATCCACCGTACAAATTGGAAACAGTATTAATAGAGTTTTGATGAGAAAACAAAACAGAGGGAAGATAGCTTCCAGCGACAAGAGCTTTGGCCTTTTGAGAAAGAACTGTCAATGGGACAAGAGTGCGCGCTTTAAAAAAACGTGAAAAGTAACTTAAACCAAGTCGTGTATTTCATTTTATAAAAAGAAGGAAAAAAACGAATAACCTGGAACAAAAAGGTGAAGACGGCTGTTTGAGGACTAGCAAAAGGACTCACGAATTCCACACATTTCCTAAATACTTTGTAAAAAAGTAAGACAGTCACTTGCTAAAAAAGAAATTCACGCTCGCAGGGTTTGAACTCGCAATCACGGCGTTTTACGATCAAATTCTTTACCTTGACGCTAAAGTTCTCTTGAGTGTTTGGGTTTCAAAAATGACAGAGTTTACACTTAAAAATGACAATCTCGTTTATTTCAATTTTCTTCACTGATAAATCCACTGAGTTCTAATTATATAAATTTAAGTTTGTTTGATTTCAGAGTTTAATTCACATTTATTTAGGTTTTATTAATGTCAAATGCACCAAACGAACACGATTTCAAACTTAATTAATGATTTCTATAAACTTTATCGATTTGAGCACAAAACTTGACCGTCTTTGATCCGAGATAAAACCAGACTCATCCTGCATTCACTGTATTACCGTTCTTTTCCTCATTTTCAACTCGCTTTTACCAAATATGCAAATATGGATATGAATTCAAATTCAAAATTTTAACACCATATTTGGTAATATTTTTAGGAATAATTCCCCTTCAGACAGAGCTCTATCTCGCTCGTTTGTACACATAGCTTCCTCAGGTCTTCAAATTAGATAGTGCGCAAATTTTCGGAATCAAATGCTAATCTATGCAGTGCAGTAGAAATGTCAATTCAACATGACACTCGATGATTGTTTATTTTTACGTTTTGTACATAAGGTAAGTAGTTTGTGTTTAAACTTCGACGTTGTGTTTAAATGGGAATTCGTATAAATCGTGTTCGTCCGTTCATTACACAAGATTTAACTTTAATCTCTTATGTTTTACTATTTCAGCTAACATAACCAGGAAAACAATGACTGTCAAGTGAAACTGTGGATTTTACAACCTTTTCAGATAAGTATATTATAGAATTTTGAAAGATTTTGATTCTTTGGCTATCATTCCAGGTGCTCCAGCGTCGAGGGATGTCGTCCGTCTTATTTGGCCTAAACATACTCCCCGCCTTGGAATCAGAAGTTCCAATATGTACACAATGGATGTCACCTCGAGATATTTTCGCACTGACTATGTAAATATACAATTGTGAAGAAAGGAAATGGGGTTATAGCGCCCCTGCTCGCTATCTGGATATGTGGGAAAGGAGTTTCAACGACACTGAACATATTTTATAGGAATGGGGAATTAATAAATTAATACAGCGTTTTACAACGGTTCTGGTTTTTGTATTAGATTGATTGATTCATGTTTGTTAGTTAGAATTGGTTCCTTCGTTTTCATACTCCGTAATTGGGAGAAGACAAATTTTTGCGATTGATCGTTTCAGAATCGAAGTCTTCGTTCTGATCGTTGCGACGCGTACTAAGCCATCTGATCCTGGGTGTGTCTCAATTACTCGTCCCAGAAGCCACCTCGATGGTGGAAGATTTTCATCCTCCAAAGTAACAAGATCTCCCTTTTGTATGTTGCGCTGCCGACGAGTCCATTTTGGTCGCTGCTTGAGGCTGCTCAAGTATTCTGTGTTCCATCGTTTCCAAAAAGCCTGATACAAGCGTTGAATGAACTGCCATCTGTCTAATCTGTGGATATTCAGGTCTAATACAGAGGGTTCAGGGGGAGTCAGAAAATGTGCCGGTGTGAGAGAAGTGAGGTCCTTTGAATCGCTGCTTATAGCACAGAGTGGCCTCGAATTTAAGCAAGCTTCAATTTGGGTAAGCACTGTGGCTAACTCTTCGTAAGTAAGAATATTATTCCCTAAGATTCTTTTCATATGACGCTTAGTAGATCTCACACCCGATTCGCACAAGCCCCCAAAATGAGGAGATGCAGGGGGAATAAAATGAAATGACACGCCTGCACTTTCTATGAGGCTAGCAATTTCTGCATCCAGTCCACTTAACATTTGCTGTCTTTGCCGCGTCAATATAGAATATCCACCTATATAGTTCGATCCACAATCGCAATATACAAGACTACTGCCGCATATGCTTGAAGTGATGAATCGCAGAATCCATGTATTTCAACACCATGATTGCATTCAGTGAAGTGTACCCATCGAGGTATAGATATCGTTCTCAATCCTGTGATGCCTTCACGAAAGGTGAGCCACTCTCTTTTCCGATTCCCTGGTATGTCTTCATCAAACTCTAGCTTCGCGAGCCATAATTTCTGAATGAAGATCTTTGCTACTATTATAGAGGGTGCTGCCCAGCCCAAGGAATCAAATAGTTTTGATACGTCTGAAAGGATAGTTCGTTTAGTGTATACGGTTGGAGCATCAGTAAATTTTACAGAATAACATAGTGTGTCCTGGGATGTATTCCAACATAGGCCCAAAGCCTTTACCTGTTCTACTCCTTCGACATTCAAGGTGACTTTCCCCTCTCGTAAAGTTTTCAACAGACACGGCTGATTGGCTGCCCACTTGTGTAAAATAAGTTCACCTGATTTCAAAACAAATGATTAATTGGTTTTGTTTTTCGATCGCGGTTTCCAAAGTATCAGCTCCTGAAAGGAAGTCATCAACATAAAATTCTGACAAAGTGGCCTCGGCACTAAGCGGGTATTTGTCCTTCTCATCCATGGCTAGTTGTTTTAAGACTCGAGTTGCCAAATATGGAGCGCTTTTCGTGCCAAACGTCACAGCTTGTAATTATGAATGGGATCCTCCACAGATTTTCTCCAGACAATTCCTTGGAAGTTGGCATGTTCAGGCTTTACGCTAATCTGTCGGTACATCTTTTTGATGTCCGCTGTAAAAGCAAATTGGTTTTTTCGCTATCGTAGTAGTAGACAAGCTAGTTCATCTTGCGTTGTTGGACCTTTAAGTAAGATATCGTTCAGGGAAACTCCGCTTGTAGTTTTTCTCGAAGCATCAAATACAACTCTTAACTTTGTGGTAGAGCTTTCATCTTTCAGTACTGCGTGGTGTGGTTAATAACACTGAATATATGACTTCTCCTGAAGTATTCTTCCATACATTTGCTGTATTCGAGTTAGAGATCAGGATCTCGACAAAATCTTTTTTCCATTTGCAATAATCTAGATATAGCACTTGACTGTGATCCTCCAAGGTTGCTGAGAACTCCTTCATCTTGAAAAGGTAATGCGACTTCATACCTTCTATCTTTCAAACGTCTATGTGTGGTCTCGAATATGGCTTCACATTTTGTTTCCTCTTCCGTTAAATGTTTTTCGGTTTGTATTTCCTCCAATTGCCAAAATTGTTTCAATTGTAGATCTAAATCAGCTAAAATGTGAAAATTGTTGACACAAACTCCCATACTGTTGTTACTACTAACTTCTCCAGATAAAATCCAACCGAAAATAGTATTCTGTGCAATCGGTGTTCCTTTAGGCCCTTTAACAAGACCCGTTCGAATGATTTTAGCGTATGCATCTGCGCCGAGCAATAAATCGATCTTCCCAGGCTTGTGATAGACTTGTGCTGCCAATCTTGAATTGGAATTTTGCGAGGAGGTAGTAGATGCGTTAACTTTCTCAGGACTAGACCGTCCACTTTTAATTTTACTTCATCATCATTTAGTGGTGCTAAAATCACGCTAACCTTTGCAGTCACCTGTTCAGCATTTGATTGCCCTATCCCTTGAACATTTGCATGAATGGATTCCCTTGGTAGTTGAAGATCTTGAATAGCTGCTTCAGTCACAAAAGAAGCTTGGGACCCTTGATCTAGTAAAGCACGAAGAATTTGCTCTCTTCCGGATGGAGTTACTACGCGTACCAAAGCTGTTGTTAGCAGGACTTCCCTGTCCGTATGAATGTCGTTGATGAAAAATGAGTCGATATTTAAGGAATTGCAATTATTGTTTAGTGACACGAAAGGAGACGATGATGCTGATAATGGAGAATGAGTGCTGACTTGACCTGACTCCAATTGAACACTAGCTGACGATGTCGATGGGGTTCTTTTGGATGCCTCTGAGTTCATGTTTTGACTGAAATGTTCTACTTGTTATGTGTTCTTCTTTTTTTTTGTGCTGCGACCTGCAAATAGATGGGTCATTAAATAGGCTCAAAGGAAACCAAAAGTTATGTGAACTTACCTGTGTGATGTTCTGTTCCGTCACTTACTGTTGATGTGATGCTGCAAATAATTTTCTTTAGTTTCAGATTAAATCCAATAAAAAATAGAAAATGCTAGTACTTACCTTTTGAAGAGGTCCATGAGCCATAATTTTATTGGACGCCATGCTCGTGTGGAAGCAAGTATTATGAAGGCGAAGCGCTGCCTACTCCAAAGAAAACTCTGAACTCCTGAAAGACTTAACCGAAAACCGACCTAAAACAACAAGAATTTGTAAGATCGAAATTAATGAAATATCAATTTAATGTTCCTATAATTCACTGGATTAATCGGACGCGATGGACTGGATGCCGAAATAGTTGAGTAGGATTATCTTTATATTATTGTAATAAGAATAAAGTTAGTTAATTAGATTTAAATTTTAAAGAAAGTATAGGTAAGGTTCTAGGAAATGAATTATTTTGAAAAGTGAAGATGTCATTAGAATAGAGTAGTGATTAGTATCGTTAAACTTAAGGGAATACAAAATTACAAAAGTTTGATATTAATAGGATTGACGAACATTAGGATTAAATTAATTTTAGGAAGATGTATATATAAAGGTAGATAATATAATTAATAGTAGAGAATGGAGATACACAATGATAATTTAAGTAAATTGATTGAAATTACCATTATCTGTATAGATGCTGTGAAACAGAAGAGATCCGCGCAGACACATTTGAAATTCCTGAAATATTGGAAATTACAGCGATTTTTTAATAATAGTAATATTTGGGCTGTCCGTTACCCAAAGGATGGGGTGGTTAAACTTTTAAAAGAAAAAAAGTAAACATAAATAATTTTGTTTACACGTGATACCGGATGTCAACTTGGAAATCCAAACAAGATTTTTATAACTTCCCGGCGTTTAATAATTTTTCCGAAGAGATCAAAATATTCTACGGAAACTAGAGATTATTTTAATCTAAAAATTTGAAAAATAATTTTGGAAAATATTTACAATTACCCAGTATATCGGAAATATCCCAGGAAATTGACATAATAGGGGCAGATTCTTTATAAAACCACCCACTTTGGTAGGCAAAGCGGGCAGTTCAGTGTCATCAAAATCTGGGTATAAGTCGGCGAAAAGCGAAGAAGTTTTTATGAGTGAAAGTTAAAGTAAATTAATTAGAGCGAGTGACAGCAGATACCTAATTCGTATATTTGGTTGGAAAACAAAGAAAAATAAATTTAAAGCAGACATTGCAGACTTAAAAACAAGAATTTAAAGGAAGGACAGTTGCAGGAAGATTGAGGAGAACGGAAGCAGAGGAAGCGAGAAGCTAAGCGTCAGAAAGATAAGTAATTTGTAAAATTTTGGATTTAATTTGTTTTTCCTGATTTTGGTTTCCTTTTCGCCTAAAGTGAAAATCGCTAGGTAATATTTTTTTTTGCTTTGTATTTTGAATTGTGTTTCTAGTTGTCCTTGCGCTGAACGCTTTTGTGCCATTTAGGAAAATCGCGAAATTAAAGTTAATATAGGAGTTTGTTTTTATTAGTCATTTTAAATAAATAATAAGTGTTTCTAAAAGTGAGTTTGAATCAGCAACATCAGAGTTCGTGGACTCTCAAACCACGTGGCGCCCAATAATTTCGATTAAACCCACCCCTTCTACCTAAGCTAATTTAATTTATACGCCTAAAGGAAGCGTATAACAAACTGATGTTTCAGAAGATATGTTATCTCCTCTTCGATGTAGAGCAGTATGGTGTCGTCGTTTACAATGGAAACACCTTTGATTACTGAGACATTTTGCGAGTAAATGACCTCCTCCTAAACAGTTCATGCACAAGCCCCTTGATTTTACAAGTTCCAATTTCTTAGGAAAACTCAAAGCGCTGAATTCCGAGCATTGTTGAAGATGATGATGTTTCCCACAAAGAACACATATTGCAGCAGATGTTGCGTGAAATGCTTGTGTGGTTCGATTGGACTTTGTAATTAAAGTTTTATATTTAATTATTGTGGAGTTTGCTTTTAGCTGCTAGTTGCTTCTAGCGCTCGAAATCTGTCTTCCAAAAACTCCTTTAAATGATTCCATGACTACCTCCCTTTGTTTCGAAATACTTTGTTCCCAAAGCGAATGCGATTCCGATGACAACTTTTGAACAGTGATGTAAACAATTAAAACATCCCATACTTTGGTTGACACATCTAAATTTTCTAGTGCTTGTAGGCATTCGGTCGTTGTGTCTAACAAATATTTTATCCCATTTGCTGAGTCATGTGATAATCCAGTTTGCGAAAGCAATGTTTTCAAATGTGCATTCACCAGCACTCTTTTATTATCGTATCGATCTCTCAATAATTTCCATGCTGCCTCATAATTACTTTCTGTTACCTGAAAATGCCGCAATAATTTTCTGCTTCGCCACTTAAATGCATTTTTAAATACTGAAGTTTTTGCACTGCTGGTAATGAAATATTTTCATGTATCAAGGTACGAAATAGATCAAAGAATGCTGGCCACTTTTTATAATCTCCTGTAAATTTATCCAGCGCAATTTTTGGCAGCTTAATCGAGCTTTCAGCCTTTGGGTGATCTGTTTTGCTTCCATTTTTCTCGTGTATGTTAGACTTGTTCAATTGAGGATATCCTTTGTGAAATCTTTCTTCGATTGCCGTATAATTATTTATGAAAGATGTTTCCATTTTTTAAAAGACGTCGTCTTCGATGTATGAAATTGTTTTTCCTTTCTGCTCAGGATCCATTGCAATTTTTAAAAATAATTCACGATGAGTACGTTTCGCGTCATTCCACATTTCTTGGAATTACTTTAGTCTTTTAATATAATACGCGGGAGTTCAACGATCTTTGCCATATTTAGTATAATTTTTAAAAAACCTTTCCAATTCCGCTTTATTGACTTGTTGAATTTGAATTAACTGTTCCATGGCAACTTTCTTGCAAATATATATTTACTAAGAAAGGTCTGATTGACTTACCGAATTACGATGATCGCGCACTTCTGTCTTTGATTCCTGGGGCTGCAGATTTTGTAGTTTCTCGAATGTAAGCTTTGTAAACTTTCCCAATGAATTCTCACGTTTAAGTCTCTTAAATCCTTGCTATCCGGCTCGAAGGACCAATGTTTGAGGACTAGCAAAAGGATTCACGAATTCCACACATTTCCTAAATACTTTGTAAAAAAATAAGAAAGTCACTTGCTAAAAAAGAAATTCACGCTCGCAGGGTTTGAACTCACAATCACGGCGTTTTACGATCAAATTCTTTACCTTGACGATAAAGTTCTCTTGAGTTTTTGGGTTTCAAAAATGACAGAGTTTACACTTAAAAATGACAATCTCGTTTATTTCAATTTTCTTCACTGATAAATCCACTGAGTTCTAATTATATAAATTTAAGTTTGTTCGATTTCAGAGTTTAATTCACATTTATTTAGGTTTTATTAATGTCAAATGCACCAAACGAACACGATTTCAAACTTAATTAATGATTTCTATAAACTTTATCGATTTGAGCACAAAACTTGACCGTCTTTGATCCGAGATAAAACCAGACTCATCCTGCATTCACTGTATTACCGTTCTTTTCCTCATTTTCAACTCGCTTTTACCAAATATGCAAATATGGATATGAATTCAAATTCAAAATTTTAACACCATATTTGGTAATATTTTTAGGAATAATTCCCCTTCAGACAGAGCTCTATCTCGCTCGTTTGTACACATAGCTTCCTCAGGTCTTCAAATTAGATAGTGCGCAAATTTTCGGAATCAAATGCTAATCTATGCAGTGCAGTAGAAATGTCAATTCAACATGACACTCGATGATTGTTTATTTTTACGTTTTGTACATAAGGTAAGTAGTTTGTGTTTAAACTTCGACGTTGTGTTTAAATGGGAATTCGTATAAATCGTGTTCGTCCGTTCATTACACAAGATTTAACTTTAATCTCTTATGTTTTACAATTTCAGCTAACATAACCAGGAAAACAATGACTGTCAAGTGAAACTGTGGATTTTACAACCTTTTCAGATAAGTATATTATAGAATTTTGAAAGATTTTGATTCTTTGGCTATCATTCCAGGTGCTCCAGCGTCGAGGGATGTCGTCCGTCTTATTTGGCCTAAACAACGGCAGCACATCAGGAGTGCCGAGAGGAACACAGATGGAGGAAAATAAGAAAAAGAAAAAATAGGATGGTAAAACGTTGACGACATATGGTAAGCTTTGCTTTAGCGACACAAATTTCAGCATACCAGAAAGTGCGTTGGGTATGCATTAACTCCAAATCCCATTTTTATTTTCGCGACTTAGAACTACTCATCCAACATGGGTAGTGTTAATTTCAATAGCTGGAAAAATACTAATCGACCACATGGAAGAAGACTTAGGAATGTCCCTGCGTCATTAAATTATCTCTGGAATAATTTTTGATATATATTTTACGGAGATAGTGGTCCATTTAATTCCAGGTGTTCAGCTGTGTAAAAAGTTTAACTGACAGTGGAATATCGGATCACCTAGATCTTGTACTAATTGAATGAAAAAAAAACAACAATGTTGTAGAAAATTGCTCACGTTCCTCCCGGAAGATCGGTAGTTTTAGTGTAATACTTTAGTTTTAAATAAATTTGATTGGCAGCTATAAGCCAACCCACATTAATATTTTCGTTTTCGGATCGGTTTGTAATTTGTAGGGGATTAAAGTCGGTCGCAGAAACTTAAAATTTCATATATATATATATATATATATATATATATATATATATATAGAAGGGCATCTCGAGAGACATATTTTTCACAAGTGCGCTTAGTCTAGCAAAGACATTAAAACTAATATATAAATAAACATTTAGAAGTAAGCTCTTATATCCTGATGAAATCTATAAATAATATACTTACTTATTTTCGTTCATAATATTTGGAAAAAAATATATATAAAATTTGTGTGCATTGAAAAATAAAATTTTTTTTTTTTTTTACCAAAATGAAGGCTGAGTTATTGCCAATCGAATGGTGTATTTTTCTGCCCTTATGTCGGCCATTTTATGTCGGCGGGGCGTCAAAGTTGAAACTTGGCGGGGTTATAGCGGCAGAACGGGGTATCGGATAGATGAGTTTGAGGTATTTATGGATAGGGGAGAATGTCACCGATGTGATAAAAGTTTGGAAGGATTTTTATCTAACAAAATGGCAAAGTTATTAAGGCTGCAGATGGAGTCCTTGAAAAAGAATCAAAAAAGAATTCTTTTTTGAAAACGGGTCGTTTATGTTTGAAGAAACGGCCAAACGGAATGCGTTCATATTTACGGATGTCGTAGATCTAATGGCGGGATGTGCTTTGGGGTACTACATTTTTTGATATTTTCAAAAGGGGCGGGGCTTACAGAGCAAAATTTTTGTATTCGGATCCGATTGAAATAAAACAATTTATTTTTATTCGTTTAGTGAACGAAGCTATTATAACGTTCAAAAATGTTATTAGCGATGGAAAAGCGCCGGAAGGCGACCAAAATGTTGATAATTGAGTACCGTCGGAGAAGTGAGAAAACTCAAAAAATTCTATCTCCGGGAGTTTTTAAATGTTTTTTTTAATTCTTTCAACCCTTACATAAGGGTGTGATTTAACATATCCTAAAATTACTTTGGACGATAAAAGTTTAGTGGAGTAAAAAATACGCCGAAAAACGGAAAAATTTCATAAAACGCTAACTTACTTAAGTTAAATTTGTTAAAGAAATTTTCACCAACCCGGGGATGACTACCCTTATTTGAAAGGGGATGTAAACAGGATACACAGGATGTTCTTATTTTTTCGCTGCAGTAAAATTTTTTATACCAATCGTAGATTTTTCACTTTTTTCCAACATTTGATTATATTATCTAAGATGGGGGTGTATTTTTTGATATGAAATAAGGGTTGCAGATCTACGGGGGATATTTTAAACGTTTAATTAAACACGCTTATATATTTTAAAAGTTAATTCAGGTGCAACCGTTGTTAAGTTACTAACCAGAGAGCAAAGTATGAGGCTCTTTTGTACAATGACCAGTTAACTTAATTTATTGCTAATTGTTGTTAATAATAGAAATTTAAGGGATTTTTATTAATTATCCCTTTTCTACTCGATTAGGTCTAAACTGTTTCTATACATGTCAAAGCTCAACAATTTTGAAAAAGTTATGTATGACGTATTTCAAAGGTAATTAATCATATTAAGAAACTTATATAAAAATAAGTAAAATAGTGATTCTTATAGAAAATTGCATGCTTTTCACAGTCGTGGTATCGAATTCGAAATTGGATTTTTTTTTTCATGTAAAAAATCCAAAATTAATATTTAAAATTAAATTTTGACAAACTTCGACATGTTTAATTATTTTTTTTAAATAGCTCAAAAAATAACTTAAAATGTATAGTAAATGTCTGTTCAGTTTCATAATGTGATCTGCATTCGAACACAGTGTAGCGCGTAGTCGGCGTTTGGCCAGTGCGATAGTTTTGTATGGAAACAAATTTAAGTTTAAATTCTCTATCTCCGATACGAATGCATATCACATTCTAAAATTTTACACATATTATTTATGAACTATAAGCTACATTTTGAGATAAAAACAAAAAATTTCAAAAATTTCAAAGTTAAGTTAAATCCGATTTGATATGTTTACTTTCGGTTTTATATACGAAAAAATTTTTTTTTCAACTCTGTAATAACAGCCAAGAAAAACATTTATTTGTCTTTAAAATAACACTATTTACTTTTTTTCTATCACTTTGAATAATAGCAATTTTTTTTTTTCAAAAAACCCGCTCCTCAAATTTTGTCAATTCTTTAAAGGCTTAGAAAAGGGCATCTTGGCTTCAGAGAAAAAAATAAAAATGCACATTCATTCGGGACATATAGAAGTACAATTAAACCAAATATGAACAAAATCCAGAACCTGAAATTTTTTTCGCTGTCCGCTTCGCATGAAATACTCCAAATAATATATTATTAGTAATAGTAACATGAAGATGGCTTAAATCGGTTTTTTCGGTGTACTCTCTCCTACTTTTACTAGGAACTGGGCACCTACTATTACTAATTACTATTGTAAATTATAAAAACGAAGCAGGTTTATTGATATATAGCGATAGAGGAGGAATTATAGATATAATTTCTTACCTCATTTGTTCTTAAAAGTTTACATTTAGTAAATATTTTGAACTAATTAGCTTCACTTCCGGTTATTCAAATGAAGTAAACAAACCTGACCTAATAGCGGGTTGCACATGTTTGAGTACCAATAACTTGAGTGTTTATTAACATATTTTAGTAATTATTTTAACAGTTGGTTAAGGATGCTATTAATTATAATGTTAGATACTTCGGGTGGATATAAGTACAGTAGTAGAAAAAAAATACACGACACAATGTCAAAAATATTTGATTGATAGGGGATTTTTGTTAAATTTGTTAAAAAAAATAAAAGGGATGAAGATAGTTAGCTTTGGATAAAATTTAATCCCAATCGGTTAAAAGTTTTAAAAATCTTTTTTTGCCCCAATAATTTTCATTGAAAAAATAAAAACTGAAATTTTGTTAAGAAAATTTTGCGATATCTACAAAGTGTGTATTTATATTGAAGAGGAAGGTGGTGTTTAAGCGCTATACTAAGTTTCATCCAAATCAGGATATATTTAGTTGACATTTTAAGGATTTTTCTAATATCACTGATTAACCGACTTGAAGCCACCTGGTGGGTACAAATGAAACCTCAGAGATTGACGGGTATACTAGTGGAAGCTACTAACCTAAGCTTTACTTTGGTTTTTAAATGGCCGAAAGCGGTTCGGTATTTGGCGAGATATGAATTTTTACCTGTATCAAGGTACCTTTTCAATAACGAAATACGAAATTTTTTTTGTCTTCTTTCCCGGCAAGTTTGGTATCAAATGAAAGGTATTACTGAGTAGAATTGATATATGAAAACCATTTTGAATTATCTTTATTACAGTGAGTACTATGAAGGTTTCTTTCTATAAATTTTACTAAAATGTATGGGAAAGTGCATTGTACCGGCCACTATTAGTAGTATCGAAGCTTAAAATATTGAGTATTATCAAGCATGAATGTGCAAAACCTGTGCTTTCTTTAAAAGGTTGTTTCATTTAAATTAGTCAATTCGTTAAAAAGTTATAAAGCCAAGGGGAATTTGCATATTACGCTTTTTTACTACTTTGTTCGCAGTTCGCAAGGGCCGGTATAATACAAGGGTTGTAGTTCGCAAGGGACGGGAGGATACAAAGGTCCTAGCTCGCAAGGGGCGGTAGGATACAAGGGTAGTTGCTCGCAAGGGGCGGTAGAAAACAAAGGTGGTAGCTCGCAAGGGGCGGGAGGATACAAGGGTACTAGCTCGCAAGGGGCGGGAGGATACAAAGATCGTAGCTTTCAAGTGCACATTAATTTCACAATCGTTCGCTGCAGGAGGAAAAATATATTTATCTTGCATCGTAAACTGCTACTACGAAAAGATATTATTATAGGCTAACATATACCATTCGTAAATTTCACAAGCCATCATTTTTCACACTTGCGTTAACTTTGACTGATTACCACTCTCGCCCCGTATACATATGCTATTCCGCAATTCCGGGCGTCTATACAAAAATTTTGTGCAAAACACACATAAACATTATAAAAAACCTTTCAAATACTCAACTCTCACCCGATTCTCGGTTTGAACCTTACAACCTCAAAATACATACACTATTTCGAGAGCCGTAGGCGCGGGCACCAGCTAGTTTCTTTATAACCTAAATTAAATTCTAATTACTAAGTATGGTTAACGGGCAATTGAGTTATTGAATTCTATTTGACTAAAAATATTCTATTTACGATATATAAATGATAATGTTGTATTATAGCGGCCAAAATTTCTGCTATGCCGTTATAAGCCATATAAAATAATTTCTTCCATCAACTTCGTCCGTTTTAGGTTGTTAAAAATGTTACTTGTACCGTTTATCTACTTATGAAACCAACGTAACAAGTAACCATGTGAATTTCGTACTAAGCTCGTGAGGAAAACTTTTGCCGCAGTTTCAGTTATGTCAATTTAAGATAGTGAAGACACACTTTAAAGTCAATTTAAAAACAGGTATAATTCTACCATTTTTGGTTTTCTGGAATACGAAATAGAATGAGACAGAGGTTGCACTTTAGCATTCTCTCTAGAAGTGAATGGGATATAGAATAAATGAATTATTCATTGGCATTGGACTATCCTACACCAAGGAAATAATAGTAGTCAAATTTCATACTAAATTTCATTGATTGGTAAAGTATTGAAAACAGTTATTATTATTTCAATAGGTTTTGTTTGAGAAAACAGGCTAAGCAATATAACCACACATACTACGTCTATTGTCTGTACCGACACAGCCAAACCTAGTAAAACTAATTTTATCTAGTTACAATAACAAAAGGCCCCTTTATCTCTCACCGGGTCATAATTAAGATGCATTAAGTATGTGTATATGTGAATATGTTTGTAACCTTTTGTTGACAGGCCAAGGTTTTAAGTAAGTGCGATAATTTTTCAATACTAATCTCATCACTCTCTTCCTTGTCAGTACAGTACTGGTCATGTGAATTGATTTAATCGAAAGTATATATGCATAGGAAGGAATTTCAGTGGCCTTATAATTGGAAATATCGACGACTTTTGTTGAAATAATATACATCGGGATTTTTACATGACTGCGAAATAGATTAACTTGATGACGACTTAGTAGAGGTCCGTGTATTAGTGAACAAGGTTCCACAAGGTTTTTTGTTGTTTATCCTTTTATGGGATCATTCGAGACTACATTTTTCCGCGCAGAAGTTCATCACGTCCATTGTCACTATTTTGGTCATAATTAGAATTAAGATTCAGATCATTTCAATGCAATTTCAAGAGAACTTGCTTCATTTTTCACAAATCTACTAATTACTACCAAATACTATTAATCTGAAATCGAATCGAATCGAAAGTTTGGTTTACTTCCGAAAATACACGAATTTTAAAATGAAAATTAATTTAAATTAAACGTGGCACGTGAAGAAATTGCCATGAATTAGTTACTGAAAATAAATTCACTCCTTGCTACAAATATATTTATGTAAAATGAAATTAAGTTAAACAGTATTCGTTGAGTAGTTGTTCCCATACCCTGAAAGTATTATGTTACTTGTATCCGTTTGATATGGAATTGTAACGGATGCATATCTCTTGTGGCGATAAGTAGTAGTAGTGCACAGCATAATGTTACGGATCGCAATCATATGTATGAATTGACAGATTTGAACTATTAGGAAATAAGACATCGTATTCTTAATAAACTAAATTAACAGTTGTCCTGGTTTATAGATGTTAATAGATTTTTTTACCGCTTCAGACAAATGATGAGGGTTTAAAAATCAGCCTCGTTCCTTCCTCTCCACTTTTCTCTCTACTCCTTGTACGGACGACCCTCGTAATACCAGCTGGAGGCTGAGATTGCTTCTCGTCAGGAGCAATATAGCGGTTTTCTTTTATGCCTTTTTTTTTGTCTTCAGTCTATAAGGACTTAAGAGTGCCCGCAAAAATTGTTCGGGTGAGTGTACCGCGGAATGTGAGGCAAGAACTCACCCCAATCCGACGAGCTTAGCACGGCTCGCTAGGCGGGCCCCTCACCTCTTCTTTCGTCGCACAGAGCCTGCACGGCTATAACTACGCTCACCCTGGTAGCTCCTGTAACCTTCCCTATCCCTTTTGGTTGTGAGTTACGACTAGGTTATGACAAACAACTCTAGTGGTGCTAACAACCCTCAATCCAATCCATGTCCACATGCAGCCATCTGTTGGTTGTCTGTGAACATGGATTTCCCAATTTACCGATAACAAAATGGCGCCCAACGCTTGTGCCTAGTAATGTATAAGGACCTAGAAGGGAAGTAAAATTCCCTCTCTAGACTACACGCACATCTCAGGAGACTTCACGTCCTACTTGTTTGCTTCGGCAGGATGTTCGGACCGATTTCCCGAAGTAGAAGAGCAAGTAGTTCACTATCACAGCCTTCACGGCTTATATGATTCTACTTTCCCTGGGCATAATCCTGAACGGATAGCCCTCACATTTTTTCATTATAGACCCTCCTGAACGGACTTCCTAGTAGTCATATGCACACTATGCTACTCAAATGGCCTTCACGGCTTGTCTGAATTTACAGTTTTAATATTTTTGGTTCTCCCTTTCCCTCGACGACTAGGTATCGACAATCCAATGGTTGAATCGGGGGCATTGGCCTAAAAAGCTGAAGCGCTACAAGGGAACTGTGTCCTATGGCTGGGATTAGCCACTGCAGATAACCCTGTAGCTAGCTTCAGTCTTTCTGAGCTCCCAATTGTTCCTGTATTCCTCTCCGTGGACTGGCGATCCTAGTCGATCGATTCCTATACCTCTAATCAAACTTGTCTGAAGGACGGCTGGCTCGAGAATTCAGAGGCATTCTGGAACAACAAGCTTCTGGCTTGATAGCCGTCGTTCTTGCCTAGATGACTCTGTCTTCTCATAGTAGTCAGCCGGAATTTGTACAAAGTTTGATTCCTGATTTTTTTCCCGCCCTTTAAACTTTTTTCACCATCTGCACCTGACGGAGAAGTGCGTCATCGGAGGTCGTGCGGTTTTGGAGGGGGATAATGGTTAGAGAGGAGGGCGACCACATATTTTATACCATTTTTTTTCTCTTTCTAACATAATAAGATAACAGTTTTTGCTTGTTGGTATCTAATAACTATTAATAGCTTTGTTTGCAGTTGTGATCAAGCCACAACAATTTTATTTTGATCATTTGGAGATACCAATTGATTTGCGCTTCCTTTTCTTGTTTATATATTCTTTAGTTGTAGATCCGTTTCCTTTTATAGTATCTAACGTTGGACAAGCAGGAACTTATTTACCAACATTTTTTTTTCTCTCATTTTATTGACGTTTATTCTGCTCTCATTTTATTGACATTTATTCTGCCTTGGCTCATTTTCAAGAGGGTTTAGCTTCATTTGGGAACTCTAGATAAGATAGAATGTTGCGTTCACCACCAGAACGAGTCGCAGGAGCAACCGCTCTACCACTTTGCTCAGTGTGCCAAAGTGGTAATTTCAGTCCCAGCACTTCTCCTGTCGTCACTCCTTGTGCGCATGTGTTACATCAAAAATGTCTGGCACAGTGGCTCCAGCGACAATCGAGCTGCCCAATATGTAAACGAGTTTGTTCGCTTGAGGAAAGCAGGACCTACAACCCTAGCAGCGGGGTGGTGCCACGCACCAATACAGAAGGCATGGTGACTAGGTCACAAGCCCGAAGGCCTCCTACGACACCTGTGGTCTCGCCCACTCCCCTGTTGAAGAGGACTGTTCCTGCTGCACCTTCCAGCTTGCGAACGCAGGAGTCAACCCCTGAACAAGTAAGCCAACCGCCATCCCCAAGCGTGCAGGCCTTATTAGCAGGATTGAGAGGAGAGCTGTCCGACCTTATAACGCGACAGATCAGTCAGCAGCTGCAGAGCCTCCAACTCCAGCAGCCTCCGGAAAACATTATACCATCTTATAACCCACAGTATCAGCAGCCTGAGGTTTCGGCTCCAACTTACCGACCTCCGGGCCAAAGACAAGGTCGTCTTCAGGGCGAGGGTGACTTCGCGCGACAGGGTAATCCGAGGTAAAGACGCCGTTCAGCTAGCCCCATGCGGCAATGGAAGCTAGCGTACGACGGAGACAACTCACGTCTGTCGGCTGTTGAAATTTTGCTTAGAGCCGAGGCCCGCAACACGCTAGACGGCGACTACAATTTGAGGCAGAAAACTTCGTGACTTTCCTGAGAGACAGGCCAGCGGAATTGTACTGGCTGTATCTGCGCTCGCAACCAGTACTCGGGTAGGACGACTTAAGGTTAGCTTTTCGCCGAGACTGGACACCACCCGAACCGGCCACTGACGCTCTTCAGCAAATGCTGGAACGACGACAACAACCAGGCGAACCCTTCTAACACTAAATTCAGGACTTACAATCGCTAAGACGAAGGCTTCCCTGGCCAATCCCAGAATACTATTTCCTGGACATTGTGAAAGATGTTATATTTTTTATTGTGGGACTCTCTAACACGCCCAGGTCAGCCAAAGTAGCAGGTCACCAATTACAAACACTTTATTGATTACTTTACTTATTACACTTTACTTGTCATATGATAAGTTGACTTTATACTGATTGCTTAGATTTAAATTATACGAAACTAATTTTTGCTAGTCCACTAATTACAGGAGTAAACTTATTGAACACTATTTCTTATTTAATGGTTACAATTATGCAACACTAATTTTTACTAGTCCAATAATTACAGGAGTAAACTTATTGAACACTATTTCTTATTTAATGGTTACAATTATGCAACACTAATTTTTTCCAGTACACTAATTACAGAAGTAACCTTATTGAACACTACTTCTTATTTAATGGTTACAATTATACGAATATTTAATTTCACGCCGCCAAACGACACACGTCTCGGACCGATTTACTCTTTTATTGCTTTTATCCAGATTCACTCGATTATTGAATCAAACCGATTGCACGACTTCTTATTACAAATAGAAATAGAACTCTTGAAAAGCGCGACTTAAATTTTTCGCTGTTATACCCCAGAGTCACCTCCGACGACGTTTTTAATCAGACTCCCTGTAATTTTCTTTAAGAAATACTTACAACTGATCTACATGAAGAAAAGCTTTCGTGCTTTTTCTTCGTTTTTTAGCTTTGCCCTTGATGTAGTTAGTTGTCATTGGACAAAGCCGCTGTAGATCGTTGTTTTTCGCGCTGATTAAGCACATTTCTTTCGCTTATCGTGTACTGGGCTACCGTGTGAAAGGAATTTCGACGGTAACCCGAGCGCGTTGTTTATCATGAGTTGGATTTGAGTATGCACACTATGCTACTCAAATGGCCTTCACGGCTTGTCTGAATTTACAATTTTAATATTTTTGGTTCTCCCTTTCCCTCGACGACTAGGTATCGTCAATCCAATGGTTGAATCGGGGGCATTGGCCTAAAAAGCTGAAGCGCTACAAGGGAACTGTGTCCTATGGCTGGGATTAGCCACTGCAGATAACCCTGTAGCTAGCTTCAGTCTTTCTGAGCTCCCAATTGTTCCTGTATTCCTCTCCGTGGACTGGCGATCCTAGTCGATCGATTCCCATACCTCTAATCAAACTTGTCTGAAGGACGACTGGCTCGAGAATTCAGAGGCATTCTGGAACAACAAGCTTCTGGCTTGATGATGATTGCAACTTTGTTGCAATGCACTCGGTGTAGGAAATCCGACCCATTGAATATTTATTGGTTTTTCATTTTTTAGGTGCTCCTGAGTTGGATTTGAATATGTTGCAACTTTGTTGCAACAAAATTTGATATTTGAAATCCAACTCATGAGACTTTTTACGATTTGTTTTTATAAATGTCAGATTGGATTCGTTAGAATTAGGCTTATCTTAAAATAAGCGAAACCAATCTGCAACAAAGACAACTTACTACCATCTACACGACCGCACATCTGAAAACACAACATCTACAATATGGCACAGCTACAATCCCTAGTGATGGCCGTAGAAGCAGCTCTTCGTGGAACAAGGTTAATGAGGCAGCAAAATAGTACTCGACGAGTCGAAGAGGTGAGTGTGGAACCTTACAGACCTTGGTCGACCGGCACATTCAACACCTTGGAAGAGATTGGCGATCGCTTCGAATAAGACAGTAAACGGAGGATTGCTCAGTACTGTCTAGAGAAGACTCATGTTGGAATTGCGGACAGGTTGGACGCTGGGACCGGCAATGTCCTTCACCCAACAAGGGAGTATATTGTTACGGCTCTGTGGAATGCGAGATGTATATATTAATAATTGTACAACTTTCAGTCGAAAAAACTCGCACCGAGGTGGGCACAACACCAGCAGCTCCCGCCGCAATCAGCCTCCGTCCAACCCGAACCGGCGAGCAATCGACCAACCATAGTCACTGAAACAAAAGAACTTACCTCCACCAATAGCCTTTCAATGATAGTAACAGAGACTCCAGCTCCAGGACGACAAACCTTAGTAATAAATAGAACAGCCACCCCAGAAAACCTAACGAGTTTCCACGTAAGCCTTATCATGTTCGGCTTCAGAAATATAAAGCTACCAGGGAGCGCATTTTCACAGAATCAATTGAAGGTATCACGACCATCCCCAATCATCACATAACTCCAAAGCCCAAACGGTCCACTAGAAGATTACGAGAATTCTGGCGACGAGTCAGAGCCAACAGACGACGACTTGTATCAGGCATAACATCCCTACCGCGGGATATTCGGCCATATGCCCGAGTCAAATTGCTAGGACAGGAAGTCAACGGGCTGGTAGATAGTGGAGCGAGCGTGAGTTGTTTGGGAGGACAAGCAGCTCGGAAGCTTATCCAAGATGGACAGGTGACATTTAAAAAATACGCAACATCCGTCAATACAGCTGATGGTACCTCTCAGCAGGAATGCGGTCACCTGGACACGGATATAGAGTTCCGTGACAACCGACATATCATCAGGTTATGTGTCGTACCTAGTTTGCCGCAGGATTTATATCTTGGAGTCGATTTCTGGAAAGCTTTCTGGCTGGCCCCAGATATCATCTGCTCACTCTCTCCTTTACCCGAATTGGAGGCACCCGTTGACCCCAACATCCACCATCTGTCAGACGATGAACAAACGTGACTCGAGCTAGTCAAAAGGTTATTTCTATCATACCCGAAGCAGGGCTCGGGGAAAACGCACGTGTTACAACACACCATCGACGCCGGAGGAGCAACTCCTGTTAAACAGCGACATTACCCGGTCTCGCCAGCCGTACAAGCCTTGATGGAAGCTGAACTTGAGCGTATGAAGAATCTCGGAGTAATTGAAGAAAGCCAGAGTCTGTGGAGCTCTCCAGTGGTACTGCTCAGGAAGCCCGGAAAGGTCCTGCTACAAGCCGATGAAGAAGGCATCAAGAGGCCCTTAGCCTACATGTCTCAAAAACTTAACTCCGCAACTGCAGCGTGACTGAGTTAGAATGTCTGGCCGCAGTAATAAGTGTAAAGAAATTTCGTGCGTATATAGAACTAATGCCTTTCAAGATAGTGACAGACCATGCGAGCTTGAGGTGGCTCATGAGTCAAAAGGACCTATCTGGTCGGTTGGCTCGCTGGAGTTTGAAGCTGCAGGCTTTCGATTTCGAGATCGAACACCGACGTGGCAGTCAGAAGGTTGTCCCCGATGCACTATCCAGGGTGTTCGAACCTATTATTTCGGAGATCGAAGTATCTCCACTCATAGACCTCGACTCTCCGGAGTTCGAATCGCCAAAATATCGTGATCTGAGGGAACACATTTTGCCTAATAAGTCCAAACTTCCCGATGTTATCATACTGGACAATTATGTGTACATCCATAAGCTGTCTCGGAGGATGAGGCCTGGAAGATGTGGTTTCCTGCGGAACTCGTCGAGCAGACAATGCGTCAAGCTCATGATCCACCTCTTACTGCGCACGGTGGCATCGGCAAAACCCTGGAACGAATTCGGCGATACTTTTACTGGCCTAAAATGACAACACAAATTAGAGCATATGTTAATAACTGTCAAATCTGCAAGGAGACCAAGGCTCCAAAGTCCGTGCTCCGTCCACTCATGGGACAGCAGCCAAAATCAGAACGCCCTTGACAAAGGATATACACAGATCTTCTTGGTCCATATCTCCGATCAAGAAGAGGAAACACTTCGATCCTCATTATATTGGATCATTTTTCCAAATTTCCTCTACTCAAGCCTCCGCGGAAGTCAAGCTCTATTCTTAAAGATAAATATTTAGAGGAAGAAGTATTCCACGTCTTCGGGGTGCCAGAAACTGACGTCACGGACAATGGCCCCCAGTTTAAATCCGTGGCTTTCAATCAATTGTTGAAACGTTATGGAATACAACATGTATATAACGTTCTATATTCCCCTCAGGCCAACGCATCAGAACGAGTCAATCGCTCTATTCTAGCCGGCATCCGCGCTTACTTGTCAGGTAACCATGACAGATGGGACGCACACCTGAGCGCTGTCGCAAGTTCCTTACGGAGCTCCACCCACAAGGCGACTGGGTATTCCCCATATCAAGTCTTATATGGCCAGAATATGGTGACGCATGCGTCAAGCTACGAGCTCCTGCGTAGACTTGGCACATGGGCAGAAACAGATACCCAAATAGATATGTCTGACAAAATAGTCCTCATTAGGGAGAGCGTTAAAGCTAACCTGGACCGTGCGTTTGACCCAGGGCGAACGAAACTATAACACGAGAGCTAGGCCCATTACTTTTCGGCCAGGCCAAGAAGTCTATCGGCGTAATTTTACGCTCAGTGACTTTCAGAAAGGCACGAACGCCAAACTAGCAAAAAAATTCATAAAAAGCAGAATACGAGCAAGATAGGGCAACAATTTATACGAATTAGAGGATTAACAAAGGCAACTAATCGGAATATACCACGCTAAGGATATCCATCCCTGAAGCGACAACCCTGCTAGGAGTGAGGGTGTGAGTCTGGAGTGTGTTCTCCCCTTCTAATGATGAAAAGTGTCTATGTAATGAAGCTTCCCTTGACAAAAAGAGAGGAAGTGTTGACTTGAGCTGAAGGAGGGAGGTACACATACACCAAGGTCCAGTCTGCACGGCAGGGCCCACGCCTCCAATTCCGGGTATTAATCTCAACTCCTTTAGTATTCTGGATTCCTCTTTTTCTATATACCCTTAAGAATACAATAACTACTGAGCTAAATTGTTTTGTTTTGTTTCAGCCTTCCGTATGTACACTGTAATAAGTGGGATGCCCAATCAACCACAAGTTTTTTTATGTAGTGAAGTATTGATAGCTAAGAAAACTAAAGTCATCGAGAGCAGGTGCAAGATAGACAAATATAGTAAATATCAGAACAGATAATCGAGCGAATTAAGCACAACGCATAGTCCTTGTCTTAACGAATATAGATGGAATTGTGGAGGTGATATTGGGGTGTGAAAATGCGGAAAAATTAAAGAAGAGTTCCTTCAAACTAGGCGACATGATAGGGCTAGGATCCTTTTACTTTTTCTCTCATTAATGTCCTCCTAGCTTCCAATTACTTATAATTATGATTTCTCTGTTAAGTTTTGTTATTATTTTGTTAGTTTTTATTTTTTCTACTATCATTAATTCCTTTACGACTTATTTTCCTAATATTTATTATATTTTTTTCATTGTTATAATTTTTTTCCAAACCTCCTTTATAACGTTTTTGAAAAAAAATAAATATATATTGAATTAAAAAAAAACAAATCCTTTCCCTTCATAAAGATGGCATCAACGACTAGGACACTTCCGTACACGACGTAGTACTGACTTCGCACGCTCAGCTAGTGGAACCTGAGACGCCTATTCTCAATCTGAGATGCTTATTCTCTTCTGTCAGCGCTTGGTTCTCATGAATCGGTTGTAATGTCAAAGAATTTTAAAACTATTATCCCCTATTATGAACTCCTAAAGCGTGACGTTACGCTACGAGACGATGGTGTGACGGTCCGGACGTAGTTGGTTCTCCCCCCCCCCTCACTTCTAAGGAAGAAACCGGAGAAGGAAGAACTCCAAGTACGACAGGCTTCATAAGAACTGCTCCGTCCAAATGCACGCCAATAAGACAAAGGCAAGCAACAACAAGTTCGAGCTAATCCTGAATTTCGCTGCAATGCATGCTTTGAACGTTGAACAAAGTGAGCCACCAATGGATTACACTATAAAACATATCAGCGACGACACTTAGAAATATCAGAAGTTACAACATCTAAGATGAAGTGTGAGGCCCACGACCACGCTACCTGTCAATGGCCAGATTACGATCAACTGATTGAATTTGGATTATGTTATGCTGAGAACTAAACAGAATCTTCAGAAAGGAAATAGTCATGAGTTTTAAAAGCGACATTTGACCGACTACATGAAATATCTTAAGGCGTTGTCAGATCGAGGACATACATTGCGTACTCTCAGGGTTTGGATTTAAGTAATAAACGAGCGCTCCCAGAAACAACTGGAACCAAAAAGAAAACATCACACGTCACCGAGGGCAACGACCAACATCAGTAGATTAAGTAGTTCAGTACTTCCCCTTGTTAACGTATCTTAACTATTAAATTACAATACAGTTGATAAGGTAACTATAAGTTAAGGGCAGATCACGCAGTCAAACGTCTATGAACTAATTTATATTAATCTAGTAACGTAAATAATAAATAGATGCACAAAATATTCATATTTATGAACGCAATAGCAGGTAACAGGAATATATGAACAAAATACTTTGGTAAAAAGACAATTAAACTTTTATGAAAGGTTACCTTAGACTGTAACTTACTGTTTAGAGGGTACTGTTGGAACCTAGTTAGTAGTGTCAATATCCCCATGGTTTCTAAAATAACGAACTTACGTCTACTCAGGGAATAGCATCATTCGGCGACAAAGGTAATTAGGTACACGGTATCGCATATTCCTACCCCATTATCTATCTTCAGTGATTCCACACGCAGCCATTGCATAACACATTTTAGCCTTGAACGACGCATGTACACCCCGTGCAACAAAAAGAGCCGCACGTGGTTTCCTTTTTCATATCTTCCCGGCTCAATTCGTGCTAAATAGTCTCCAAGATGTCCAAATTGCTTTTAACGGTTGTTGATGTGCAATAGCACTCTTCTGCTAAAAATATTCACTATGTACAGTTGCATACATGCATAGGGTTCGAGACGTTATTAAGGCAAAGGGCGGTACTACAAAGTACTAATTTTTTTTTTAAACTCAATTTTAAAACTTTTAGGTTTTGAAAATACATTTTTAAGTTTAATAAAAATAAAGAGATATTGTTGGCTTACTGTATTTTTAATTTTTCATGAAATAACATTGCATTAAAAATTTTAACAAACTGAAGCATTTTTTGATTTCGAACGAAAAACAAAATTTTTTTTTTGAAAACAAATTACATATTGCATAAAAGATACTTTTTAATTGGGTTATATGTGAATAATGTAAAATACAGCAAAATTACATAATAAATTGTTGTTATTTAACTTTAAACGTGCGGCTCTTTTTGTTGCACGGGGTATATATATATATATATATATATATATATATATATCATAATTAACAGTTATAATTGCGTAGCACTTGTCTCATCTCGATGAATTACTCTAAATTTACTAACTACATATGACGTAGTCCTGTTTGGTGGACATCGGTAAGGGCTGAACCACAACGCCTTGCGGTAATCACTTATAGTCCAATTATCAATTTATCTAAGCCCGGCTAACTCAATCGTGAGACACGATTCACTCAATCTCAGGACATGGGTCGAGCCACACGTTGGGCCTCTGACTAACTATAATAAAAGTTTTTTTATGTTTGGGCTCTCCTTCCTTTTCCCATATCCCGCTCAGCCTTTTCATCTTCCCTTCCCTTGAAATGTTATGGGAGTTACCGGAAGAAAATCTGCCCTGTTGTGTGAGCTTAACTTAGTCGTGAATTTCATTTTATAAAAAGAAGGAAAAAAACGAATAAGCTGGAACAAAAAGGTAAAGACGGAAGCACATCAGGAGTGCCGATAGGAACCGAGGTGGAGGAAAATAATAAAGAGAAAAAATAGGATGGTAAAAGGTTGACGCCATATGGTAAGCTTTGCTTTAGCGACACAAATTTCAGCATACCAGAAAGTGCGTTGAGTATGCATTAACTCCAAATCCCATTTTTATTTTCGCGACTTAGAACTACTCATCCAACATGGGTAGTGTTAATTCCAATAGCTGGAAAAATTACTAATCGACCACATGGAAGAAGACTTAGGCCAAATTTTCTGTCATTTAGGTGAGTGTAAGATAAGATTTCCTTTCACGAATGTCCCTTAACATACCATTGCGTCATTAAATTATCTCTGCAATAATTTTTGATATATATTTTACGGAGATAGTGTTCCATTTAATTCCAGGTGTTCAAGTTTTAATTCCGTCGGTATCTGGAAATTTTCAGCTGTGTAAAAAGTTTAACTGACAGTGGAATATCGGATCACCTAGATCTTGTACTAATTGAATGAAAAAAAAAATATTTTGTAGGAAATTGCTTAAGTTTCTCGCGGACGATCGGCAGTTTAAGTGTAATACTTTAGTTTTAAATAAATTTGATTGGCAGCTATAAGCCAACCCACATTAATATTTTCGTTTTCGGATCGGTTTGTAATTTGTAGGGGCTTAAAGACGGTCGCAGAAACTTAAAATTTCATACATATATATATAGAAGGGCATCTCGAGAGACATATTTTTCACAAGTGCACTTAGTCTAGCAAAGACATTAAAACTAATATATAAATAAACGTTTAGAAGTAAGCTCTTATATCCTGATGAAATCTATAAATAATATACTTACTTATTTTCGTTCATAATATTTGGAAAAAAATATATATAAAATTTGTGTGCATGACATAAGATATTTGGTATCATTAAGGAGCCTAATCAGTTGATCCTATAGATGGTTGAGCGCTTATATTTTTTTATAACCTAAATTACATTCTAATTACTATGTATGGTTAACGGGCAATTGAGTTATTGAATTTCATTTGACTAAGAATATTCTATTTACGATATATAAATGATAATGTTGTATTATAGCGGCCAAAATTTCTGCTATGCCGTTATAAGCCAAATAAAATAATTTCTTCCATCAACTTCGTCCGTTTTAGGTTGTTAAAAAGGTCACTTGTACCGTTTATCTACTTATGAAACCAATGTAACAAGTAACCATGTGCATTTCGTACTAAGCTCGTGAGGAAAACTTTTGCCGCAGTTTCAGTTATGTCAATTTAAGATAGTGAAGACACACTTTAAAGTCAATTTAAAAACAGGTATAATTCTACCATTTTTGGTTTTCTGGAATACGAAATAGAATGAGACAGAGGTTGCACTTTAGCATTCCCTCTAGAAGTGAATGGGATATAGAATAAATGAATTATTCATTGGTATTGGACTATCCTACACCAAGGAAAGGATAGTAGTCAAATTTCATACTAAATTTCATTAATTGGTAAATTATTGAAAACAGTTATTATTATTTGAATAGGTTTTGTTTGAGAAAACATGCTAAACAATATAACCACACATACTACGTCTATTGTTTGTACCGACACGGCCAAACATAGTAAAACTAATTTTATCTAGTTACAATGACAAAAGGCCCCTTTATCTCTCACCGGGTCATAATTAAGATGCATTAAGTAAATAAACCAAAATTATATGGTTGTAACCTTTTGTTGACAGGCCAAGGTTTTAAATAAGTGCGATAATTTTTTAATACTAATCTCATAACTTTCTTCCTTGTCAGTACAGTACTGGTCATGTGAATTGATTTAATCGAAAGTATCTATGCATAGAAAGGAATTTCAGTGGCCTTATAATTGGAAATATCGACGACTTTTGTTGAAATAATATACATCGGGATTATTATATGATTGCGAAATGGATTAACTTGATTACGACTTAGTAGAGGTCCGTGTAATAGTGAACAAGGTTCCACAAGGTTTTTTGTTGTTTATCCTTTTATGGGATCATTCGAGACTACATTTTTCCGCGCAGAAGTACATCACGTCCATTGTCACTATTTTGGTCATAATTAGAATTAAGATTCAGATCATTTCGAGGCAATTTACAGAGAACTTGCGTTATTTTTCACAAATCTACCAATTGTGAACTAGATCAACTATTAATCTGAACTCATATGTATCGAAGTTTGGTTTACCTCTGAAAAGACACAAATTTTAAAATGAAAATTAATTTAAATTAAACGTGGCACGTGAAGAAATTGCCATGAATTAGTTACTGAAAATAAATCAACCCCTTGCTACAAATGTATTTATGTAAAATGAAATTAAGTTAAACAGTATTCGTTGAGCAGTTCTTCCCATACCCTGGAAGTATTATGTTACTTGTATCCGTTTGATATGGAATTGTAACGGATGCATATCTCTTGTGGCGATAATTAGTAGTAGTGCACAGCATAATGTTATGTAATATGAGCCATTTTCCCTAATATTTCGCGCCATCTGTGTGCTGAAGTGGGAAGTCACTTTTACACACAATTTTTAAGTTACCTTGTACTTCTGTAGTTTTCGCCTCCTTAAGCTGTCACGAATGCTGGGCTTTTGGTAAGAAGAGGCATACATTCCGTGTCAGCTGCCTAAAGACGACAACTGCAACAGGCAAACGATGAATTCGAGAAGCCATCGGTCACATTCAAAGTCTCGAATACCACGAAGGTACAAAATAAGTTCTCAAAAAGCAGATCATTATCGAGGTCTTAATCACCATATGATCGCAAAAGTTAAAGAACGGCGAAAATCATAATCCCGTAGTACTTTATCTCTACGACGAAGACTTTTTGGAACAAGGGAACATCCTCAACAGAGTAGCTGTTTAGGAATATTTGGATTGAGCGTTTTTACAACTGAACACAAAAGTAAGGAGATTTTCTTCAAATTTGGGCCAATCGAACGTGTTCACGTTATTATTGCTGCCAAGAGTTGAAGATCTCGAGGTTTCTGCTTCGTAAACTTTGGGAGCTCCGAAGATGCCAAAGTTACAAAGGAACAGTGCTCAGGTATGGAAAAAGATGACAGACGAATTAGGGCTGACTATTCCATCACAGCGAGAGCTCATTCACATATCCCTGGAGTATAAGGTTTTTGTCTATTTACGTATTAATATATTTATGCATTTGAGTCAAATAAGCATGGTATAGTTAAGTTTTAAATTATTAGACCAAGTAGAGTATACAGGAGCAGTAACGAAAACACGCAGAAGTACAGTGCTTTATAAAGCTTATCTTAAGTGATCAATAACTCTACTAACCTCAAAACGGATATGGATACACTATTCGGTTTCATGTGATCTACTTCTGCCTAACTGAGTTTTAGTGGACAGTTTTTATTGCAAGCAAAAAGGTGATCTGAAAATGTGCAATTCCTGTAAGTCAGTCAGGCTATTATAAAAATTGCTATGTAAGCGATATTACAAGCACGGTGTAAATCTTTGTACAGATGTTATTTCGTTCTATTATTCCAAATTGTGTTTTATTTAGGAGATAAAATACTGTACAGAATCTTAGATATGCTCAGATAATGATTTCTGCAAAATCAGATACGATAAAGACAGTCAGTCAGTCACGGCTCCAAGTCTATGCCGAAATAATTCAAGCATAACTTTAATATTAGCCAAAACATCGAATTCGATTAGGATTTAAGCGTATGTTTAAAGTGTGTACTTCCCGGATTTTCATGCAAAACATCTTTCGCTACTTTAAAAGTTAAGTTTGTTTCAAGTGTTTAAATTACGTTATTTTCAAAACAAAAAGTCATATTTGTTACATTATTCAACCCGTGTCGGTCATTTTTTTTGTAAGCCTGAAAATTTGAAGTTATTTGATTCTTTGATTTATTAGCGATCCACTATATATGGATCTTGTTGCAAATTAATTTTCCATTCATGACCGTTTTCTTGTGAGACTTAAACTTTAACACTGTAAAGTATATCTAGATAGAATATAATTGATTTTAGAGCCTTTATTTTAGTGAATGTTATTATGTTTGTGCCCAAACATTAGTAAAGAATTGCAGCCCGACATCTAAAAGATGTTATTTAATTACAAAAGGATTAAAAGTCAATAATTAAAATTTTAAATCGGGTTTAGTGAATGCAGTAAGTACATATAATAATGAGATGTAATATTTCAATATCTAGAATCTTTTGAGAATTGTTTTATCATTTTATTTAAGACTGAATACGATTCATATATAACATGACAGCCGTATAAATTTCCATGAAATATTAACGTACAAGATCTTAATATCTCGATAATAAATCGAACCTTAATTTTTTTATTAGTCAAAATATATTTAAGTTTCGCAACATAAATAATATTTAATATTTCGTTTATAAATACTATTTAATTAAGAATTCAAGTAGCGTAAGAGTTGATTGTGTAGATTAGTAATAGATTGCTGAGTCAACCTATTTAAGTATGGTTTATTTTAATGATTTTTTTTTAATTAAATATGTTATAAATAACTTCTTTTAGTTTCAGGAATTCCCTAACGCTTCTTCCCATTCTTGCTTTTCTCATCCCTTCTCCCTCTATCCCAATGTTTTTGATTTAATTTTTTTGGAGATTTTTTTGTTTCAGCATTTCTTATAGGTTGGCCTACACCCTAGCTAGGTGTAGGAATAGTGGTGGGTTATGGGGGTTTGTTTCTTGCTTTTGCGAATTTCAAGATGGTACAGTGCGGCTAAGGGTAACAGGTGACACCAGACCTGTTGCTCTTCTTTCTGTTTTTCTGTTTCGCGTTTTTTTATTAATTCGTGTCAGACCTGAGAGAAGGACTCCACAACCTTCTTTCGCCACAGGCACGCGGAATTCTGTTTGTGGATGTGTGATGATGTTCAAGAACTCACACCCCATACCGGCGAGCTAGGACGTGCTGCCAGCTAGAACGTGCCACTTGAACATCTTGCAGCAACTTCACGTTGCTCTTCCGCACACACATACATTACAAATATGGCGCCCAACGCGAAGCATGTCTTCCCTAGGGAAGATACTCCAGCATCTTCTGGAGGCTTTGCGCCTCTGAAGAGATGGCTTGTCAGCTTAGGCTGATCTGCTAGTTCTTCTCGGACTTACTCGATGTTTGGCCTGAACGGCAGTCATCTCGACTTAAATTTTTTTTGTAAAGCACCTTCGAAGTCTAGTGCCTCTGTTCTGACATGTCTAAGAGTGTCCATAGGCATGACAGTTTTTAGAAATAGGGACACATGTTAGCAAACTCTGCCCTGTCCTCGGCATGGGAGTACTGATGCTCGGGATTAGTGCCTGTGTCTTTAGCGATGTCCGATGTTGCTCCTGACATGCCTAATCTCTGGGATCAGTAGTGTCTCATGCCGCAGGGAGCTGGTGAGTCTGACGAACACCTGACTTAGGCGGTAGTTTTCAAAATGTTTCTTTTTGGTGAATACTTTTAGTTCTCTTTCATTATTAAAACCTCCTTACATTTTCTGCATTTCTAAAGTTCCTTTTTATTTATTTTTTTTTCTCTTTTTGTGTTTGTCTATCTCCTTCCTCCTACTTTTTCTATCATATCCCATCCCTAGCAAGATAGGAGAAAGAGCTACATTGGGGGATACTTAAATTATTTTGGTTGATTTTGTTGGTTTTCTTTCAAAAATAATTTCGTTTTTTTATTTCGGATGACTTGACATGTTTTTGAATTTAGATTTTTTTTTAAACTCATTTTTTTTTATCCTGGCTTCATTAAGTTTTATGCAGTTTTTCTTATGTTTTTTTTTTATTTTGTTCTTATGCCAATTTTTTTTTATTTTTTTTTATTTATCATATCTCTGATTTTTTTTGTCCTTTTATTTCTTTCTTTGAGTTCCTTTTTGCTGGCTTTAAACTAGAGTTTGAGTTGCGACTTCTTTGATTGGATCTCCCGCATCTTTGGCTGAGACCTTCTGTCTCATAAGTTTATTATCAATTACACATACTCGGCTACGTTGCCTAAAGCACTATTGCCTAAAGCAAAAGAAAATTTTTTTTTTATAATGTTTCGTTCACCCGTGGTAAAGCCCGCTGAACCGGACTGTAGTGGTGCAAGGCCGAAACAGACAACAACTCCCTCCTCTCCTCCGGTTACTAGAAGCAAGAAGCTGAAGAATCTTAACCAAACTTTTGCACAGGAGAGACTGTCAAACGACTTTGTCACTGGTGTTGTACAGGCGTCAAGGCCCGATTTCTCAAAACCTCCACCAGTGCATAAGGTTAGTAGGATTCCCAGCGAGTCGGGAAGAAAAGCACCTAGCCTGAATTACCATCCGGCACAGCCTGTCTTTAAGTCAAGCCAGTCATTAGACGGGGCTTGGGCGTTTCCTCCTCCGGAACAGGCCCGACAGCTCGAAGACTTACATCAGCTTCAGCTTTCCCCTCGCCAAGCTCGAGCTCTAAGCAATTCGGAGACAGTTGTGATCACGGCCGATCAGCTGTCCATTCAGATGGAAAATTATAAAAAGGAAATGTTGGGTCTGCTAAGGACAAACCTGGCCCAATTCATTTTGGAGAGGTCAGGTACTGTCAGTATTCCGGTCAGTGCTGTTAACGCGTACCCAGCCCCTTCCAGGAGTACAGTACAGCCCCCGGCTATCGAGAATGACCCTCCTCAACCAGACCAAGCTAGACAGAGGCCCGGTCCTAGAGCTGTTGCTTGTCAGCCTAGACGTCCCTCCATCATGGCGTCTTGGGGGATTCAGTTCTCTGGGCGTAGCCCGGCCTTTACTGTTGAAGACTTTTTATTTCCGAAGACGAGCTTTGTTGTAATATACATTGTCTATTAAAGGACGAAGCCGAACTATGGTTCTGAAACCATTTCTGTCTTGCCTCTCCGGACTTTGGCTGGGAATTATTCGGAGCTCGCATCAAGCAAGAGTTCGGTTCTGCCGAAAGAGACTTGGAACAGCTACCTCCGCAAAGCTCGGTCGATTGTGGGACACATGAGGACGCCACCACCGATAGTCGATCTAGTCCAGATTGTCAGGGACAATCTGCATCCCCGTATTGCTCAGCAATTCTCGACGGCTACAGTAAGATCCAAAGATGCAAAGAAGCGAATTACATAGACGCTCAACCAGATCGGACGTACACGAACTTAATTTTGACATAGGAGGCTGAGAATCCTTCTGGCTGGAATGGAAGAAGTGAGGCGCAACCTTGAAGCTGCCGGTCGCATGACTTGCTGGAACTGCGGCGTAGTGGGACACTCGTTCCATTCCTGCCCCAGTGAGACCAGGAGATTTTCTGCTACACCTGTAGACAGCCTAGAGTAGTGTCACCTAAGTGCTCCAGCTGTAACCGGGAAAACGCCAGGGCGAGTGGTCGATACAGGGGACCCCACTCGCCGAAGATCATAAGCAAGGCGACATCGACGACCCCCTGATTACCTCTATTTTGTCTAAAGAAACACAGATTGATCCAACGCATAGAGAATGCGGTACCCAGACAGATCCCTTTTGCCTCATGCGAGGAATGTCCTTGCATGAGAGGCAACTTAATTATGACCTCGTAAGAGCTCTAATTTTTGCTGAGGAAGTGAGGCTTCCTCTCAACCGGAAAAGAAGTAGATGGAAGAAATTTAGAGAGAGAAAACGCGCATTAAAGAAGACTCGACAGACTTTAGTCTCAACGTTCATCACCAATCGATGATGGTCGTCCATATGTAAAAGTCGAAATAGGCAATGAATCCATCTTAGGTTTGCTCGATAGCGGTGCAAGCGTGAGTTGCTTGGGACAAGGATCCCTAGAGTTTGTCCAGCGCTCAGGCTTAAAACTCTCCGCTTTGCAGCCTCAGTTCGTACCGCCGACGGTACTAGCCAGTCCGTCCCCGGCACAATAAGAACTGCAGTAACCTTTCGAGGACAAACTGAAATCCTCACCTTTTTTATAGTTCCTGGCCTAAACCAACAATTATATTTAGGTGTAGACTTCTGGCGAGCCTTTCAACTCGCACCAAACATCATCTCCTCTCTCGAAGAACAGCCTTCGTCTTCGGTTGAGACAAACTTTCACTCCTTGAATAACTCAGACAGAACAAAACTAGACACAGTGATTGCTAAATTCCCTTCGTTTACAGCTCTACCCCACATCGACGGATTGCTTGGTCGACTGCAGGATACGCACTTCATTTCGTCCATCGATTTGAAGGAGGCGTTTTGGCAAATCCTTTTGGAGAAGCAGTCAAGGGAGAAGACAGCGTTTACAGTGCCCGGCAGGCCAAACTGACCGTCAATGTTGAGAAAAGTCGCATTTGCTCAAGCAGGTCCGCTACTTGGGTTTCATGATTGGAGATGGAACTCTGAAAACAGACCCCGAGAAAGTAGCACCGGTGGCGGATTTCCCCATACCCCGCTCTGCTAAACGAATCCGTAGATTTCTCGGAATGACAGGTTGGTATCAGAGGTTCATCCTAAATTATGCTACTCTGGCAGCTCCGATTACTGACTGTTTAAGAAAGTGCAAAAGTTTTGTTTGGATTGAAGAGGCACAACAAGCTTTCGAAGACCTCAAACAAGCTATGTGCAGCGCACCGATTCTGACAACACCTGACTTCTCCAAAAAGTTTTATATGCAATGCGATGCTAGTACCTCTGGTGTAGGCAGTGTACTTTTTCAAGTTGATGAGTCAGGCGCTGAAAGACCTATTGCTTACATGTCGAAAAAGCTCAATCCAGCACAACGCAATTACAGCATTAGAATGCTATGCGACTGTGCTAAGCGTGAAGAAATTTAGAGCTTATGTAGAAGGACATCCATTTACCATCATTACTGATCATCCTAGTCTGAAGTGGCTGATGAGTCACTCGGATCTCTCCGGACGATTGGCTTGATGGAGTTTAAAGCTGCAGGCTTTTGACTTCCAGATCGAGCATCATAAGGGTCCCTGACACTTTGTCTCGAGCACACACTGAAACGGCAGAGGAATCCATGGAAGAGTATGAGCAGTTGAAATCGGCTGTGCAAAACCCAACACAACTCGTGTCTCGGACGGGTACGTTTACAAGAGGACCCAACCCCGAGGCGGTGACTCGATACAGGAGGACTTAGCCTGGAAGCTTTGGGTTCCATCGGGTCTGGTGGAAGGTTTGATCCGTGAGGCTCATGAGTCACCTCAGTCAGCGCATGGAGGCTTTCACAAAACCTTAGCTAGACTCCGCAAAAAATACTACTGGCCCTGCATGGTAACACATGTACGTGCATACGTAACAAGCTATCAAGTATGCAAAGAGATAAAAGCGCCTAACACCATTCTATGACCACCCATGGGCAAGCCTATGGAAGCTCAGCGTCCATTTCAATTTCTATATATTGACTTCCTCGGACCATATCCCCGCACTAAACGTGGCAACACAGTTATATTTGTCATATTAGACGGCTTTACTAAGTTCGTCCTAATTAAATCTATGCGAGCAGAACGAGCAGGCTTAGTATGTCGCTTCCTCGAGGAAGATATCTTCTCTGTCTTTGGGGGACCTGAAAACATCTTCTCCGACAATGGCAGGCATTTTGTCTCTACCATCTTTCAGAAACTGCTGAGCGACTATGTCATTAAACATGTCAAGACCGCTAAATACTCTCCGCAGCCTAATGCTTCGGAACGCGTGAACAGGTCCATTCTGTCAGCCATCCGTGCATATCTGCAAGATGACCATAGTTCATGCGATTTACACCTTCCCGCCATTGGGAGTACCTTGCGCATCTCAGTACATCAATCCATCGGCACATACCCATACTATGCTCTCTTCGGCCACCATATGGTACAGCATGGCACAGCATATCCAGTCTTGCGACAACTAACAAGCTGAAATCTGGGGAATTCTCAGTCCTGCCCAGGGCAGCCCGTCTCCAGTTGATTCGCTCACGCATTTATGAACACCTCCAAAACGCGTACGAAAAGCACGAAAAGGCCTACAATACTCGCTGTCGTGACGTCACATACACTCCCGGTCAGGAAGTGTACTGTAGGGTCTTTATTCAGAGCGACATGCAGAAAGGCATCAGTGCGAAGTTGGCAAATAAGTACAACAAAGCCGGAACCGTTAAGTGTGTTGGGCAAAGCTTATACCAGCTGCAAGACCAGCAAGGCAAGTCCATTGGAACCTTTCACGCCAAAGACATCAGGCAGTGAAAGTCATCCAATAGTAGACAGTCCAATTTCATTAGTCCGACCGTCCATACTTAATTCGTCCGAAAATTTTTTTTTAGTCCATCCGTCCGCGTCCTAGACAGAAATGTATGGCTCAGTCGGTAGAGCATGGGACTTACTCTCAGGATCGTAGTCGTGCCACACGTTGTTTTAGTCAAGCAGTGAAAAAGATCTGAACTCTCCAGCTTCTCATTAGAGCTTGGAGGGGAAAGATCTGACTATCGGTTTGAGGTGTGAGTGACCGGCTATCCTTTTTCCTCTCATTAGGTAATGATGTGGTACCGGTAACTGACACGGCAGCGTGCCAGCGCCAGATCCTGGGATGATCTTGTGCCTCCATTGAACGCGAGTAGATCCTGTTTCACTTTCTTCAGCTCCTCTCTCAGCGGATTGCTAGATCTACAGGCCTGGCGAGAGAGAGATGTGTTGTAATGTGAGCCATTTTCCCTAATATTTCGCGCCATCTGTGTGCTGAAGTGGTGTTATGGTCGCTGTAATTCTTGCACAAGCAAACTAGTTGTTCATCTCATAATTAGATGTCTTGTCTTGGTTGACTTGTACAAAATAACCTAGTTGATCACCTTACAACTAGATGACTTTAACCATGAAAATAGTTCCCCCAATCCCGCTCAGAGAAAAGAACAATTTTCTAAAATATGCCTAAAAGCGCATTTTTATCATGCACTAAAATTCAATGTAACGGCACGCATTCTGTTCAACACCGTTTTGCCAGCAAATACATTCAAAATTATCTGACGAAAACCAGTTCTGTCAAGAACATCTGGTTTCGAACAGCTGAATGATACAGGAATAGCGGCGAGAGTGCGATGCTATGTATGGGCAACTGGGAGAAAAGGAAGAACGAATGAGTTTTGGAATGAGGCAGTCGATGCAGAATAAGAAAAGTGCTGGTTTTGAGTGAAGAAAAGGTGGAAATGAAGTGAAAATTGTAAGGAATTGCTACGTGTGAGGCAGAGTCGAAGATCCAAATAAAACATATCTGGAAAATAAGGAAAGTGCTGAGTCTTGGCAGAGACCGTATTGCGCAAATCTATTAAAAATGGCATAGAAGGTAGCCTGATCATCATTACATACTAAAATGAGATTAAAGGTAATAAAGACTGTTACTAATTTCATATTGGACAGACGGCGGCAATCAGGCAAGGTTAAATGTGATACGTTAAGTTGTAATATGGATTGCAGATCAGATATTGGCAAGAATTTTATTTTTTTATTTTAAGCTAACTTTCGTCGTTTCTTTTTTACTATATAAGTCGTCAATTTCCAGTCGAACTTAGCGACAAACATAACTATAAGAGAACGCCAGTACCAAAGACGTTATCGAAGACTCAAAATCAACGAACTTGAAAGATTATCCTGCTGTGGGGATAAATGGTGATCGAAATTAAGAATTAATAACTCTAACGAAGAATTAATAGTGTCCATGAACTTTTGGGTTATTTTAAGCGTATACGGTGAGCCTATGCAACATTAAAACAGTGAGCCTAGACGACGTTCAAATAATTAATTTAAAGACAATATTTCCTAGAGCCTAGACAACGTTAAAAATAATTAATTTAAAGACAATATTTCCCTTGATGAATAATGCAAAGTTAGGACAATGAAGTAATATCTAACTCGATCGAAATTAAGAATTAATAACTGTAACGAAGATATCCTAGTGTCCATGAAATTTTTGGGTTATTTTAAGCGTATACATTGAGCATATACAACAATAAAATATTGAGCCTAGACAACGTTAAAATGATTAGTTCAACGACAATGAAATTTTTGGGTTGGTTATTTTAATCGTATACAGTGAGCATATACAACAATAAAATATTGAGCCTAGACAACGTTAAAATGATTAGTTTAACGACAATATTTTCCTTGATGAGTAATTGGAAGATAGATGCACTAGTCCCATAAGTTTAAGAACAAGTAAGAAGGGGCACGCATAGAAGCATAACTATCTGAACGTAATCGAGGAACTAAGAACAAGAAAGGAAATATAAGTGTTAACAAAGAAGTTCAAACCTAATTAGATCTAGATCTTTAAGCTTGCTTTATTTAAAATGATATCTGCTGTATTCTCTATACGCTAAATGTACATTTCCCATTAAGTATTTAGGTTTACTGTAACTGTTGAATTTTTGACTATTCAGAATATATAGGTGATTTTGATCATAATGATTCTCAGGAAGGTACCTCTAGGTAAGGAAGGGGGGGGGGGGGGGGGGGGGGGGTGGGGTTATTTTTTTTGAATAATTTCCCACTACTGTCGGAAGAGTGCGCACTTTCTCCACAGCGTTGGTTTTTGTTTTTTAACTTCCCACATATAGGAAGTTATTGTAATGGGCCCGATTTTCAAAATTTTTAGTTTAAATTTTTTTTTACATTTCAAAGTCACCATAGTGTTTACGCATGTTTTTGAACACATGTATGTGTGTGTGTGTATGTGTGTGTGTGTGTGTGTGTGTGTGTGTGTGTGTGTGTGTGTGTGTGTGTGTGTGTGTGTGTGTGTGTGTGTGTGTGTGTGTGTGTACGTAAAAAGTCGGATAGTAACAATTTATTATGAACAGAAATTGTTTATAATGATGAAAAATTGTTTATAACAATAAATGATTGTTTATAACAATAATAAATTTATAATTATAAAAAATGGTTATACCTGGTTGAAAATTGATTATGAAAATTGGAAATTGAATACAAAATTGCAGATTGTTCATAGCAATTGAAAATTCTTATAAACAATTGAAATTGTTGTTACCACAAAAAATTTCTTTTATGAATAAACTTTGTTTATATCAATTAAAAATGGTCTATAACAATTAAGAATTGTTTATATCAATTATAAATTGTTTATAACCATTCAAAATTATTAATAACAATTGAATTCCAAACAAAGTGCATTTATTTGGTTTTCATTAAAAAATAGTGCTATAACGGAATAATTTTTAGAAAAAAATTTTTGCACCTAATTACAACGAAATTATCATGATAAATTAAATTCATTAATTTATTTATTTATAAATTTAAAATATCAATTTTTTAAGTATTTTTAAATGAGATACAAGTGGGCGAAAGTTTTTTTTTGAAAAAGATTCATCTGATCTAATTGGTTCTGATACAACTCGATACTTAAAAAAAAATCTAGAACTTTTATAGTTTTTTGTAACATTAAAAAAATGTTTAAAAAAAACCATAAATAGTTGATATTAATGATAAATAAAAACGATAAATCGAATAGTATGAATTTTATTGAGTTTTCACTTACTCGTAATATAATTGAATATTGTTAATAACAACTGAAAATTGTTATTAACTGGGAAGTTGTTCGTGTGGACCTCAAGGGTCGCACCAATGATGCGACACCCAGAATCTGGACCTACCCCACTAGTTTTTCTTATCCTTTTGCGTTCACATTTAATTTGGCATGAATGATAGTCATAGAAACCTCCAACTCTGCTTTAATGATGCTTTGAATTGTTTGTATATATGCTTCATAAGTGAACTGTATCTCTGTATTATTATTAATCTCTATTAGAATTCATCAGAGCCTCATTGCAGAGAGGTAGTTAGTTGGTCGTGTGCCCTCCGACGGAGGGGGTAACTCTGTCTTTAAAAAAAAACAAGGATTTTAATAAAACCAAACTGTCTGTATGAGCCTTAACTAGTCCTTTTTTTATTTCTCTCTCTCTCCTCGTCGTCCTTCCTCTAGGGCGGCCAACGCTACGTCGGTGGGTGGGGCCTCGGGATGAGGTAAGTGGCCCTCTTTAAAAGGGCATCTAGATGACGTCGGCCCCCTAGGTGCAAGGGTGGTTCTGGGCAAGGGCCAAGCGAGGTTCGTCGCAACACCAGACTCCCCCCCAATGATCTCCGGTAAATCTAGCAACGCCTGCCGCATTCCTTCCTCTTTTTCTTTTTTTTGGTTTATTTCCTTTTATTTCGGTTCATCACACCTTCTCCCATCCTTAAGCATGATTTCGGTTCTTTTGTTGCGCGACCGCGTGTGGAGATGGCATCTCCTTTGAACCCCCCCTCTTTATCGCAAAGCTAGCGATTCCAGCATGCCATCCTCCATCTCTGCCCAAGCCTCTGCTGACAGATGAGTGTCCAGCGGAGGCCGTGATCCTGGCTGACATCAGTTGATTTACGGTTGATTTCATCCGGAGTCACCGCCTGCCTTGGGCAATCATCCAGCAGCAGTGTCGGTCCTTGCCAGCAACAACAGATGGCGCCCAACGTGCTGGCCTTAAGGGTTCCGAGTGCTCGCAGGCTCGTAGCTGATTAGCAGCTAGAGCACTGAACTCGGAACCTGAGCTTACGCGAGATAAGTTTTCGGGGTGGTCAAGGTCCTCTGGAACAGCAGCTTAAGGCTGGTACGTAGCCTACTGTCTGCCTGAGGACCTAGCCATCCCAACTCCGTCGGCAGAGACTTTCCAGGAATAGCAGACTTATAGCAGGCGATCGCCAGCTGTCTGCCTTGGACAGGCTCTGTCTGACACTCTTAGGGTTTCCTTCCCTTTCCCTCCCTGTTCTTAAAATTTTTTGATAATTTTTTTTCTTCTTTCAAAAGTCTTTTTTTTATTCCAATATTCAATTTTATCTGATCCTTTTTTTTTCCTTTTCAATCAGGAGGCACGACTGCATCGCCTGATGGATGGAATGCACCACGTCTCCGAAGAAGGTCGATGGCTGGCTTTTTCTAGCCAACCAGCTGACTCGGAGACCTGATGTCTTTCGTTCATTGTGTAATGACAGGTGTCCTCATCCTGGTTCCCCGGTAGGCGGTTGTCAGGCGAGAGGACCACTCAGTGGGGTGGCCGTCTACAGGTTAAGAGAGGAAGCGACGGAGAGAGAGAGAGAGAATATTTTGAAAATTTTGTATTTGACTTGCTATATTTCTCTGAGCTTGTGAGAATTTATTTTGTATTTGGTTTGCTATATTTCTCTGAGCTTGGGAGAACTTTATGATTTGACTTTCTATATTTCTCTGAGCTAGTGAGAATTTATTTTGTATTTGACTTTTCAGGATAATTCTAGATTTAGGTTGCTCTGACCAAAATAATTTTTCATCAGATCACAACCTTGATCTTTCCGTCGAGTACGGCGGTGAAAGTTTAAATTTTTTTTGAACATAACTTGGATTACTTCTTTCAGAACTTAACTTCGTAACCTTTCAGAACATTACTAGGAATTTTTTTTAATTAAAACTTTGTAATTTTGGGTTGAAACGTCTCTCTTCACTTCAACGGTATATTGTTTTTTAAAGAATCCGGAAGAAACCAGTATCATGTATATGGCACGGACCCCGCAACCGCGCATTCCTGCAGCAGATCCCTGGGTAAATGCTGTTTTATTTAGGAGATAAAATACTGTACAGAATCTTAGATATGCTCAGATAATGATTTCTGCAAGATCAGATACGATAAAGACAGTCATTCAGTCACGGCTCCAAGTCTATGCCGAAATAATTCAAGCATAACTTTAATATTAGCCAAAACATCGAATTCGATTAGGATTTAAGCGTATGTTTAAAGTGTGTACTTCCCGGATTTTCTTGCAAAACATCTTTCGCTACTTTAAAAGTTAAGTTTGTTTCCAGTGTTTAAATTACGTTATTTTCAAAACAAAAAGTTATATTTGTTACATTATTCAACCCGTGTCGGTCATTTTTTTTGTAAGCCTGAAAATTTGAAGTTATTTGATTCTTTGATTTATTAGCGATCCACTATATATGGATCTTGTTGCAAATTAATTTTCCATTCATGACCGTTTTCTTGTGAGACTTAAACTTTAACACTGTAAAGTACATCTAGATAGAATATAATTGATTTTAGAGCCTTTATCTTAGTGAATGTTTTTATGTTTGTGCACAAACATTAGTAAAGAATTGCAGCCCGACATCTAAAAGATGTAATTTAGTTACAATAGGATAAAAAGTCAATAATTAAAATTTTAAATCGGGTTTAGTGAATGGCGTAAGTGACTACATATAATAACGAGATGTAATATTTCAATATCTAGAATCTTTTGAGAATTGTTTTATCATTTTATTTAAGACTGAATACGATTCATATATAATATGACAGCCGTATAAATATCCATGAAATATTAACGTACAAGATCTTAATATCTCGATAATAAATCGAACCTTAATTTTTTTATTAGTCGAAATATATTTAAGTTTCGCAACATAAATAATATTTAATATTTCGTTTATAAATACTATTTAATTAAGAATTCAAGTAGCGTAAGAGTTGATTGTGTAGATTAGTAATAGATTGCTGAGTCAACCTATTTAAGTATGGTTTATTTTAATGATTTTTTTTTAATTAAATATGTTATAAATAACTTCTTTTAGTTTCAGGAATTCCCTAACGCTTCTTCCCCTTCTTGCTTTTCTCATCCCTTCTCCCTCTATCCCAATGTTTTTGAATGAATTTTTTTGGTGACTTTTTTGTTTTAGCATTTCTTATAGGTTCGGCCTACACCCTAGCCAGGTTTAGTTTAGTTTATTCTACAGATTCATCCAAAAAATTACTACAGGAAATGATATAATGAATATAATGAAATCTTACATACTAAACTACGAACTAGAGGCCGAGAACAAATCAGCAGGCACGGTTGACACCATCCACAACCCAACATCATCCAAGACACTGTCTAAGTATGCCCTTCAGTTGCAGCCTAGATAGATTAAAATCGAAATTGGTGAAGTGTTGGTTGAAGAGGCGAGACATCGACGTGATGGGCTCGTGCATCCCGTACAGAGTTCGATGGCTAGAGACGTGCAGGAAGGTGCGGTTCCTCAGAGTGCGTTGCGAGATAGAGACATTCACGGCAGCCAGTAAATCGGATGAATTTATTGTTCCCTGCAATAAATCGAACAAAAATAGTAATTTTGCGATGTAACGCCTCTTTTCAAGGGAGTCAAGAGAAATCAGCCCCAAACGATCAGTATAGGAGGGAAGTGACCAAGGATTAATCCAGGGAAGTCCACGGAGAGCGAACCTGAGGAATCTGCGCTGTACTGCCTCGACGCGGTCGACGTGAACGGCGAAATAGGGAGCCCACACAAGGCTGGCATACTCCGAAAGCGGTCTGACGAAGGTGCAATAAAGAAGCTTAGTTAAGTAGGGATCAGTGTAGGAATAGTGGTGGGTTAGTACCTGAACCATCGCATATGGGGGTTTGTTTCTTGTTTTTGCGAATTTCAAGATGGTTCAGTGCGGCTAAGGGTAACAGGTGACACCAGACTTGTTGCCCTTCCTTATGTTTTTCTGTTTCTCGTTTTTTTATTAATTCGTGGCAGACCTGAGAGAAGGACTCCACGCGGAATTCGGTTTGTGGATGTGTGATGATGTTCAAGAACTCACACCCCATACCGGCGAGCTAGGACGTGCTGCCAGCTAGCGCGTGCCACTTGAACATCTTACGGCAACTTCACGTTGCTCTTCCGCACACACATACATTACAGTTACGTATCGCAATCATATGTATGAATTGACAGATTTGAACTATTAGGAAATAAGAAGTCATAGGATGGGGAGGGTTAGCCCAATAAGCCTCATACCAGCTGGAGGCTGAGGTTGCTTCTCGTCAGCACAATAATAGCGGTTTTCTTTTATGCCTTTTTTTTATCCCCTTAGTATCTTTGTGCGTTCCTTTTTTTTGTCTTCAGTCTATTAGGACTTAAGAGTGCCCGCAAAAATTGTTCGGGTGAGTGTACCGCGGAGTGTGAGACAATAACTCACCCCAATCCGACGAGATTAGCACGGCTCGATAGGCGGGCCCCTCACCTCTTCGGTCATTGGACAGATCCTGCACGGCTATAACTGCGCTCACCCTGGTAGCTCCTGTAACCTTCCCTATCCCTTTCGGTAGTGAGTTACGGCTAGGTTATGACAAACAACTTTAGTGGTGCTCACAACCCTCAATCAAATCCATGTCCACATGCAGCCATCTGTTGGTTGCCTGTGAACATTGATTTCTTAATTTACCGATAACAAATGCTAGTTGATAATTTTCAGCGATAAGTGGAAAAATTAACGAAAATATTAGCTGAAAACAAGTAGTTTCTGTTTGCAAAATCAAGATACAGATTTGCTTATGTACGAAATTGCAAATGTCAGAGCAACTTACCTTATATTCACAGACGGTTCGAGAAAACATTTCCTATGGAGGCTTACTCTTAAATTGATTTAAGTTTATTAAAAAAATTATAATATTTTGCATTACAGATGATATTGTAACGTAAATGGGACTCTTCGGGCTCGACGGATTAATTAAGACACTTATTTACAGTTACAAATGTTCACAATTTTATTAGTCTTCACTTAATTAGTTCTCTTCACAATATAGCAACGTTTCACTTTTCTAACTATCAGTTATCACTTCGCGGGTTAAAATACACTACTAATAACTATTCGCATTATCACATTTAAACACTTCGCAGTCTAAATTACGACTACAACTACCTGGGCTACTGCTCAGCCCTATTTATACTGCTTAGCTTAAGGGGGTCCTCTACTCTCGAAGCCTGAAATTGAGCGGTTTTTTGGGGAATGAATTGCGAAGGATCTACTGAATACATTTAAAATATTTTTTTTTTATTTCGAAGATACATGTTTTGACTTTTCAATTTTACTTTTCAAGATGAAAAAAAATAACTCTCGCGACCTTGAAACGTCATTGATGACATTGATGTTGAAACTGCATGGGTCCCGCTTAAGCAAAGTTGTGGCCAATTGGGTAATCTGTAATCTGAAAATTGATATTCTTTATAATCATAGTTACGTTGGCTGTTTTCCCGAGACAGATTTTTTTTATTTTGCAATTTGTAAAAGTTATGCAACAATTTGTAAAAATTTCCAATTTTAACGTAATTTTTTGACCTATTAGAGGCTATAAAAATGGAATAAAATAAAATTTTGCAAATCATACTCGGGAAAACATAGCGGTATGTTTTCTGAACTATTGAAAAAAAAATTATTGAAATCGGACCAATACTTTTATGAGAAGTCTTACTCGGCAGTTAGAAAAACACTACTTTCGGGAAAACGCGTTTATTGATAAATTACGGTGTATAACTTGAGTGTAGTAACTTACGAGTTAATCTGCTATACCGGGGCCGTAGAGTTCTCCTTCCTCATCACGTTGATGTTCTTGGTTGTCCACATTTTTCTCAAGAACGGACCGGTAAATTCTTTAGACAATGATTTTAAACTGGACAAGCGCCGTCGTGGCGCGCCGCGCTTAGTTTCTCGGAAACGGCCGGAGACGGGTACCTTTCTATTCCCAGAAACATGCAACGGAATGCGATTTTCACGAAATCTTTTCTGTGGCGTATTCTCAGATATATATAGATTGAAATTTAAAAAGAAAAAAAAATCGATTTTTTGAAACCGCGAGAGTAGAGGACCCCCTTAATTCTAAAAAGTTCAGTCACTTAGTTCTAGATATGTCCGTTACACATTTTCAACTCACATATTCACCATGGGTTCGAGTCAACCTTGACTTTCCTCGTATGACATTTCCTTTATTTGATTTCTGGTCACCTGGGACATGCGCATTACACGGTTAACTATTTCCCTTTTCGTGGCCTACCTCGTGCACGTTACAATATAATACCGTCTTAAATGATGTCGATAATTAGCTTAATTAAAAAATATAAAGTAAATTAGTGACTCTGAACAACTTTTAAATTTAATTGCAATGCCCCGCTCCTCACCTTCTTAATAATTACACCTGTTCTGAACTTCTCATACAAATGCAAATTGTTTCCCACTTTATTCTAATAGCGTTTTTGATGGGACTTCAGTGCGAAACGAGTTTCGATTTTTCTAGCAGTGTCGCTGTCAAAACATGTTCGATGAGACTTTTGACAGCAAAACTGCTAGACTCAGTGTTCCACTGAATTCCCCTTCCTGGCACTGCGGTTTGCTTTCAGTGGAGCCAATTTAACAACACAAAGGTAAAATATTTTGACAGTTCGAATTGTCAGGCGGGTTTTTGGTGGTTTACAAACTTAGAATAAAGAACTAGAGGAAGAGCTGTAACTCGATTTTAGTGAAGCAAATTTCTCTTGTAGTAGAATTTCGAGCGATGTACTGGTAGCAACAATACAGTGTTATGTGAGCCAACGGAGTTGACAGCTTACTTCTGTTGACCAAAGGCCTTCTTCTTCTTATTTCACTCAATTGGCGGCATTGTGTCAGCAGCAGCAGCAGCGAAGTATTTTTAGTGACTAATACGAATCATGTGACCCGACCAGTCGGCAGAAAAATTTTTGCTGCCCAGTCATCCCTAATCCTAATTTTGTGGTGCCATCTCGCGGTCAACACGATTAACTTTTTGCTTTTAACTCCGAAGTGACGTTTCTCGCAGTGGCATTTGTTCGGTAAAAGTATGCTGTCGTGTAAGTGCAATCTAATACTGCTGGCAGCGACATTATTTTGCTGTTGTCCGTGTTGTTGCTGATGCTGCCGGTTGATTTGGCAATCTGATATGGCCAACAGCGAAATAATTTCGCTGCTGGATGGAAGAGAAAGAGGGAAGGTTGGTTTGGTTTTGGGCAGAGTAGTGGAGAACGTCAAGGAAAGTGGGGGTGATTGAGAGAAACGAAAGGAAAAGTCGGAAGGTAAAAGAGTGTAGTTTAAATTATTTGAAGGAATTTCTGTTGTCGGAAAAGTTGACAAATCACAAAAACTAAATTAATAACAAAATAAAAGGAAAGGAAACAGGAAAAAAACGCCCATTTCAGGATCAGCGCGGGCACATGGAGGCCACATGGAGTGGACCGCTAGGTAACGGAGGATCCTGAATTGCCCAAAGGATAACCCAAGAAAGGATGAAATTAATTAAGGAAAAAAACAAAAAATCTATTCTTTCAAACTAACCAAATGAAATAACAAGAAAAAACCAAGGTATGAAAGAAATTTTCTTTTTGTAAGTTTTTTCTTTGTGCTTTCAGTCCCTAAAACGTTTCTTTTGGGAAGTATTCCTTTTTCTTTCTCGACGTACTTTAAATAAGTTATTCATCTAGGTATATCCTTGGTTCTGTTATTATTACTTAACCTATAATAAATAAAGAATCAGAGAAAGTTAGCTTCCCTAGTGGGCAGTGCAACTATTGTCGAAAAAGTATTAAAATCTCAAATTTATAACGTTGATTTAAAGGAATTCGGATAATATGTAGATTAGTCTAAACACTGGTTTCTTCCACATTTGGTATTTGAAGTTTTTTTTTCTTAGCAATACTCAATATATCAGATTGAACTTTTTCTCAGTTTGAAAACAAAGTGCTCGGAATTTGCGTTCATTGACTGGAAGTCAATATTAATCTAAAAAAAAACAAAAAAATCGGAAATAATAATCGCTGTAGAGTTTAAAAATTATTATCCTTTTAATGACTATAAAATAGACGATTTAGAATTACTATATGCCAATAATTATTTATTTTAGATGAAAACTTATAAATGGGTATAATAATTAATTTGTTTTAAGTCGTCGCACAACTTTAGGTGTTGATGATTTAAGAACGCGTTGTTCAGGCGCAGGTGAAAGAATCAATTTAATGACTGTGCTATAAGTTTTGATTACATACAGCTTAGTTTCGAATTATTTTTTTTAGGGTAAATAAAACACTGTACTTATTTAAGGATTGCTAGAATTGTCAGCCTTATTTATTGTGAAGTTGAATGTGCTTATGGGTGAACTGGTAACCATGTTTACAGCAGGTTTTAATTCACCTGCATTTAGATAATATAATAGTGATGTTCTTGTGTAACGAATATTGAAATATGAAGTGTGTGAATTGGG